>JAOXYL010000061.1:13742653-13775264 GCA_028564955.1 Terapon puta
AGTAGCAATAAAAATCACGAAAAGATGGGTCATGTCGATGCTGCTACCTGTGAACTAATTTCATTCACCTATCAATTTGTTCTGCTGTGTGAGATGTATTTAGCTCCAGACTGGATGTAACCGTTGCCGCTGCCCTTCGCCTAACCAGTGGTGAACCCAGTTAATGAGCCCAAAAGGTAACGCTCCTACATTGCTTCTTTGGTAGGAGGGTCACGCAGGTACAACCTACATGCAGGCGCCTCCTCCGGGGTCTTTATGAAACCTCATCATTCGTCTTCCTGGTGGATCTCAGCACGGAATTGTAATCTGCCTTGCTAGACAAAGTGCTGATGTCAGATGATTCTGTGAAACCCTGGATTATGCGCCGTGACAAGGTTTCTGAATGTTCAATGTCAGCATTTTTCATCAGCTATTCCTACAAATTCCACATGTCTGAAACAGAGTGGCGTAGTTTCAATTAGGAAACGTTTTGGTTAAGGTCGGGAACAGAGTATGATAATGGAAAATAGGCTATATTCAAGTTATGATTGTAATAAAGCAGCTAAGACACAAGATGAAGATTTGTTTAAACATGAACAGTCTACAGTCATGTGAGCAGCTTTTTGACATTATACTGAGGCACTGTGCTGCTCTGAGCTAAATGCCAGCGCTAGCAGGCCAACACAATGTCACAATGAAAATGCTACCATGCTGACATTTATCAGGTATAATAATTATCACAACAAAGTACAGCTGAGACTGATGGGAATGTCATTAGATTTGCAGGTGCTTGATCAAAACAAAGTACTGGACACAATGAAATTCTGATCTCAGGGTGGCTTGAGATGAAAAATCAGGCAATCAAAGTTCTTAAAATTCATCCTTGCGGTGATAACATGAATGTGGGAAGCAATTTATATGGCAGGTTGTACAATTTTGACTGAATAGATCAGAAAAAGTCATTCAGTAGTAGGAATTGAACTAAAAGTCCAAAGTGGCATGCTGCTACCTTTGACACCACATGAGAACCCATCAGCAGCTTGTAAGGCGCTGTGCGTTTGTTACTCCGATGCATGTGGCCCTGTCACCACTGTTACCCTCAAAGTACAAAGTCATTTTAACACAGCTATAACGTTTCTGTCCCAGTTATCAACATCCAAGTATTTGTCACCAGGGCAGTGAGAGGATTTATAAATGCACGATGTGAAGCTAAGCCTTCTGACTGAATGATCCTCTCCAAGCTGATCAAGCAAAATCATTACATGAATACATGATGCCAAAGTTTAGCTTATAAGAAACTATGATGTGGCATCTACTATTGGCTTAAACGATAACTATTTAAACCGCAGCATCTGAATGAAGCTTAGGAGACAAAAAAAAGTCCTGATACAGAAACTTCAAACTTCAGAAAAGGTTTATCCCAGCTCTAACTCAGAAAAGAAAAACAATCACTGACCATGTAATTCAGAGAGAGCTGAAAAGGAGAGAGGCCCATCTCTACGGTGATAATCCCCACCTCTACACTCACAGACACCTAACCCCCCCTCAACACACACGCACACACACTCACACACACAGTACTTCTCATGCCTCCAACAAGAGCCTACAGACGCAGCAATCACAAGTATAACAGAAACTGCCTGCAACTGTCATCTAGCCAGGCCCAAATGATCCAGCAGCGGGACGAGCTGCTGACAGGTGGACATTAACTCAACTCTCTTCCTCTGTCATTACTCACAATCACACTGTATGTTCAAGACAAAGGATGCGCTCCAATTTTTTAACAATTAGTCAGTCATTGTCTTTTTGTTACCATCAAGTCATGCAGATAATAAATAAAACGCTACATAAACATGCATAAATTATCGGCGAAGGGGTGAAAATTGAGACAAGTTAGCGACACATCTGAGGCCATATTACTGGAAATGAAATACTATAAAACACTGCATTCAAATGCTCTTTTCAAACTGTCGTCTTGGCATCATGGAATTTAATCCTCTGTTTGTATTAGACAAACAAATACAGTTCAACACACTGGCAAAGAAAGCACAATCTTTGGCCAACCCTTGCTGAATAACAAAATCTTATCTTCTTACAACAAGCAAAAAAAAAAAATCTATATATATACAACAAAAAAATCAATTAATTCACAGACGTGCAACGATTCTTTTAATTGTTTCCAATCCAAGCTTGAATGCAGAAGTCAACAACTTCTCAGAATCCAGTGTGCTTTTCTTGATTGAAATGCAGCTACATTTCTGTCTGTGTTTTGTTTGCAGAAACCCGTTTTTGAACAGAATCCTGAAACAAGGAAAACTACACAAGGAGCATCCAGCTGACAGATGTGTTTCTTGTTTTGAGGAGTAAGCCTTACACTGACAACTAATATTTCTTGCAGGGTACACAAGGACACAATCAAGCATAGACTGTGTATTGTTTGTCATATCAATTTTCAAGAAACCCCCATTACAATATCCTGAGGATGTTTAGATTTGCCTGGAGTGGGGCAGTATTTATTTATTATTCAAGTCATCCTTTGCAGTTGAAAATATAATTCATTGCCATGTTACATTTCCTTGACCTCTTAGTATGCTCTGTTGTTGACATTTTCCTTTGGTTGGATCAGGCTTTTGTGTTTAGCCCCTTTCCACGGGCTGAAGAGAAAGCAGAATACACCGGTGTTGGTGGTGTTTATGAACAGGGGCACAGACACCTTCCCGCCCCGATAACTCCAGGCACAAAGCCAGATGTGACAGACCCAGTAAGAGTCTTGGTATCGGAGAAACGAGTTTTCTGTTTTTCCAGCAGGTTGACTCTGCCTTGACATCTCCCAGTGCTCAGCGAAGAGAAAACATGGTGAGGCTGCGTCATCGGGGGAAACTGAGGATCCATTAGCCTGCGTGTCCTCTACTGCTAAAAAGGTGCCTACCACTGCCACTGTTGGCAGAGAGCCCTGATCCCACTCCTTTTTTCCCCTGATGGTGCAGAACTGCCCAGGGCCTTATCAAGCAGGTCCATCACACAGATTAGAATGTAAACACACTGCCGTGGCACAGGGGGGCTCTGCAGGATCTGACAGCTAACATCTCTCAGAGGACATGCTGGTTTAGAAAGCAAACACAGGGAGGGCTGGTCTCAGATTCAACTTTAGATTACGTTTTGACTTCAATATTTTGTACTGAAACACTTGGATTTAATGTTTGTTTTAAATAAAAATGCTGCTATACACTTCAATTATACTGCTCAAAAAAGGTTGTTTTCTAGAAATTACATTTGGAAGAGTTAGGGTTGCATTATATTTGAGTAGTGCTTGTTATGCATTCAAAATGGCACATGCTCACTTTGAACAGAGAAAGCACCAACTCTCGTGCTACAGAGTGAGCGTGCTTCCTATCTCCATCTACAGTGAGCACACCAGAGCCTCACGAGCATCCAGTAACCCACAGCAGTTATCTTTTGGCTCATGTTACATGTTTTGCTGTCAAGGAGGAAATAAATTCCTTACGGGAGGAAAGCGTCTCTAGACGTGTTTACCACAGAAATGTTCCAGACAGAGTCATCTGTCAACCACCGAGAAATATGGTGTCACAGGATGTCGTGTGAGAAGATGGCGAGCCTGAAGAGACGGCCATAAAAAACAGATGCAGCAGGATCTAAAACGGACAGCTTCCAAGAATGTGTGCCTTTATAACTAAAAGGCCTAATGAAGGATGGAATATTTTTTTTACACCACTAACTAGCTCGTATTTTGTTGGCTATTTAGGAATAAACACTTTTTTCTTTTAATGTAACAACACAGTGAGAAAACACCAAACATGGCATGTCCATCTACTTTGTTTAATTAAGTGTTTCCCATCTTCAGGTAGTCTTGCTGGATAACTACACACTTTATTTCACGATATTTACTATCAATAGCTAGCTAAAATAAGTTATACATTTCACAATACATACATAGTATCGATGTGGTTAGTAAAATAAATAAGACACTAGTTTATCTTTTGGTGTGGTGTGTGGTATTTTTGCTATTTATTTATGCCCTTTTAGGAGCAAGCATTTTTAATGATTTTTTCATCAGCTTATATTTTTTTAACACCTTCCAGCCAATTTCAATGAAAACAGATAAGCAAAAGAACAAGTCAATAAACTAAGTAGAGGTTTTGAAAGGAGACTTGCGCATATTGCTTCTGAAGAGTAATCCTTGCGCTCAGTTTCATATATAGCAAGTTGGTTTGTGTGTCAGAGCAAATAGAAGGATGCATGTGTACATGTTGGGTTGTGCACAATCAGGCTGTATCCAAGCAACCTGAATATGTTTTTCTGTATAAGCATACACAATATGTGTAAGCGTTCAGCGAAGTGAAATAGAGACAGGAAGGTGTGGTGAATCATTATCTTCTCAGTCCGACATCTGCAGTTCTTTTGATCATATCATGTTTGAATGCCTAGATGCACCAGTGTGTTGGTTCAGAAAAGGATCAGGTTGGCTGTCTTATTGCTTCTGAGGAACAAGAACAACGTTTTCTTGTGTTGGCAGCTGCTCAGAACAATGCTGTGCGTGTCATAAAAACAAGTGTGGGAGCTGTTAGCATGAAGGGAGAGGTTAAAAACACCAACGTCCTGCAGTGGCTCAGTGTTCCAGTAACTGCTGAATGAAATATTGGATTCAAACATGGACTAAGCCGAAGCTGATCCAGATATGTGAATGTGCCACGCGCTGATTATAGGCTGGCTAATGCAACCATGAGTACTGTTATAGTGGCTGGTGTGAGAGAGAGCATGGTGTAATTCTTTTCTGTGCAGAAGAATGAAGAGTGCAAACTGCTGTTCCCCTAAGTGCTGTGAACAGCATACATGGTTTCTGCAGGAGTAAACTGACCGACCAAAATAAAAAGTGCTCCTTACCCCCTAATAATCAAGCTGCCTGAAGCTCAGCAACAAAGATAAAATGGATTACCAAGATTCTGAAAAATGTGTACACGAGGAAAGATACAGGCTCAACAATGCTCCACGGCACAGGTTCAGAAGAACGGGGAAAAACAACCTCTCAAAATCCTGATCTTGGAATTTAAAACAAAAAATGTGCCTACGCTCTATAACACTAATACAAATGTACTGGGTAACCTACTTTCTGGTTATAATCAGTGAACTCTTTAAACCAAATGGGGTCACATTTTATATGGTTGCAACATTACAAAAAAAAACAGTATAGATCTTTTGTGCATTTGAAACATTTGTTCAATAGCCAATTAAAACTCCAATTATACACAGCTAATTGCAGACTTGCTCCAGCCAGTGCATACAAGTTTAAGTAGAAAGCTATTCTCTGAGTATCTCCAAAATAACACTGAATGGGCCGGTAAGAGTTTATTATAAAACAAACTAAATATTTAAGGTTTTCTATCATTCTATTGCAGTTTGTGTTGGTGTGTGCACATACTACATATACAGATATGAGAGCACAGAGGGAATACTGAGACAATGGTAGCACAGAAAGAGCCATTCTTTGAAATGTACACAACAAACAGACACAGTTTTCAATCAAATGAGGTAATTTCTTCAGTGATGGATTTGCTTTGCATGACATTCATTTCTGCGGATGGGCCCAAAATGATTTACCACAGTTCCACAGATGTAAAAGGCACCTTCAACAGATTTTTTTACGTGACAACATTCTGGCCGTAACCCACGTTTTCCTGAATGGCCACAATATTTAGCTGGCAGGGCTTTAGTTTTACCTTGGCATGGGTTACTGCAGGCAACTTGTACTGTCTTCTCCATAATTTGAAATTTGAAATGGCTTGTTGGCACTTAAAAGCGTATGCACTGGTGCAGAAAAGCTTGCATTGACCATATGTGCTTCATTATGGAAATCTATGGACCAAAGCAAAGAGGATATGAACTTTGGCACATCTTTGCAGTGTGCTGACGGTAATTAATAACAGGAGAGAAATAAAAAAATCCAGTCCTTTTCAGGCAGCGTAAATATTGCGGAAAACAATCCTGCAAACCGCAGCACCACACAACATAACTGCAATTGTGCTGTGAGGTATTTAGAAAGGTTTGAGGCTGCACAGCCAAAGACTGAGCACCGACTAAATATAATCTTGTTGAGTCTGCTTGAAGTTGGGAAAAAAAAACAAAAAAAAACACTCACGATACTGAAAGCTCCAATTGTTGACAAGTTGTCAGAAAAGGGAAAAAAAGTTTTCTTTCACAGCAGCAGTCACTGAATTTTTTCAATGTGTTTGCATAAGGCTGCGATGACAAGAAAAATGAAAGGTAATGAAGACAAACAAGAGAAAAAAAACCTCTCACTGTGCATCCTTCAACAGCTTTGGAATGTCTGTCAAAACATGACCAGACGTTGCTGTAGGCGAGAGGTCTGCATAATTATGGAACTCCCATGGTCCCTCTTACAGGTCACAGCACATACCTAATTTGTCTACACTGTTTTGTTTAAAAATGGGCAAACAACTAAACTAAGACATCAGTTTTGCTCTTCCAAACACATCCCACCAACTGACTTCTCCGCGACACGTCTATAGAACATTGTAACCACCCACGCTTAACCGGTCGACTGGGACGATCTGAATTCACACAGGTATGGCTAAAATGGTTTGTCAACCGATGGATTAGTAAACTTAAAGAACATTTAACTATGTCAGTGGTGGTTATCGGTTTATTATTAATGATGACAGCTTTTCATATCAGCATATATTTGATCCATTCAGATTTTTTCATTCTTTGTCAATTTTGAAGAAGTTCCTTAAAAGAATGATTTTCAGCTATGGAAACCTACGAAGGGCACAAATTGATAAATACATCAAAAATGAAAGAACTCATTATCCATAAACCTTAATGCTGGCAAACCTAAGCCAACAAGACAACAAATAAAATAAAGTTTTAAAACTTCAATATCTTGTGTGCTGTAACATGCTCAAGAGTGTAAATGTAAGAACCTTCAGTCATTTGATGTGATTTCGTTTCACTAGACTTGTCGAAATTACCACCAACAGACACAACTGAGAGGTTCTCCATACCTCATATCTATTATGTCAACACTTTTTATTCCTTACGAAAGGGTATTTGTTGGTAAGAACTTTTGGATTTTAGGATAATAAATACTTTTTGACCTTTGAAAAGTCAGCCAAAGTCAACATCCTGTACAGCTCAACAAAATGTTTTGTATTCCACTTTTTTTTTAACATTTGCAAAAAAATATTGTATTTTCTTAGTCAAGCCAATCACATGAAAATTCAACATGGCACATGCCTAGCAGACAGAAAAATCAGTTTCCTTTTGGATAACATTCACTGTGTAGGCTAATGTCTCCTGAGTGCTGTGTTTGGAGTGGACACAGCAAAACAACAACTACACTCCTCAGCTTAAAACCTTAGGAAGTTTGGAATTGATCTGTCCTGTCAGTGAAGTTGTATTTGCCAATGGGCAGAGCAAAAAAAAGTGGTTGTTCAGAGAGGATTAAAATTACTAAACAGCACTGATCATAACCAATGCAGCCACAGCTCAACGCAAGTGTGGAAGAATCCTGAGGACCCATCGGTAAACCTTGTCTACAAGGAAAACACAAGAGTTTGTAGACTTGGAGGGAGATTGATTTTATGCTTTAATATTTCATCATGCTCTACCTTTCAACAAATAACAAAGATAGATTGGCTACAAAAGACCTCAGATTTGTCCATAATGCTCCCAGTACTGCCCTCAGTTTGCCGTGTCCTAAAATGTACTACTTGAACCCAAGTGGAAGCAAATGGACCAATTGAGAAAAAAAATGGAAGCGATCACTCCTTTCCTGTACTAATGACCCTGGACAGTGTTGTTAGATGTAAACATTAGACAGAGTGATATGTTATCAAGGTTACAGTAAGTGCTCACCATTTTCAATTTCCTGAACTGAGTAATATATAATAAATAGCAATATATAATAAAATATATAATACATAATAAATACTATGATCTGTATACACGGGTGTACTTTGTATTTGTTGGTACTTACAGTCCAGAAGTTGAGCAGTTTTGGAAGCAGTAAATTATTGACATAGGATTATGTGGGTGGATTAACATACGGCATGTACTAGACTTCAATGCAGAACAGAAGAGGCAAATAGTTTATTAAATGTTGTGGTTTACCCTTTTTCTTCAGCAAGTTTTGTCTCACTCTTAATAAGATTTTAAAAGGAACTACCGTAATATTTTCTGAAAGTCTATGAAACATTTCAGTTAAAATATTCTTCCTGTTATGTCTCAAGAAAACCTTCCCCCACAATTGCTCTTTCAAACTAACAGTTTGTTTTTATTCAGCGCACATTCTTCCTCTTCATCCCTTGCTCTCTGTACTCTGTCGGAGCTGTCAAAGTCAGGGAGTAAGTGGCACGTTGCCGGCATCTGCGGAGGGCCGTGTCAACGTCTTTTGGCCTGGCACCTTTGTAAAATCTTCCAGCCAGTGTGGCTTTTAGTCCTATCCTTGCAGTGCTAACTAAAGGGTAAATAAAGGCTGGCTGGACTCCAGCCAGCTGGTGTGCCCGCTCCTCCTGGTTTTCTTACAGGTTGCCAAAGCTGGGGCCCACCTTTTGGGAAAAATAAAGGGATTCTCCCTTCAGCTCTGTGCATTAATTTTATGTTGTCACTACAGAAGAAGACTCCTGGTGTGTGAAAGTAAAGTTTTCTAAAAAATGATTTTTACTTTTAATTTCTTGACAGTTGCCAGTGCATTACTCCTTCATTGTTACCTAGAATATAATTTTTGTTTTTGTAAAAAAAAAAAAAAAAGGGCATGCTTGAACTCAGTATCTACTTATTTGTATCTGCAAACATCTTGGCACTACACAGATAGTCCTATTTAGGAAAGTGGGACGAGAATCAAGGGATTGCAGATTGGCCACAAACACAACATATGCCCTTTGGATAATTAGAGCATGAATCATTATTCTGTTTACTGAGTCACTTGTATTTAGTAATACAAGCTATTGTTTCTCTGCAATTCTTGAAGCCCCTCCAAATCTTGACCAACTTGCTTTACCGATTTTCACAAAAAAATAAACCAAAATAACTACAATAGGAAACTGACCAAAAAGATTGGTTTTGTGTCAATAACTGAGGGTCTACGACACTTATTGTACAAGTTTATATCTAAAAGGCATTACGGTTAACTGAATGTGGGATAGTAGTCTTGCAGATGCCTATGAGATCTAGATGATTTACGTTTATTGTTACAGGTTCTCAGCAGACAAAACACACACCAATTGACAACTCACCCCTATAACATGCGTTAGCCAACACCATGCGGGTGTAAAAACGTGAATGAGACATACATGCCAATATCTATGCACAGCCTTCTTTTGAGCCAAATTAGATGTGGGCACTGGGGGAGCCCCACTTCCCACCCTAAATAGGACCACATCTCACAGCTCCACACTGAAACCAAAGATGACACACCATCTATTACAGTGTTCACCAGATACCTAACATAATAATAAGCATTGAGCCTTTCTTTGAGTCTACACCGACACAAGCACAAGGATCACCTTGTTCGAGATATAGAGAACATAAATACAAAAGTGCTGCACATAGAAATGGGAATGGCAAAATGCGTTGATTCTGTGGTCAGCAGTTCGAGAAAATAAATACAAAATATGCCCTTCATGTCAAGGCAACGATTGTGGCCTAACACTGGAGGGAAAGTGAAAAAGTTGAGAGGTTGAAATTGTAACAAGAATGCAGAGTGGGCAGAATGGAAAAAGAAAAACCTGAGCTATAAAGAGACAAAATAAATAGAGAAATAAACTTGCACAGCAAAATAGATAAAAAGAAAAAGATGAAGCAAAGCAGACTGGAGCGATGGAATCTAAACAAACAGGATGGAAAAAATAGAAGAACAAACTTAAAACACACGTCTGCTTTTCACTCTGACCTGTTCTGTGAAGTATCTCCTGTAATTAACTGTCTGTGAACGAGTATTACACAACATGCCAAGCCACAAATTGTGCAAATGAAACTGACAGATGTACTGAGCAGCATCCATCCAAATGAGGTAACGTATTACTGTTTTTAAACTCAGAGTTGCTAATTTTGTTAAGTGAATTGGTTCAAGCCCACTGTGGAACATATTATTCACCAAATCAAAAGCTTTCACTCATTATCCACTGCAACCTCTGCTTTACACATGTGAATGAGGATAAGAACAAGTGCAGATCTGCATCTGTTTGCCTTCACTGGAGTTTATTGATGTTGACATTCTTGTATTTTTCAGTTTTACTTTTTCAGTTTAGCTTCGTGAAGATATGTAAGGAGTTGGTGGGGAAAAAAAACTTTATATCTATAATCTGCACAGCAACCTGAGATAAATATAAATGATAAGTTGAAACATAGCTTGTTTCCTGTCATATCATATCTAACAAACAAACAAAGAAATACATTCAACAGGCTTGAAAATGCAACCAATTTCTATCATTCATCCTCAATCAGTGGCTGTTATGTATGTCCTTGCTTGGTTGGACAAAAACTTATTTGCATATCTATATGAAGGCAAATAAGCCTAACTAACAGATAACAAAAACAAATCTGCTGTAGTCTTCAAATGTTGTCTCTACATGCCAAACCTACAAGATTTTAATAGACAAAGCATGTTAAACTGTGCTCCAAAGGAAGGGCCTGCAGAGAACAAAAACTTAGTTTTACATTCCGCTCAGGGCTGAAAACACTAATCAGTAATTAATTATGGGTCTACTGAAATGGCGCAAGAAACACTATGTAATCCAAAAACCACTGAAAGCTGGTTGAGGGTTAGGCAAATTGTCTCCCCGCTCCATATCTACGCCGCAATGCCTCACCAGAGATTATTGAACAAAACAAAACTAAGGAGACAAATGAATATTCATGATATGACATTTGCAAGGAGCTCATCATGGAGGCAGCCAGTGGCTCTGCATTTAAATGGGCAGAACTCAAACATCACTGCAAATAGTGAAACTCTGTGGTGCCCCTCCAGGGAGTCTAGATGTGTTTGAACTTGAATTGTAGAAATAAAGTGCCAATTATCCCTCTAATTGGGAGTAACAAAGCTGGCTGCCTGTTGTGCTTGGTCCCATGTTTACCACGTATCTTTAAATCTCCAATTTAAAGGCTCTAATGAGTTCAATTAATTGAGAATGAGAGGAGTGATTTGGGAGTCACAGCCTGCTGTTTAGAGCCGTAAGCCCAGGGGAATGAGGTGTTAACGAAGTGCCAGCACATAGTACAAACAGACATCTCCTGTAATGTTCCATAATAGCGTTTTCCCGTCACATCTATGTGCTTGAATATTAACATATGCTCACCACAAAAAAACTTTGTGATCTCTAGTTTTAATGACCCGTAATTTTCCTTTAATTACATATGCGTTGACAGCTCTATGTGCAACACTCATAAACACGGACCTTTCCCTGAAGGCAAACAGAAAATCTGAACTCACTTGCACATATTCAACTTTAGCCAGCTAGCAGTGTGGCTCAGTCCACCTCTGGTTCAGAGAAATATTGCAACGGTTATTGCAAGAATTGTAATCTGTAACATTTTGTGTAAAGAGTCAGTGCCCACAGAAGATGAACCCCTCTGACCTTGGTGTTCTCCAAACTCTTCATCCAGCACCAGCAGGTCAAAGTCTTTCTCTACTATCAAGTAAGATATATCAACATCGCCAAATTTCCCCCTGACATAAATAAAATATTCTGATCTAATCTACTAAGCACCGTACACTGCCACATTTTGCAACATTCATGGTTTGCAGACAGTCAGACCTAATAACCTTGGTGCTAGATCCTTTTTTCAAATGTGTCAAAATAAAAGGCAATTAGTCCAATTAGTTATACACACTTAACCATATTTGGGAAATATGGGCATAATTTGCTTTGCAGGATAGTTGGCCAGTGTCAACTAAAGTTAACAGGCGTCCCTCAATCCAGTTGATTCGGCTTTTGGCTCGTCAGCTTAGTTAGTCATGACTTGTGAGAGCATGGCATCCTATTTAATACTGGCAAAGGAGAATTGTGTGAATCTGATGGCAGTGAAATGTTTTTTACCACCACCACTTACAAGTTCTAGTGTAGCAAAACACTGAAGTTCATTTAGGTCAAGATGACAACAGAAAATGTAAGTCAGGAGGTTGATAGCGCAAAAGGCAGGTTATCTTAGGAGGAATTAATAGTGATGGCAATTTTTTTCCTTCATGTAAATGTATGTGGATTTTAATGAGTGAATGAGTGAAACGTTAAATGAAATGAAAGATTTGTTTCTTCTTTCATATGACCATTCCCTCCATTTCCCTCTCTAGTCAGGCATCAGTGTGTGTAGATGTGGTTACAGGTTACAGTGTACGTACTCAGGCCTGAGGTGATGATGGATCTTTCAAGGAGGCTGAGCAGTTTGGAAAATAGGTTACTACTGCTCAGACACAGGAGCAGACACCGCTGTGTGATGTAAGCACAGTCTCATCTGTACTCTTGCAGCTTCCTGTGTAATGTGGCTGAAAGTGTAGCTGTTGCCATGTCGGCAGGTCCCTTTTGTCTGTGGCTTTTTTACCTATGCCTGAATGAATTAATATTGTGGATTTAGTCTTTTCCTCTAAATTTATGCCTCTTCAAATGTATACCCTAGTATGAACGTGAGAGAATAAGTGAATGTTATTTTTAGTTACCATGGCAGTACAGGAATTAACATGAAAACCTCTTAATAAATGTACCGTGTTTACCTTGATATAAAGTGTAACGTTACTGAGATACAAAAACTGATTTGGGGAAGTTTTAAAACAATTCCCCCTAAGTGAAATTGCAGAAAATTGCATCATTATTTCTGGGGAAGGATCTCCATGTCTCAAACTTTACTTGTGCCATCCCGCCCCAGAATTTCAGCTTCCATGACACCCCTGAAATGACATTTGTAAATTTGATTTGATATGATTTTGCTTCATTATGTGAATATTATTCTGAGATATGTCCTGTTTCCCAGTACCGACACTGTTCCACATACATAGCTAAATAGAATATTTAACCAACCAACAAAACAATAACTACAAACATGTTACATTAGGCATTACAGATAAGTGGCTGTGTTGTAACTCTAATGTCGCAGTGAACCCTGTGGACTTTTCATCTAGTGCCACTATGAGCTTAAACTTATTTGTCCAGACATCTAGACAAGTGATCAACTACCCACAAAAGGAATTATATTTTGGCCATATCATTTTACTATATTTCTATATTTTTGTTTATATATTATATTTTGTCTATATGTTTAGAATATTTTAAATGTATCCTCGGGTAAAAAACAGCATGTTAGCATGGTCTTGGGATGCATTCTGACCTTAGTGTTTAGCTCAAAGCACAACTGTGCCTCATATTACAACCTTACTGGGCTGCCAGAAATGGCTGCAGACATTCTGTCTTTCAGAGCACAATTTTAGAAATCCATCGTCCTGTCTCAAAGACGTTTGTGAAAGAGGTTCAAGGACTGTCCGGCACATTTGCTCTATAAAAGCTGTTGCAATTCCTTCTAATCTTCCACCACAACTGTATGATTTCCAGATCAAACAGTCTACAAGACACTCTGAGGTGGAATATTTCATTCATTATAGGCATTTGGCGGGGGAGAGTTAAATTTTTGAATGGTGACAAGATGAGTAAGTTATATTTAGTTCTGGAAAACTGGACACAGATTTTAATTCATCTGGCTAACATCAGCAAGGACTGCAAGTATTCATTTGTGCGTCTGAGGTGAAAATCAACTCACTAATCTTCCGTCTATATTTGTCTGACAGAAGAAGCATCGCAAACACCCTTTGACAGGTACCTGAGAGGAAGACAGAGTTTTTCTTTAAAAATGATCTTGCCCTATGCCTCAGATTTGCCCTTGCCACTTGTTCAGACAACCTAAAAAACACTAATGCATTCGCAGAGGAAACACGGAGGAAGAAAAGGGGAGGAAATCAGTCAACATGATCTCTCGCCTAAGCTGATGCAGAAATATGCAGACCAACAGTGAAACAGATCTGTGAATACGCCTGCTGTGTGTCTCTCAGCAGAGCTCCATTCAGCCTGACAGCCGGACAGGGAAAAACAGCCGTGTGCACAAACTCAACTTCAGATAAATGACTGAAGCACAGGCTCCACAGGTAAAACAGGGAAATGTATTTACTTTCAGATTCAGTTAAACCAAAACATTTTAATCAACCATATTTAATGGACTAACTCCAATATAATGACTGACTTTTATGTGTTTGATTTATTTAAATGGCATGTAAATAAATAAATAAAAAGTTTAATTGCCATTACATGAGTGAATGCTAGTAAAATAGACTTATTTGGATTGGTAACTATGGTCTCTTCTGTCTTAAGAAAAATTAAACCTGGATTCACAGAGTTAAAATCTAAATCTTCTCTAATCTTACCCCCAATCTTTAATCTTTCATTCAATACTGAAAGCTCAAGAGCATAGGTGAGGGCTGGAATACAGATAAACATCATGATCATCCGCAGCAACGCCTGAGCCAATCAGCATGTGAGAGCACCTTTTCATCTTGCCCTCACTTACGAAGACGACCCCGAGATAATTGAACTCCTTTGCATGGGGCAGCAAACGGCTCCAAACGTACCTCTACGCAGGATACTATAAACACAAAATCTTCCAATATCCAATCACCATAAAGCAGGAAATATTTGAGCTTAATACAAAATAAGATGAATTATTAAACCACGGAGTCTAACCGAATTATTAGCAGGTCACATATTTATCTATTCCCTTGTTTGTTTATTCTTTACACCTTTGTTCATTTATTTTTATTATAATTATTATTTCTGGGCCACTTAAGGGCAGAACCACGAGCTGTAAACAAAACGATGACATATTATCACTCTATAAAGTTGTTATGGTGATCTTGTTAGCAAATTTTTGCCCATTTACACATCTAGCAGACACAGAGCAGTATTAGAATTCATTGTAAGACGTGTGTTTGGCCACCTGGCAAACAATTCAAATATTCACTCTGCTTTTTAGCGATGTTTTTGTTGTCCCAACTCCTGAAGGAAATAACTGGCTCATAAGCTGCTAAGTGCTCCACTATGTTCACCAACTAAAAAGCCCCACAGAGTTGTGGGGGGACCGCAGATCACATTATCATTTGATCCATTTTTAATACAAAAATATTGATTTGAGCTGCTTTAAATCTGTCTAGGCCAACGGTTTTCAACTTTGACGATTATGGCCCACAGACTGTCATATGATGTCAACTTCACAGGAGTAGAGCTACTCCCTGAATCCATCAAAATCACCCACTATGACAGACAAGAAGACTGAGATCTTCAGGTCTGCTCCTGTTGGAACAGTTTCTGGCAACTACGGATGTAATTTGTTCGGATACTTATCAGATTTACTGATAATAATCTGGAGAAACACTGTGCGAACTATAACGTCAGACAGTAATGAAGTGTGAAGGGTATTGTGTCATGATCCTTTTAGAAACACAATTATCAAGAAGTGGGAGGTGGAAAATCTTTGCAATATTCATTTATTTAAAGATAATGATAACGCACAGTGAAGCTAAGATAAAGGGTCCGTAGGGCACCCTGTCAATATGTAGTACAGGAACATTAAGAAAATATAAAGTAACTATTCATAAATCTGTACATGAATCACGTCCAGCTAATTATCGCCATCCAAGTCCAATTACAGTGAGATGATATCCCTGCGGGGAAATCACACCCATTTCAGACGAACTGAGTTAATAGAGGATGAAATTGACACATTGTACACACAGCTGTATGAAAACACATCTTGAAAATCCAACTAATGGGAAAAGTTTTATAAGCACAGGAGGAAGAAGAAACAGTACATGTCCACCTACATGATAAACTATGTGAAAGTTGTTATTGGATTGATATTCCATCTTTGATGCATCTCACAGACAAGTCGAACTATTCCCAAACCAATGCGGCAAGCATCTGAGGGGTATCTGGAAGCTAAACATGACAGATGTTTAACTATTCATTAGACTTATGCACAGTGTAGGACACAAGCAAAGTACAGAAAAACATGGACCAAGACTTCTGCTGTGGCTAACATTTCTGTTGGGATTGGAATTACATGCGGGAGGATGTCTGTGAAGGAGCAGGAAGTTCAAGCTCAGCTGAAGCAAGACACCTTTTTAATTCTGCCTCAGGATGCTGCAAAAGCATTTAACACTCTGCAAGCACTATGTTGCTGAACAGCCATTAATGTACAGACATTATCAATTACCTATGGAGCTGTGGACAGATAACGAGGGTGTTTACCAGCTAAAGAGTCAGATTTTTCCCTCTGGAGCTAGTGGAGACCAAAATCAGAACTAAATGGAGTATGAAGACTGGACAGGAACACAAAGACTGCATATCTTCTAGAGGTGTAAACCAGAAATTGCCTAAGAAGCTCTAAGAATTAAATCAGATGGGAGTGTTGTGTTAAGTTGTGTACCGTATGTGTGCTACTGTGGTCTATAATTTGAGTTTATCTGCTCTTGCATAGCTTCATTTTTTTCCAAAATTCATTTTATGTACTTTTAAGTGTGTTTCTCTATTTGCATGTACTTATTTCTGCTCTTGTGCTGCTGTAACACCCAAAATTCTCATCTGGGAATCAACAAAGGATAAACTATTCTTATAACCCATCTCCACTGCCTACAAGTGACCTGCAGGTTTAAGAAGAAAAAAAGCCAGTGGCCATTTTGTTTTCTTCTAAATGTTCCTTTTTGAGATACTTTGTGGGTGAAGTGAATATGAGGTTCAAGAAATAGTTCAACATTTTGGGAAACATACTTCTTTTGTTTACTTGCCAAGAGTTCAATGAGAAGATCGATTCCACTGTCATGTCTGTATGTAAATGCAAATATGAAGCTACAAGCAGGCAGTTGGCGAGCGTGGTTCTGTCCAGAAGCAACAACAACAGGACCCCATGAGTTCACTAATTAACAAACATCACATTGTGGCGTCGCAAGGGGTTATGGCCAGTCTCCTCTGGTTGTCTGGCTTACATTGGGATTCTATGTGAGGGAGGTGCAACATGACTGGGATAAAAACAATGATACTGTGTCTACAAATACTGTACTTTCTTCAACATCTTCCCTAGTTCGACCAATCCAGACACAAAAAAAAAAGAAATCACACCACCCACTGTGGAATTTGAGAAATCTCAGTCACATCTCTTCTGTACCCGAAACAGGGAGACGGAGACATATGGAGCCAGTTTTCACTCCAGCAATTCAACTTCTGTCATACTCTTGTAACCTAAGACAAAGACATGGAAACTCATCTCATCTCCTTGTACCAAAACAACACTGGAGGACCTAATAGCAGCATGTCTCGAGCATGACAAGTATGCGGTTTCCACATCAGCCCTCCCTTTTTTTTTCATTTTTTTGTGCCAAATTGTCTCGTTTGCCCACCCACCCCCCTCCCCTTCCCCTGCCTCGTTTTCTCCTGATAACCCTTGTCTCTCTTCATGCTGTCTCACCCCTATCTCAATCTCCCACTGTCACACACTCCATCATTCTAACCCGCTTTATTCGCAACCTCCCCTCCACCCTCTATTAAGTGAAGCACTGCAGACAAGACGCTGGCTGCTCTGCACAATGGCCCCTGTATTCACATTGCTGTTTACCTGTCTGCAGACAGCCCTCGACACACGGAGGGCAAAAACCTAGACACTTCCCGTGCACAGAGGTTTCTTTGTTCCTCTGTACAATTCGCATTTCCTGAGAGTCCGTGTGAAGGACTTGTTACAGCTTTATGCCAATTATTTGAGTCAATACACTGTGGAGTAACAGAGAAACTAAATAAGGCATTGTTTTTTCTAGGGGTGCAAAGATGTGTGATTATCAGCTGTTTTATCAAAGTAAATAAGTTCTGTGCAAGTCTGAGAAAGAGAGACATACACAGTGAAGTCAAAAAGTATCAAGACAGTGATACGTTCTTTAATATTTTGGCTCTATACCAGCTTAATAGATTTCAAATAAAACTACTACTACAAGGTGAAAGCACTGACTTTCAGCTTTAAGGGTCTTATATTGGAAGCGCAAATTGGAGCCCTTTTCTTTTTTGCCTACAGGGTGATGATTAAAAAGGGATAAGGTTTGTACACATTTCGCCAAAATGTGAATGTTAACACAGTTTAGACACAATTAAAGCTGAAAGTCCAAATGTCCACTGCTCTGGAGCGCAGAGCCAAAACCAAACTATCCAAGTCCAGAACATGCACCCATGTGAAAAATAATAAGCAAATACATATAAATAAGACAGCTCTCAATGTGTGTGTGCTATATTAGTTTTGCAGATATGGAAATATTTATGCACATGTAAGGGGAAACTACTGCAATTTTCCCTGTTGTACTCCACGTGTGGGTGTGCATGCAGCCATTTGTGCATACTGTGGAAGCAGATAGATGGGAAAGCCCACGCGCCGGGGTTCAGGACAAATTGGCTGCCTTTCGTCTCTGCTCCTCTTTAATTACACAGTGCTGAAACACAGGGGCTACCTACCTACTATCCTAATACTGCAGAAGGAGATATCAACAGTGCCGTTTATCATGCGGAGTGCCAGCAAAAGTGGGACAGCTAAAATTTAGTCTCTCTCCATGATTCCTGCTCTCGGAATAGATACACTGCCCACATCAACAAGAGCCCTTCTGTTTAGATGTCGGTGCGTTTTTTGGAATAAAAACAGATGATTAAGTAGTACTGTGGCACTACATTACTTGGCTACAAATGGCTGCAAAATTTAAAACTAGTGGAGCGCAGTCGAAGTTTTTCATTGTGTTGACTCTAATCCAGCACGCTGTACTTAAAATGAAATAATCATATCCTCAGGTTAAAGTGGTAGCTTTTAGTTTAAATGCACTACTAGTACTACAACTAGTACAACTACAACTACCACCTCTACTTGTATGTTTGAAGATTCTCATCCATATGTGGTCAACAGCAGTAAAGTTAACAGCCATCTGGTCAACAGATTTTTGGAAAATGCTCCCTGATATACAAACAAGGTAACAAGCTAATCAATCAGTTGCTAAAGGGTGTCCTAAAACTGCTGACTGCACTGTACATGTGGCCCTAGTATAAGTAATAAACCAATTAAAGGAACTACCTCAATCCACAGAGCGGTATCAGTTATAAAGGGCTGTAACTTATTTTCATTTTCATTATCAATGAATCTGCAAATTATAGAAATAATCATTTGCCACAGCTACTGAGATGACTTGTTTTGTTCAACCAACAGTCAAAAAGCAAAAAATATTCAGTTCATTATCTTAGATGACAAAGACATGTATCAAACCGTTGAAGTGAGTATTCTGCATTTTTGCTTGAAAAATAACAAAATATCATTACGTGACAAAAGCCCAAAGCAAATGAAATGAGAGAAACTGATCAAGGTTTCATTGAACAAAGAAACAAAACAACAGCAGCACAGTAACTATGTATGTGTACATTCATTGTTCATTTTCTCTCTGTTTAACCACTCCCTATAATTGTTTGCCAGAGCACTTTATAACCGTGTGTCTAAAAAGCATGACAGAAATAAAGTTTGAGCTCAGTCAGGACCCGTGAATTCTTCTTTGGATTCAAACTCCTTACAGCAGTTCATTAACAGGATACTAAAGGAGGTAATGAAGTGCAAACTAGTCCTGCACAAACACAAGAGCTGAAAGAGGAAGGAAGTTGAACTTAATAATGAAATACCTTTCAAAATGCTCATTTTTCTCATGTTCACTGATAAGTGGAGGAATGAGCAAAATAAGTGAAAGTGAAGGGAAGCAGGAAATGAATGCAAACATAATGATGAAGAGAAAAGGAAGTATCTAAATATTCATATCGTGTATATACAGTGAGTCTTTTTATTAAACCCCCACTTTTTTCTCTGAACAATAACGCTGATAAATTGAGGATGCTCCTGCACATGCATACATTTAGCCCCACTATGCGGATATCGAACTAATAATAAGAAAAAACAATGCAGGCAAGAGAGAGGGAGACAAAGAAACACTGAGATTTCTTCTCTCTGCTTCGGCAGTGTCACCTGGGGCAGTCATCAACAACCCGTTCCCTGCCTGTTAAATACTGCTCTCCTTGCAATCAGCATCCACTAAAGGTGCAGGCACAAGTTTGACGTTGCACATTAGTCGTTTGCGCCTTCGTGGTGTGCACGTTTTGTGTGTTTCCACTTCAATGAATCTGTCTCTGTCGCAGACCTATTTCACACTTTTGACCCCACAACACGAGAAGGATAAAGCATTGAGATAAGCGCTTTAAAATTCATCAGGGGGCCTGATGTGGAAGAGCTCTGTGATGTGTCAGTGGATAGTATTTTTATTTTATGGGGCAGCAATAGGTGCCACTGAAACCACCATCGCCGCAATAGTACGGTAGGGTTTTATGCAAATATTTATGCACATTCCGCATGCTGTCTCTGTGTGCAGTACCAATAGTATATGTTTTCATTTTGACCCCCTAATAAGGTGGATGAAAGAGGGAGAAGGGAGTGATGTAGAGGCATGCTTATAAAGAGTTGGTGGAAGAAAGAAAAAAATGATGAGGAGGACAAGAAAAAAAAAAAGAAGAAAAACAAAAGAAGAAAAAAAGAGCCAAAAGAGCACAAAAGAGAGTGCAAGGATAGGAGGGCAAAAGGAAAATGGAAAAAGAAAAGAGGAGAGCCACAAGGCAGAGATTTGACTTTACCTTCAGTGGGGTTGATAGCTCCTGGTAAGCTGTCCCACGGGAGGGTCCAGGCAGGGCAAGGATGAGGAGCAAAGACTGCCTCGATTCCATTTTCCTAGGGGAGGAACACACATGCACACAATGCACGTTACCATAGAAACCCCCTCCACAGCCTTGAGGTTCTGTGGCCCAAATGGCTGTAATGAAGTGATTTAAAGAGAACTTTTCTTGAACAAGCCCTATGTTACCTTGCTTATACTGATCTTAAGCTATACCTGAGGAAAAAAAACACTTCTGAAGCACTTATTACCGTCTCAAGTGAGAGCAAATGTTTCAACAGTATAATACATGCTCCACACACACATCCAATACACTGTAGAGGATATTTGAGAAACACAGCAAATCAAGCTTTACTAGCTAAAGCATGTTCTTTTTCCTCTTCTGCCTTTGACAGAAAGAGGGTGGAACTATTTTTAAAAGAAATTTGATTAATTATCACTACAACAATTTATTGCAATGCAGAATTTCATGATAAATTAGCTTCATGAAAAAAAAACAAGATGTTATAAACGAGGTGCAGTGGTATTGTAAAACCTCCTACCACAGCATATTTCCCAGGCCCAGTCCCAGCAAGGTTTATACAGTTAAATAAATAAATAAATAACTTGGAGATATACACTGAGAGGCCACAAAATGTTAACACCCATATGAGGATATTCAGTGCAATACAACAGCGCAGGAATAAACTTAATCTCACAGAAAATATCTCATGTTTGCTGACACCACTACTTCAGCTGTTTGTATGCTAAATACAACACACTGGAGCTGAACTGCGCGGTGCTGTGTTACATTACATTAAATGCTAAGTGGCTGCATTTACACCCCATAGCACTTTTATCCTTCACCAGGCATTTGCCTCTCATTCGTTCACCCACTCACACACTAATGGCAAGCGAGCTACCATGCAGGGTTCTTGCCCAAGGACACTTTGACATGTGGACAGGGGCAGGTGGGGATCAGTGGACAGCCCGCCCCGGCTCCTGAGCCACAGCCACCCCCGTACATTGTGTCAAAATATTCTATTCTAAGAGAAAAAATATTGCAAACACTTCACAGTATAATGCAATCCAACACAGCAACACCACATGGTAACCTTCAGTTAAATCAGCATCTTGACACAGTGTCAACAGTGTAGGTTTAACATTGTAAAATATACTGCATTAAAGAATTCTTCTGCTGGAGTCAAGGTATTTCAGACAAGTCTAATTCTATTGAGATAATTTATGTAGATAAGACACTGGATATATCTCTGGCCACAGTGAAATGAAATCGGGAATGCCAGGGCAAGATTTGGGGAAAAAACTTCCACAGGGAAAGACACAGAATCTCTGTAATCCCAGTTTCTGGAACACTGGCTCTTATGGCTCTACTATTTGCCTTTATTTTGATTTAACTGATCCGGTTAACTTGCTAATCCTGCTTTTTTCTGGACACATGTCTGACTTCACTCCATTTGAACTGCCGTGTAATGTTAGCTACTGACGATCAGTTTTCCCAGTGACAGCCAAGTTTTAGTCCTGGTGTTGCGGGTTTGTAGCAGTGCGGCTACTCTTTTTGTTTACATTTGGATCACGGGTTTCGCCTCTACAGATCATTGCACAGGCACTTTGACTGGCATGCATCAGTGTGTGTTAACTGAAGTGAGAAAGAGGGAGAGTTTATGAACCATTTATACTGGGGATTGTGCCGCGAGATGAGCCTGGTGCCTCTGGTTAGCAGCAGTGACGGATCGTGTGTCACGACGTCAGATGGCCTCTCTGTCTCCATGTACTTAACTTGGGACACACACATTCATGTATGAGGATATATGCGTGCACACACACACACACACACAGACACACACAAACACACACACACAGGCACAGGCACCTTGGCCAAGACAACACAACAGCTGCAGTGCAGACATGATGGTGGCGACACGCAGCCATCCTTGTAATCCCTCTAGGCAGAGAGAGAATGGTGGCCATTGTGTGTGCGTCTGTGTGTGTGCGCACATTCCTCTCAGTTTTAATGTCTGATTTCAACCTGCCATGAAAACTGTCATTTGAGCACATCTGTGCCTAACAACATTTCATCCGGCAACATGGCATGTTTAAGGCACATCCCATCCTGACCACCCAGATCACTCTGCCTCATGCAAACTCTCCAAAACCCTCTTTCTCCCTTTCCTCTCTTCCCGTCACTTCAGAATCACACCGTTACAGACACTTGGCCAGCAGGAAATCACAGAAATATCTTTGCTGAGAGCTCAGAGCAACAAGGCCAAGAGAACAGTCTGAAGGCTCAGTAGTGAGAAGTTAGTCAGGGCTGAGGAGACAGTCTCCCTTTAAACAGCTGGGCCTGCTTATCTCCGGCTAGAAAAGCGAGGCCAAAAAAAT
Source organism: Terapon puta (assembly GCA_028564955.1). Taxonomy (NCBI): domain Eukaryota; kingdom Metazoa; phylum Chordata; class Actinopteri; order Centrarchiformes; family Terapontidae; genus Terapon; species Terapon puta. The sequence goes on from JAOXYL010000061.1 coordinate 13,765,797, forward strand.
TAGCAGGGGCAATATTTGGTGCGCTATAGAGCTAAGAAAGCTATAAATGTGCATAGTTCTGTGTGTGTGTGTGTGTGTGTTGCCAATGCTTCCTGCGGGAACTGCATTTTAAGAGCGTGGACACATTATGCTAGTATTGTGTGCTGTCTTGTCTCTTTACACTAAGATTTCAGCCATTACTATAAACTACTGAGTCTGGCTATAAAACTTTATTTTGTTTTGTTTTGGATTCATTGTTTTTTATTGCACCTGAAATGAGGAAAAGCTGAATGTGCACTGTCTGCACTACTGCATGTGGCAACGGGATCCACTGAGAATACCGCATTCTGCGTGCTATAATTCGCTGAAGGCAGAGAAATACTGTTCTTGTAAACAGATTCTGTTAGTCTTTTAAAGCAAAAGGTCACTTAAAGGTCTGTTTGTTTGTCTCGGCTGATAACTAGACTGTCTACAGCCTCTGTGAGAAGAAAATCATGTATGCAGACAATCATCCAGGAACCTTTAAACAGCCAACTTAAAATGTTAATTCTGTGACTGAAAGCACTTAATGTTTAAGCGCTGGAAGAAAGATGAAAAAATTCCACAATTAAGAAAGTCTGCCAGGAGCCAAAACATTATCTTAGAGCTGCACTTGTGAAGGCACAATCGGTAGAAAATGGGTACATGAAATTACAGGGATAATAGTTAACAACCAGTTGGAGACTATCTATCTGTGCTGTGAAGGGACACTGGGAGAAAGCTCCTTCAATTTTACAGTGCGAACATGAGTGTGTTAAAGCAAATACATTTGGAGACCACAGAGACGGAAAGCATGATGGGGAACAAGTAAGAAAATGTAATAATTTACTTTGAGTTTCGTCATTGTGGGTCTGGGGCCACCGACAAAGGGAAGCTGTGTGCTCGTCTCCTGGCCTTCTTCTTGCTCCAGTAGGCTTGTTGGAATGTCGCTTGCTGCTGGCTCTGACGGGCCGGACATGGGAACGACTTGGGGGACGGACAGACCCATCCCACAGGCCTCAGCCGCCCGCAGGACACCGGGGACCTCCTGAACGCGGCTGTACCAGCGCAGCAGGTGGGGGAGCTGATGCAGAGCGCTCGCAGTGTGGGCTTGGAGGGAACACTATCAGAGACAATAAAAGGAACGAGAGAGGAAAGAAAGAAGAAAAAGAAAAACAAAGCAAGGCGATATTGATTAAGTGACTCATCTGGCATGTCATCTCCACTGGAGCGAGATGTCAGGTTCCACCAGAATTCACTCATCACACTGGTGGACAGACAGACACAGAGAGGGGGGTAGGAGGAGGGTGTTGGGAAAACACATCAAAACAGGGCTGGCAGGTGGGGAGGGTAAAGAAGACACAAACAGAGACATGATCAGAGGAAAAGTGTCACCGTGCGCGACTGTGTGTGGAAGACAGAAGAAAGCGAGAGCGAGAGAGAGGGGGACACAGATGTGAGATGGAGAAGGGGCCACTCTGCGGTACGACAAGTGGGTGGAGTGGAAAGGATCCGTCGTAGCTGCATGTGTCGTGGACAGTGATGGCCGTTAAGAGGAGACACGCTAGGCTGAGTGTGAAACTGGAAACCACTGGAGCACAGCTGACTACTAAAAGCCTCATTGTGAGAACTTCAGTTCATTCCCACAGTCGAGGAAAAGTTAGAGGCGGCTGAAGGGTGAAATGGAGGTTGAGACCCACTCCACCGCCTGACAGTGCACCGTTCTTGATCAATAACAATGTACCATTGAACTAAACAGCCATGACACTCCATGGACTGCGCTACGCCTACTTTAATTGCTGCTACCTACTGTACTTGCAAAATATGCAATCATTATACGTAATGAATATTCAGAAAATGGTTGCGAGCTTTTGAAGCCTTGCGGATTTTCTATTTTTTTTTAAGTAAAGAGTTTTAAGGTCAACACAACAACCCACCAATTCTTGATCTGTTGCAGAGAGAGAAAAACGGTTCCCAAAGTAAAGTCATTGAAATGCATTTCAACCTGCTGCATTTGAATAGAAACCCTCCCATACACTCTTATCACTCTTTGCCAGGTGGCTCTAGACCACCTCTGAGAGCAGAAACCTGTGCCAAGTGTGATGCAGCGAGTCTTCTTAACTCAAGTTTCTGCCTGGGTGGATCCAAAAGGAGCCGGGTGTACTGCCTGCTCACCCTGACCGGATTGTCAAAACCGTAACTCTTGCATAATATGACAAGCCATCATAATAAAGACATTAAAAAGTCAGTAAATACACATGAGGGATGGTTTGTAATAAGGCTGGAACTGAACATTTGACTATTCATTTGTTGGGTAGGAAATCGATTTTCAATTTTGGTATCCGTGTATTTGTTGTTTTTTATTAAGGTGTCTTGATTGATTCATGATGTCAACACATGAGTTACCGGCCGAGCCTTCAGGAGCTGTCCAACTGCAGTCATTCCTCCTGGGGCCCCTCGCAGTGCTTCAGGCTGCTTCGGGCAGCAGGTGATTTGTCAGATTTCAGAGGGGACGCCGCAGCAAAGCAGCGATGCCACCAACAATTATGCATGTCACCATGTATGACAATGATGCTGAAAATGTATTCCTTTTTGGAACAAAAGCTCTGTTGTTGAAAATGCATTTACTTATTTGAGGGAGGACTGCAGCTGGATACCACTCATATGTGCCGCAGACACTGTGAAACTCTTGAAACTTGAATTAGCCTAAAGGAACCAAAGGTCTCTCAGAGGACCCAAGGTGGAAAGGTAAAGCAAGAAAACGTTCCCCCTTAAAAGTTTCTCGTCACTGCCGGCAGCCTTTGAATGATTTTTTTTCTCCAGTCTACAGCTAGCTAACATTAACTAGTAAAGATGAAAAGGCAGTCCTTTCATTTTTTTAACAACAGCTACAAAGTAAAACATTTATCATAATGTATTTAAATGATACACACTGAGAACCGAAATGAGGGAGTAAATGGACGGAACACATCCTATTAGAGAATAAATTCTGATGACAAGAAGATAAATTGTGTTTCAGCTGTTTTGTCTGGTGTGGGAAAACAGGATCCAATGGAGCAAAGGATAATATGGATCTAGGACCAAAGCAACAAGAAAAAAGAATATTCAACAATAAAGCAGGACTTCAACTATGGAAATTCTTAGTAGGGGATACCACTTGTTTGTAGCCAGAATTGTGTAATCTACACAAGGTGACACCTAAGTCTTGTGTGCTACTGTTTATGAGGAGAGACAAAACCCGCATCACTACACTTGATTGTTCATGTCACATTAAGGGGTAGTTTACTCACAGTAAATTGTGTGTGGACACATTGAAAGGGTAAGGTTCGCACAGGAAATAAAGGCACTGATACTAAATTTAAATTGGCATTTGGCATGTATTCAAGGATTCAAATTAGGTGGTAACTTCAGGCAGGGTCCTTGAACAAAAGTTCATTACTGGCAACACTGAACATAAATCATAATCTCCAAGGCTCTTACCAAGAACTGATGGATGCATGGCAGCAGCACCACATCAGTCAGTGTGAAGTACAGCCCTTCAGCGAACACATGCTCAAGTGGAGGCAGGTCTGTGGTCTTCACTTTCCTGATCTCAGAGTTCTCTCTGGTGGCCAAAGATGGAACTGAATCCACAGACAGCTTGGCCAGAGCTGCCCTGAGCTCAAGTCCATCGCAGGCCAGAGGTGGCTGTCCAGGCTCAGACTCAGAGTCCGGGTTCTCTTGGCCTCCGGGGGGCCCGTTCTTTTCATTGCGTCTCTGCTCTTGGAGTTTCTGCCTGCGTATCTTGTCATCATTGTGGACCTTAACAGGTTCCGATAGCCTTCGCTCCAGGGTGAGGATCGAGAGAGGCAGCTGCTGATATTGATTTGTGGGATTTTTGAGGTGCTCTTCAACAGCAGAAGGGATGCCAATTTCACACAGTCTGGTCCACTTGCTCACCTGAGAGCGAGAAAAAAAAAAGAAAAGATCTTTTCAATTTAAATACAGCACAGCCTTAAAAAAAACGACACCATTTGATATTGTGAGATGTAATATTGATGTCTGTCAAACTTTAATACTGCTGACAACGTGACCAAATCCTGATTAATATGCAGTAACTAAAACAAATTCTGTCAACTCTGGTCACAGTCACAGTCAACTGGGCAACAAGCAAAAGGAATGCATTGTTTTAAAGGTCTGTGTTTTTCTGATAATTTCCTAGGAAGTTTCTGGTGAAGAACTATGGAAATTACTTCAATTGTGTAATTGAATTTATACGCAAATGTAGATTTCCAGAGGAATTTCAATGAAAGATTTGCTTTATTAAAACCCAACAAAATATGAATTTATTCTTTGTTAATTTTATACATAGTGTTACTTTGCCTGGCAGTGTTCATTTATTTTAGTTCTTGTTCATTTTGTGCAGATGATGCTTGTAGAAACAGTGTGTGTGGTGTGGGATTGTGTGTATCTGTGTATGTCCCCATTGTTGGACTGTTGTATCTGTTTGTTTAAATGTCTGTTCATTTGTGAGTTTTTCTCTCCAAGTACCCACTTGAAAATGAGATGTGTCTCAAGGGATTTATGCTTGCTTATAGACATATTTTACATGTTTGCATGTACAGCTGACCCACTGTGCACTGACTAAAATTTTCAGTTATGTATCAATTCCTTTCCAGGTAATTACAGAATCCATTAACTTGGGTGTTACTGAAATTAGGGCATGCCACTGTGTGCACGCTTTTAGTGTGAATATTATCCTGTCATATCTCAGGCACTATGGGTCAATGAAACTGAAATGTGGAGAAGAAGGAACATACTGTCAGCGTATACAGTAAATTTGTACAATCTGGATTGGCAGCCAACCTGAAGCCACAATAAGAACTCCAGAATACACCTACACAAATGGAGGGTCCACACTCCTGTGACTTTTATTAATGTCACATGCCAATATTTGGAGGTCTCACAGAAATCGTGATTTCAACACCAGAAGTGTTTCTGAACCCTTTAAAGCTGTCTTTACACACCTTGTAACTATAATTCAGGCACTTTCTTCCCCCTGTCTGTACTTTGGTTATGTGTGCCTATGTTTTCCACTGACCTCAGCACAGGCCTTCAGACAGGTCTTCTTGAATCCCAGCAGCGCGAGCACATCATTTCTAGATGGGTCAGCCTCCAAGGTCTTGTTGATGATGTGTCTCAGGACCACGGCCAGCCCTGCCCTGCAGAGCCTCCCGGTCTCATCCAGCACTGCAGGGAGGCGACAGCCCCTTATCAACTGGGGCACATCCTCCAACTGGATGTGAGACACATCCACAGACTCTGGTATCTGATTCTTCAGTGACTGAGAGTTGGCAGTTTTGGTGAAGACCAGAAAAACTTTAAAAGACCTGCACTCGCAGTAGGACAGGAGGAAGAGAGCGATGGAGGTGTGCAGCGGGAGGCGCGGCTCCTCGTTTTTTAAGCAAACATCAAGATAGAGGGAAGAGCTCTGTTGCATTAAATCCGTGTGGTTCATGGTGAATCGTACTGTGGAGTCAAAAAAGAGGGAGGTTAACAAGTAAAAAGAGCTGGGAGGGTTACTTTAAAAATGTAATACAGTAATACAATATTAAAGTAAGTTTTATAGTATTACAGTATGGTTACCAGAGAAGCAAACTTTACATGATAAATTCATTTGTTGCCAACTATTAAATTTATCGCTATATATTCTGATAATTTGAGTCATTTTTTAGCAAAAGTGTCTCTGATTTCAGCTTCTCGAATGTGAATATTTGTGGGGTTTCTTTAGTCTTCTATGATAGTGAACTGAATGTGTTTGCATTGTGGATGAAGCGATTTGAGATGTTTGAGGAAATCACCCTGGGCTTTGGTCAAGAATGATCAACATCTTTTACCATTTCCTGACATTTTACAGATAGAAACAACTGACCCGATAATTGAGAAAATGCTCGACAGACTAACTGCTAATAGGAAAAAAATCAGCAGCCCTGTTGATCACTTACCATTATTTTGTGACTACCCAAATACTAAAAATAAACACGAGATGTCTTGGATGTCTGTATCTATACAATGTTTTATATCTGTGTTATCACACAATATCACACAAAACCATCACTAACCACAATCCCTGAACTCTGTACTAGTAACAGGAGTAGTAGTATCGATAGGATAACTAACTTTAACTTTCGCCAACAGTATTTCCGTGTAAGCCTTACTATAGCCTCCAATAGACTAAATATTCTTTAAATTATCTATATAGCCTTTGAATAATGAAAAAATACCTCATTACTGTATATTGTTCATTTTAAAATGTATTTCGAAACTGCAGCCCAGCAGGCAGAGTCCCATTTATCCTTATTAGCCCAGCTTTTTTACCTGTTAAATGTTAAAGTTACCTAATGAGGTCTATTATTTGTGACTGTAAAAGAGCGCTTATCTCTATCACTGTTCCCTTGGTAACCGCTACGTAACGCCGTTACGAGTACGTGTACTCCGTTACTCCCCAAGTAACTGACGTTAGCTTTGTAAACGTGTTCAGGTATCTTTGTTCGGGGTGTCATCAACACCACGTTAGCTGGCAAACCATTTCTCAGGACCAGGCATTTACAGTGACCTGAATGGATACTCACAACGGCCTCAGTAACGCCGACATACACGCCGTAGGATTCAATAAAACCACGTTGTTATGGTGAACGCTTCCTCGAGCAGCTTCTTCTTCTTCCCCTGCTAATGCTAGTCGAGCTCCACAGCGCCCACTGCTGCCTGCTATCTAAATTTAGATAAAGTATCGATAGAGAATATATATCTAAAATATGTTAGTATAACACGCAATGTACATAACTTAGTTTTAAGTTATGTACATTTAGTTAACTTAACTAAATTAAACATCTGGCGTGAAGTTTAGCAATATTCTTGACGTTAAAAATAAAATTCACGCAAAGGTTCCGCGCACGGACGTGTCGGACTTATTTAACGGTTGCACGCATTGTAAAACGACGTCCCGGCTGCTCCGGTAGGAAGTGTTGTTCACCCGTGAATTGGTCGCCAAAAACGAAAATACCGGCTCAAGAGGCAGGGTTTCCCCACAAGAGGAGCATCAGGTAACGCTAACACAGTCCTGTTGAGAAGTGTAATGTGTGAATTTGGCTTTTTAACCGACAGCTAACGGGAAAGGTAACTTTGATCACTGTGGCGCTGTTTTTTCCTGGTCTGACCGGGCAGCTAATAACATTACAAAGCAACTGAACTACCTCACTGCGTGTGTCTTTCTGTTTGTGAAACCAGCAGAGGGATTCAGGACACACATTGCCGGGCACACACAGATGCGTCATTTATATGTATAAGTGCGTATGATATTGCAGCGCAGCGTATTGGGATGAATTAAGCATCATAGCGACTACTTAAAAGTCTTGGCTGACTTATAACGCCTCTCCCACCACCCAGAGGTTTTATTCTTACATTTCCCTCTGTTTCACTTTTTTTCGTGTAGCTTCAGTTTGTACCAGCTCATACTATGCAGCTAATCATCATTAGTGAGTATGGTGATCAAATGTAAACACAAACAAATCAAACACAAAAATGACGTAAGGGACACAAACTGGGCTGCACTGAGGGAAAAGCAGAGAGACATCTACCAATAGATATTCAGTCTTTCTAAATATTTGATATAGATGGAAGAGGTTTTTTTATTTTAATGTTAACAGCCCAATTTCATACAGCTGATGTGGACTTTGTACTTTAATTACTTTATGATGCCAGGTTGGAGCCTGCAGCTGCAATGAATATTTCATTAAATCTGTGTTACAGTGTTGTAATGGTTAGAGCAAAGATCTGTAGATATTTAAAAAGACTATGGCAATAAGCTGTGTCTAAATGGCATCTGCAGCTTTTGTTTTGTATTTTTACATTTCAAGCAGCAACGGTGTTGGATGAAAAGTCGACATTGTTTTGTGATTAGCAGTTGAGGCCATGGCTGGACCTGTCAGTCTGGAGTTGGATCCCATCTTCCTGAAGGGCTTGAGCTACCTGCACTCCAAGAGTAAAGACTCAGCCGAGAAACTCAAAGCTTTACTTGATGAGTCCCTTGCAAGAGGAAGCGACTCATCTTACCGCTCACTGCAAAAAGTGTGTATCCATGTTGATAGTTTCTGAGTTAGTGTTTATGTTGTACATCATTATGATCCAATTGTTTCTTTTTAATTCTGTGTAATTTGTACAATTAAATGCTGAAGCTGAATACCTTTTATCATTGTGTCTTCTCAGGATATAGAGGTATCCAAAGGGTCCGTGTCAAAACTCAGCTTAAGTAAACAAGACTCAAAGTCCTCCTCAAGTTCCTCATCCTCCAGCAGCAGCAGTGGCAGTACCAAGTCCAGCTCAGAAAAGAGCAAGAAAGATGTAGAGAAGAGGCCCTCTGAAAAGGTATGGGGTACATTTGTTTGAACCTTTTCTAGTCAGAATACATTTAGTCTCATTCTCACGTATTCTCTGATCATATTTGACACAATCTCACATGTAATGGTGAGATAGCTGTGAATTTTGTCAGCTATGGTTTTAGTCCTGTTTTTCTACCTGGAAAATGTTTGTTATTTTGTGTGTTGTACAGTATAATTTAATACTATTTATTTGGTGTAGATAAAATGCAAAAACTGGATGCAAATATCCATTGTTTGAAAGTGACAGTCAAGATAGCTGAATAGAAAATGCTTTGTCTTGTTTTTTGGTTTGTAAAGTTCCCTTTAAACCTCAAGAACTATATTAAATGATAAGGAAATTAGGCTCCAGAGTTTCATTTTATGTGCAAAAGAAACATATGAATAACTATATACATATGGGAATATGAAATAATGTGGCGTTTCTCCTAACATGCCTCTTTCTGTCTGTCTGTCTGTCTGACTAAAAGGTCAGGGTTGACTTGGGCGAGGTGGACCCTCCAAAAAAGCCTCGTTTGGAAAAACAGGAGAATCGTTCTTCGCCAATCACTGTTCAGACAAGCAAAGACCTTCTGCCAAACATCAACGACTACGATGAGACCAATGCCGATGACTTTGCCATGGAAATGGGCCTGGCCTGCGTGGTTTGCAGGTACATATATTGCCTAATAGATTTTTTTCTGTAAAAGATGATTGGATGCCTACCATACAGTTAATGATATTCATTCTACTCAATATTCTTTGAGCATAGAAAGATAAACTTGGATGCCAATCACATGCGTTTCCATTCACACATTGACTTTGCTGTTGCATTTTTGACTGCCAAAGACAAATGACAGTGAGCATGGGGAACCAGTTGGTTGAATGCCAGGAGTGCCATAATCTGTACCACCAGGACTGTCACAAACCCCAAGTGACGGACAAGGAAGTAAACGATCCACGGCTGGTGTGGTATTGTGCCCGCTGCACCAGACAAATGAAACGCATGGTGAGGAAAATGTTTTATATTTCAGTACCTCATATGTATTCTCTAGTGCACCATGTCAGTGGAATCTGT
>JAOXYL010000061.1:13795313-13809133 GCA_028564955.1 Terapon puta
CTCCCTCAGGTGAGGAAAATGCACAGGTTCAACGGCTGTGTCGGTACTCTGGCCACTAATTTTTTGTTCACCTGTCAAATGGTTGTGATTATTTTGGGGGGTAGGGGTTTATCCCTGTGAGGAATAAATTAAATAAAATAAAAAAGGATAATATATGATATATAACATGTATTATAATATGTAAAAATAATGCCAATAGTACCAAATTGCAATCAGCATGTCATCCTCTCTGTTTTGATTTTAATCCTGGTCAAATAATAATACTGCAGTTTAAACAATGATTTGAAAAAAAAACTAACTCATTTTCAGGTAGTTAAGATGATATGTTTGAAAGAAAGTTTTTTTTTTTTTTTTTTTACATGTTTATGAAATGTTCCTTGGAAAAAGACATGGGAGGACCCAAACCACACAGACGCAGAGACAAAGTGTTGCGGTGACAATGATCCCATTGACGTTTGTGAGATCGGCAGCCAGGTGAGGCTAGAAGAGTACATATTTAACTTCTGTCACGATATATGATCATTATATACATGAGTATATGCAAAGATCATTAGATTGTGCAGCGGGTTGATCTGACTGTTGGTAATTTATTGGTCTGGTCTTCAGGTGTGCTCACCAGGTCAGGTGATCCAAGTGAAAGTGCTCGGCATCTTGGCCATGATAGATGAAGGAGAAATGGACTGGAAGGTCATTGCCATCAATTCTGAGGACCCAGAAGCCAAAAACCTAAATAGTGGGTATTTTCTGTAGATCATATCATCTGTAATTTAGTCCAGGAAACCACTTGATAGTCAGTCATGGTCATTTTAACTGGAATGTGCTGAACAGGACAATCGCATACAAATGTTAATGGTTTGTGATACAAGTGAAAGTGGAAGTATTGAAGTCAAGTGTCTGAATTTGGGAAAAAATATTTGCAGATCCAACACAAAAATCTTCAAAAAGGTTGGCAACCCAGACAGCAACTACAGACTAGCTCTCTGTAGTTTTTATTGTCAATATGGCTTTATTTACATTCAGCATTTCTGTCCAAAATACTGTTTCCTTAAGCCTAAATACACACATTGAATTTTTTAACTAGTCAGTATTTGCAAAACCTGTTTGTGAATCTTTAAGCTTGCATTGTTTACATTAGCTTGTTTTAATTGGACATTAGTACTTTCATAGGGGCTGTAACTGCCAATTGTTGAAAGGCACAATGTGACATCTCAAATGTCTTGTTTTGTCCACTGTCCAACGATATTCATACTGTCATGTCAATGTCATGTCAATAATCCAGGAAATATTCTGATTGGAGAAGCTGAAATAAGAGTGTTTGGACACTTTTTCTTAAAAATCGCCCAAAGTAATGAGTCAGATATCAAAGTAGTTGGTGATTAGTTGAATAATTGGCAACTAATTAATTAATTTACTAATTGCTGTAGTATTGCTCTACTACCTTTCATGTTTATTTAAAGAGGGATTTATATATTGAACATATCAAGTTTCATTTTGGTAAAAACCTAATACCAAATGTAAATGGAATACAGATTTATCTCTGATTCATACCAAGACAAATAAGATGTAAAGTGGTGCTTTGTTGTGATTCTGTTGAATTTGTTTATTTACTGCAGGCATAGAGGATGTCCGCAAGAGCCGGCCTGGTCATTTAGAGGCCACTGTTGACTGGTTTAGGAAATATAAGGTGCCTGATGGAAAGCCGGAGAACCAATTTGGATTCAATGGACAATTCAAAGACAAGGTACTGAGACCTTTGTGTTGTCAGATACAGTGCATAGATGCAACCCGACAGTTTGTGAATGAGAGGGTGTAGTACATTTCAGCTTTTGTGGCTAAAACTAAAACTAAAACTAAATGATGCCGTTTATCTCTGATGTTCTTTGTCCTTTTTATAGGACTTTGCAGTTGAGATCATCAAGTCCACCCATGAGCACTGGAGGGCACTAGTAGAGAAGCAGACGAACAGTGGAGGGATCGCATGGTGAGTCTGTGCAGGTAAAACCCCTGCGGAGTGTATGTGTGTGATGAACACGTAATGAACAACACTGACACTTTTTTTTCTTTTTTTTTCTTTTTTTTCAGCAAAAATGTCTCCTGCTGTGCGAGCCCTTTCAAATGCAGTGCAGATGAGGCAAGAGATGTGGTCCAAGCGGTGAGAACTTCCATGTGCTGTTGATTGAAAATGATGATAGCAAACACATTAATAGCATATAGAACTGTATTCTGGTTGGGTTTGGTAATTGTAATATATAACATTTGACACTCCAGGCCCCTCCATTGGGCAGCGCACATCCTGTGTCTTCAGAGGGTAAGAAAATAATGGCATATTTCCTCAAAATCTGGTTTATTTGAGGGTTTTTTTGTGATTTATAATTCTTCTCTTAACAGTGGACAAGTGGCATTTTGTCTGAATCCCTAAAGACAGTATGAAAACCAACAGAACTGAACAGCAGCTGAAGCTACATCATTTCTATGCAGCTGGGATTATTTTTTGGTAAGGACTCATTCTCAGCTGCATTAAGTGCCATCGACATTAACCATCCAATAATTTGTAGAAGAAAAAAATACTAATCCCCAGTACATCTGCACTTTTGTAATATCAAATAAAGAAGCAGACACCACATGTTTTTGGGTGTCATCTTGCAACCCAGAATGATTTTTTTTGGTAACTCCAATTATAATTTAGAGGTACTTTGGAAGCAAAAATAATTGGTCTTCTTTCTGTTTGTAAATTATATTATATATTCACTACAGTATTTTTGTGGCCAGTGTCCAGATCCAGACTTGTAAAAGACTGAAAGTTGTACTGTTGTGCTCTACTTTGCTTTCAAAGGCTATAATCACAACCACAAACACAACCTAATTTCTTTGTAAGAAGTTAACAATTTCTTCCTGTTTGGTTAAATAAAAACATTAAGGTTTGAACTTAACATGATCCCTCTCCAGTTTCATCTTTTATTTCACAATTAAAGTCTTCAACATGTGGACAGAATAATGCGCAGAATTTAGATATTAGTATTAACTTGGAGTAACAAATCAAATTGCTTTAAATAAATATAAATTTTATTAAAAAAAACACCCACATCTCAGCAATATCAGGAATGATATAATAAACAGCTTTCAAATAAACTGCATTCAGTACATTACAATACTTACAGTATTAATACCCATCCTTAATTCCATTTTTTGTAGCATACCAAACTTCAGGAGAACAAGGGAAGCCTTAAAAAATAAAATGACAGGCAAAGTTGCACATTTTTTTATTTATACCTTTAGTGTCTAACTGCAAAAAGACCAAGTGTGTATCAACTTCTAGCTTAACCTTTGAGCTGAGCACATATAGTGTACTAGTTAAGCCCAGAAAGTCATTCAAGTAATGTTGACTCACTCAGAAACTCACTCTGAAGCATCTTCAAGTATGGCTATGCTTGTAACCCGCTATATCTTAGACACCTCGGCTTTCTCAACCACAACCTGCTACTGTAGCTGGGTCCTGTACAATGAAATTCAACATTTTTTTATGTAGATTTATTTTACAAAACTGGAACAGTTAAAAAAAAAACTAGAACTTCTAATGTCTGAGCGAACAGGACACTATAACTGTAAACATTGCTGTGACAGTGAGCATACATTTACAAAGACTTCCTGGATAATCTAACCATGATCACTCTTTTAACCTGAAATAGCCAAAAGAATATTTAAAGATATGATGAGGATTGCTGATAGAGGAGCTGTGGGTCAATTTGACAGAACAAGAGGAACCTACATCAACATTAAAGAATGAGTTGTTTTCCTGAAATACAGGCTCTTGGTATGTACAATGTGACATAATTTATTTTTATTTTTTAACACATTTACAATCTGTTTAAATAAAATGTTTTGTAATTCTTTATTACATATTTTTTTTCCTGAAAAAAATGAAGTGCTTTCAGAAATTAATATGTTGAAGAGTGGGGTAAGTTGTTTCTATAACATGACAGTCATTCCATTATATACCGCATTAATTAAATCAAATGGACAGGGAAGAAAAATCATTATACAATTGCTTAGTGGTTATAAATAAATTTAACTATACACAGGCACAAAGATGTGCAACTACGTTAATCACTGCCCTGGTCTTGCCTCAAAGCAAAAGCAAATACTTGCTTTTTATTTAGTCAATATCATACTTTCCCTTTAGTCAACTCAGTGCATATATGTTCAAATTACTTTAGAAAAGATTACCACCATCCTACTAGCTAAAATATAAGTAAAAACAATGCAGGAGCATATCTTTTTCCTCACAAAATATTTTTGTTTGTGTGAATTATAGAATTGGATTCAGGATGCAATGGCAAGTACCTGAATGAGAAAAAGACAAAATGAATACAGGTGACAAAGATGTACACGAAATTGATGTTGAAAATGTCCCTGATTTTACAGTAACATCAAAGATTCAAGTTCAAGTAATACTTTCTACCAGACGGATAAGAAAGTAAGAAATGAACTTTTATGCCTTTTGGTGGCCTGAAGTTTAACTCTTGTTAACATTTTGAAAGCAATATAGAAAGGAAGAAAGATTTTTTTATATCCTATTGCCAAACTAGTTTTGAGGTATATGACAGGTTTGTACTGTACATTATTTAAAAGCCTTCTCACTGCCCAAAGAGTCTCACATTGTATGCTTCTAGTAGGTTGAATAGCACCTCATGATATAAAATCAGTTGAAACCCAAAGAAATACAATGAAATAGGCTGTTAGCATTCTTTACAACACAAAATCTATAACAGTAATTCCAAAAAGTGAAATTAACTTACTGTACAAATCTCACCTGTTTATATTACAGTTAGATTGCAATAATTAAAGACCCCACAGCAAGCCAGCTGCCCTCTGAAACTGACGCTGAGCTTACCCTGTTTCATGTTCCTCAGTGTATAAAAAGCACATTTACTAAGCACCACAGACATAAAACTACATGTAATATTCACAGTCCAGGTTTGTTCAATGAACCTAAGGTAAGGAACATTATAAACAGTCGCTGACAACAAAATAAACCTGGAAAAACTAAAATAACACAAATGTAGATTTTTTTTTCCTCAAAATGTTAAAAATGCACCATTAGAATGGCTCAATTTACAGTATAAATGACATAGGAAAGTGAAATAAGCACCAACATAATGATAGTTAAAAAAAAATAATAACTTGCATGAACTCAAAACAGTTTCATGGATTGCTCATACAACCCTCTGTTATAAATTCATCAATTAAATTTTTAGTGATGCTTAGAAATGAATTTATCTTGATGTAGCAATACAGTATAACCAGATTTTATGATTTAAATCTCTTACCAAATATTTTAATTATCAAAAAGTGCTCTAAGAAACACTGACTTTCCAAAAACCATTATGATGCTGATGATTTGACAGTGGGATGATATTTTCCCGTTGACATGAGTCATTGAGTGTCACTCGTAGAGTGTCTTCTGGTTATAGTGTGAAGGCATTTGAATTGAAATAAACGGTAATAAACACACGCTCTAGCACCATGAATTTTGTCATTTATAAAGTCAGTGTTTTATGCCAAGATGACATCTCTAAAATTTTGTAAGAAAAATAAAGCCACCAAAATGAAACTTTGTTTTCATTAAAAATAGGTCCTTATGTATCAGACTGAAAGCACCAGAGATTTGACAGTGTGTATCTTGCAAAAGTTGCCAAACAAAAATAAATACATCCTTAGTAGGGTCAACTAGTAAAGCTTGATTGTTAAAGATGTGAAAGACCTGATGTGAACGGTGATTTATATCTCATCTGAACACTGTTGCTAACCTTATGCAGGAGGAGCATTTAGATGAGGCCAGTGGTGCTTGTGATCTTTGTTTTTCATAAATAAAGCACCTTCAATTTTCTTCTTCATCAATGTTTTTACACAAACTGACTGTAAGGCCCAGTGACCTTGGTGAAGGCGTACGGAGATGTACTGACATAGGTGTTTGTTGTGTATGACAAGGACCCCTCCATCAGTGCCTGGATAAAACGCTTATAAGGAGGCTCCCCAGTGCTTTCTGATGAGTCTGGAAGCTCACGCTTTACCCCCTTTTTATTGCCCTTGCTGGGTGTCCCCTCACCACCATTCCTCTCTGCATCTTCCTCCTTCTCTCGAGCCTTTTCTGCCATCTTGGCCTCCCACAGAGCCAAGCCATGCTTAGCCTCATTCATATTTTTGTGCTGGTAGAAGACCAAGGAAATGCGTGTTGGGTGGTTACGGTCTGGGTTTTTAAGGGGTGTTGTGGCATGGAGCTCCCGTTTTGCACACTCAATGAGAACTGATCCATGACTTGGTGCCACTGCCACACCACCAATATCAGGGTCCAAGAAGTTGTGCTCATTGTCTGACCACATTTCAGGCTTTTGTGGAGTTGTGGGTGTCTGTGGTGTTCCAGGCTCCTGCTTAATGGTAGCACCCATGAGGCTTCCATTAGGCAGACCTAAGCCTGACTGTGTTTCAGGATTTAAACACCCACCACCTAACTGAGCAGAAAGCATCTGTGGACGAGGCATGCCTATCTCTGTCTTTATTTGCATATGGAAGGGATCTTGGCCTGTGGGTAAGATTTGAGGGCTCCGAGATAAGTATGGACTTGGGTATCCTCCAAACTGATTGCCTTTGCTCACTGCAGCTGGATAGTCTAGACCTCCATGGGCTGAGGGTGCTCTTGAGAGAGCATCCATGAATTGAGGGTCTGAGGCTCCATTAGGACCATAGGGTGTGTAAGGTCTCATTGGGTGAACTGGCCTCATGCTGCAGGCATTGTAACCATTGACCTGTAAACCTGGCTCACCATACCTTGGTGGATAATTGACCTCATAACGTTGATGTACACCATACTGCTGCTCTGAGTAAAGCGCTGGGCGCTGTTGTCGATACATCTCCAGGTGCTTTGGGTTTGAAGCGTAGTATGGATGGTAATTTTCAAGGGGCATTCCTCCATTACATTGATAACCTGGGTATGGACGATTTGATCCATTAATGTACGAGTTTGGTACATGGAGTGGGGAGGGGTAGGGAGGGGTGGCTGGTGTTTGTGGCTGAGGGGGATACATGCTGCCTGGCTTGGAAGTGCTTGGAAAAGATCCAGGGTGATTGGGGAACCTAGGGTAGCTGGCTGCATTTGTTGAGCCCGGATAAGGGGGAAGAATGCCCTGGTGCTGTTGTTGCTGTAGTTGTTGATGATGGGCTCCAGGGGGCTGTGGTGGGTGTCCTGACTGTAGGCTTGCTCCCATAGCACCTGGAATAAGTCCTAGAAAACAAACCCACCAAAAGATAAAGGTCTAAGTACCACTAAAGAAAATACATATATTTTCAATTATAAATCAGTTTTTGTCAATACATATAATTTTATTTTTCATATAGAATAAATGTGAACATACCTGGCATAGAAGTGCTCTGAACTGTATTTTCATAACCGCCTGCTTTTGACTTGGCCAGAAGGGCCTTCTCTGCCTTATCATTAGAGCTGTCCAGCATGGCATTCTTGTTGGCAGCTGCCTTCTTAGCATCCAACTTTTTTTGCCTGCAAGACTTGGCGGGCTCTGCAAGCATGCGCACCTGGCGGCGGAAGGCACTAAGGACTTGGATGGCGCCTGACTTGATTTTCTCCTGCTGACCCTCCTCACTGCCAAATTCGTCAGTGTTGGAAGCCTTATAGAGAGGCAGTACATGGAGCTGCTCATCTTCTGGTATCTTTCCAATCTCTCGGTTATCCTCCCTTGTTAATGTACATACCTGGGGGAAAAAAGGGTGAGTTAACTACATTTTGTTGAGGATGTTAAAATTAAATAACAAGTCCATTTTGTCATATTGCACTCATTGAAAATGCACTCATTAGATATTAAGACATAGCTTGATATGTAGTTTGAGTCTCTTTATCTATTCTATCCTCAAACAAATGTTTGAAACATACATTGTACTTAAGGACTTTATGTTTTCTAGGTTCTGCTTACCACAGTGCTTCCACCCTGCATGTTGTGGAGGTCTCTGTGAGCGTGGGCACAGAAGTCCAGACAAGCAGTGACTCCAGAGAAGGGACGGCCCTCCTTTAGCCCCAGACGACAATCTGTTGCCCTGTGTTCATGTTCCACCTATGTCAGGAAAAAGCAGGAGGTAAATTTGAATAACATATTAAGAGTTTCTAAAGATCAATATACAAAGCAGTGGGGAAAAGGAGAAATGGTTGATCTATAAGGTTGACACTTCACCCACATGTTTTGATCTTAAAATCAGTTATACCTTTGAGGTACAGGATATATTCAGTATATATTTTAATCATAAACCATTAAGATGTAGCAAACAGTTCGTACAAATTTCATATATTCTCACCTGGTTTCCATAAGCTTCAGGTGCCAATTTCTTATACAAGGGCGCCAGTAAGGTTGCCAGATTTTGGAAGTTGTTCTCCACTTTCTCTTCCTGAAAGACAAAACTGCCAGTGTTACATTACCTTACGAAGGATATCATACTAAGGAGACCATGGTACACATTAGATAAATACCTCTTTCACATCATCTCCAAGTAGCTTGAATTTTCTTGGTACTTTGCTCCGGGCAAACTTGCAGCCATTGTAATACATACTCCAGGAGCACCCAAAAGAGAAAGATGCTCCACAGGCGTCAGCTTCCAATCCCTGGCATGCACAAGTCCTCCTAAAGAGTAAGGACAGACATTTTAAATATGTCACTGTTGACCAGGTTCATTAAGTGCTGGCCAGAAGTGATGATGAAGAATCAAACTGGAAACTAGCACCCTTTGATGTAATGTAGTATTGAAGTAAAACATTTTAAAAAGCCCTTAGATCAAACAAAACCAAAAACAAAATTTAGAACCAAATATTCTTGCTTCATTTATGCAGTACTTTACAGACGAAAATGCAATATATTATAGGCATTATACTAGTACACTTGGTATGTTTGAAACAGGCATATTTGGAAAAGAAGGCAATGCTGACTTAAAATCTGCATATGATTATTGTGATCATCTTAACTCCTGTTCTAGCTTCTACACTACTAAGCCCATGTAGCCAGATTTGAGTTCTGTCATATTGTTACTTACTCCTCATTGAGCGCACAGCGTCTCTGGGTGAGGGCTCCATGCTTTCTTAGAGTTTCACTTAGCTCGAGGTAGAGGCGGTCGGCCAGGCTGGGCAGGATGCCCTCCCAAACCAGGATTACTACAATGATGCAGGCTGTCTCACATGTGTGACCTGCACGTTCTCGCACCAACACCAGTAGCTTTTCTTCTACACTGGACCGACGAATCACCTAAAACATGACAGGTAAAGGAATTTGTATATATGCAGATGATCGAAAATATAAATATGAAGGCAGCTGATTTGTGAACTTCTCAAATGGAATATACAAAATGACTTTTACCCATTTGGCTATGGGGCACCCCTGTGTACTTTTCCCTTCCTTTCCGGTGTAAATTACTTTCTCAATCCTGATGGCGTGACCAGTGAGACCAGATCTTCAAAATAAAATGGAAAAATTTGAGTACAAATACAAACACAATAAAATAGTATGCAGTGAGTATGTAATAATATAGTCCATGTTTACAGTAATTTGTCTCCAAGTCAGATTGATGACTTACCTTTTCTCCATTGCCTCTCGTATACTGGCGACAGTAGGCCCTGCCCCCAAGTGAGTGTAGTATGGACCTTCATCCTTTTCACTGATTTGTTCTAAACATGAAGGACCATACATTAATATTTACACACCAATCAATCAAACAAACATGTTCTAGAACCAGCATCATGAGACTCACCAACACAGTGGCAGGATGCAATGTCATATTGTGTTTTCATGGGAGTATCCAAAAGATTCTTTATAGGGGTATCAAGTAGCTTCATAGGAGAATCCATAAAGCTTTGTAAGAGGTGTTCCTTCTTAGGGGTGGAATCAGGTGGCTTTTTAAGAGCTACGTTGGCTGAGGAAGGTGCTGATGATTGCATCCCACTCAGGTCTGTGTTGGTAGACAGAATTGTGACAGGTCCGGATGATTCCAACTTCACTTTATTTGCTGAATTGATGACAAGGGATTTTTTCTCAAACACAGGTGAAGGCTGATACTGCCTCAGACTTTGTTCCATGGAAGCTAAGATGCTTCCCGGTCTCCTGCTTTGCTCACACAGGGATTGTTGATTCTCCTGCTTGACTTGAATTCCACCTATGCCTGCCTCACGCATCTGTAATTGCTGCTCTTGCTGCTGTGAACTAGGCAGCTCAAATCTCGGTCCGTTTTCCATTTTCACAGCTCTCAGGCCATGTTTGGGTTCACTAATGCTCTGAGGAGGATGAGGAGGGCCTTGGCGCTCCTGCCTTTGTAACAGGTGCATACGCAGGGCTGCATGCCTCTGAAAGTCTCCATGGGGACCTGCAGGTCCCAGAGGTAGTTGAGGTCCCCTTTGGAACTGAGTGCATGATATCTTCAACTGCTGTTCAGCTTTAGGATACATCTGTGTTGATACCTGTTGGTTTAACGCGCCTTGCGGTAAGTGAGGTTGTGACTGTGTAGAGGTCTGGGAGATGTCGGCATTGTTGGATTGGTGGCAGTGGTTGTTAGGCTGCTGTGGTTGAAATTGCTTGAGGTTACTGGTGCCTGAGTTTGGTGGATACTGCCTTTGATGTTGTATTTGTTGCATCTCTGTTGTGTTATTGTAACTGAATGTTGCATGTTCACTCTGCTGGATGTGTTGGTTGTTGGACTGAGCAGAATTGTTTCTGAGAGGTTGGTTGGGTTGAAGCTGCTGCTGACCTGGCTGAGGCTGACTGCGAGGTCTGTAATTGGGAGACTTGAGTTGCTGCCCTTCAAATTGTGGAGGGTGGGACAGGGGACGTTGAAGATGACAGTGCTGTTGTTGCTGCTGTTGTTGTGTTGGTAAAAACCCAGGTGACAGTATATCCTGCAGATCAGGGTCTTCACACAAGTGCTCTGACTGCATTTGGGTGTGGTAGCGGCTGTCTGCCTGCTGATTTGGGGTGAAATTATGCTGCTCAGGCATTTTTTGGGGTAGAGATTGCTGTATTTGTGGTGCTTTAGAATTTGATTGCTGCCACTCAGGGGCAGTATTGTGCTGGGCTGGAGCACAGTGGGTTTGGGCTGGTAGACGGTCTTGCTGTTCCTGCTGGAAGCTGTTAGACCCCTGGCTGCTATCTGTGAAAACTCCCTGTGTCTGGAATCTTTGCGCTGGATTTGGCTCCAACATCTGGCAGTGAACCTGGGGGTTAGCTGTCTGCTGCTCTGACTGAGGCTTAGCAGGGAAGCTCCTCCACATGTCCTGTTCTTGTGCCTGGGTTGGCTGGCCACTTGCTGGTTGCTGCTGGGAATGTGAAGAGTTCAGCTCTATCCAGCCTCTCTGGTGGGGAGTCGAACACGATAAGTTGGCTCTCTGCTGAGAAGCATTCTCCATCCCGTTTTCTAACCCAGCATGACGTGGCTGCTGGAGACTGGGTCCCATAGATATGGTATTGTCAGCTCCATGTTGGTTCCCAGAATTTTGTTTTAAGGTCAGGGGTTGAATTCCGTACTGTTGACCTCTATTAGGGCCATGTTGCTGATGCTGACCAGAACTGGGTTCCTCATTTTGCCCCATCTTCTGTATCCCAGAGTTGGGAAAAGATCCATATCCACCTGCCTCTGCTGTCTGTAAAGGAGCATTGTGTTCCAGAAGAGTGTTCTGGTTAAACTCCGGTTTAGCTTTCATGTATATACCTTGAGGATTTGCATCATTTGGATAACACTGTGTGCCATTTTGATGTTGTTGTGAGGTATTGGCAGTGTTTCTGGGTGGGATCATGCCAGGAAGCTGACCTAGAGACAGCTCCTGATCAGAGTAAGACTGTGGTTGTTGCTGATGCTGTTGCTGCTGGTGGTCTGCTTCAAAGTTGTTGGAGTATCCATTCACTACATAGTTATAATTGTTTCCCCCTTCAACATTGCCCGATGCCCCAGGCTGCTGTTGCTGTGAGTCAGGCATCTGAGTGGAATTGGGCATTCCTGAGCTTAAGGAGGGGGGTTGAGCACCTTCACTGGGCAGTTTATTTGCCAGTGAACCATTGACAGCATTTAGCTGTGACCCAGATGTTTGTGGTGCAATTGACACTTGCTCAGGATAATACTGAGACAACGTTTTTTCTAAGAGATCACCTGGAGTGCTTTCTATTGTTGACGAGGGTGATACAGCACCATTTGGAATCAAAACTTGTTTATTCCTTGGCAGATTGAAAATATCTCCATTAGGAAAGTTACAGTTCCTCTTGTTTAACTTAATTTCTGTCTGTGATGTATTGCATTCAAATTCTGTTGCCTTTGTCAACTCAGGAAAGTTGTCCACCAAACTGGAGCTAATGTCGTCATTTCCTTTAATCTCAGAATCTACTTTAAGTTTCTTGGACTGGTGGGCCAGTAAGGATTGCTCAGTGAGAGCATGCTTCAGCTCTCCATTCATCAATTCTCCATTCATCATATAGGATGCTTGATCATATAGCCCTTGTACTGAAGCAGGGCTGTTACTGTTCTCCCGGTGCCTCTTCATGGGGTTGGCACCTGTGCTGGGTTTGTAATGGTTCCAGTCTGCATCCCCAGTGACCTGCAGAGAATCTTCCTCTGAAGACTGGCCTCCATTCTGTAGTTTATGAGGGATGTTGTGAGATGCTCCAAATTGTGCTAATATCAGATTTTCTTCCGTCTCATGTCTGGCCTGTTTTGTTTCCATCTGGCCTGCTCAGAGTCCATCCACAAGGCTGCCCTCTGTCCTGCAATGCAGAAAATGGGGGAGAAATATTTAGTTTAGCTTAAACAGAGTTAGTTTTTTCAAATACACTGATATTAACAATGAAGTACAAACTTCTGTGCCACTCAGAAATATAAATTTGGGTGTTAGGGATTAAAGGTTAGGTTTTATGTGGTTGTGCCCCCATGGTCATGCCAAACAAGTCAGTCTTTTAACACCCACATGATAACTGTCATACATGTTCGGCTGAAAAACATCTAACTTGAACCCTCTTAAACAAGATGCTTTCATCTGAATATGGCTTTAGTGAAGATAAAGTCAGTAGAGTAATGTGTTCACACTTGACACTGTAAGTGTAACAACTCGCAGCATGATCCCGTTATAGAACTAGGTTCACCCTTATTCTCATTCTTCAACCATCTAAAAACCAGACAATAAAGAAAGTATGGAAAAGAAAATACAAATGAGAGGTTATCTCAGTGCTTGACAGTGGACATCAAGTCATCATTTTGAATTTAACATGCACGGCTTAACCTGACAGTACTTGTGGTCATATTTTCAGTCCCCAGTATCTTGAGTAAATGTCTATGTGTTTCCCTTTGAAGACCCATATCTAAAAGTGACTTCCTGTTATGTACTGCTTGTGAATAGAAAATCTAAAAAAAAGAAAGACACAGACACAGAAATGCTCACTGTCACCCATAAAACTATTGTGCAGGCAAGAATTGGAGGAATATTAGGGAAGTGCTATTTTGTTTTTAAACTTAATGTATATTTGATTAATAGTAAACCACGGCATATATTTTAAGAGGAAATGGAAGAAGAATGCTCAATTTAAGATGCACCTAAAGTAACTAGGGCAGCTGTGATTCGAATCTTTTCAGATGTACCATCGGAGTACGTCTACTCTCAAATATCACTTGTCGACCAAGCACACTGTGCATCACCCTGTTTGTTTGAATTTGATGCAAATTTGAATGAGGGGCATTCTTTTGTGTTAAATGGCTACTTAAACAAAAAACATACATTGCACATATTAGTTACTTGAACTGAA
>JAOXYL010000061.1:13817690-13845709 GCA_028564955.1 Terapon puta
TGAGATTCTGAGTTGGCGGTGTGACTCGTGTCGGTCCTATTAATAAAAATAACGGTTGCTGCATTGTGGGGAGGGAATCTGGCTCAGCCCTGTACAACCTCAGGTCTAGTTTTTGTGTCAGGTAGAGAAGTGCAGCTTCCTGTTGATGCTCACTGTGGCCTAATCACTACATTGTGATGTAATGGTGGCTGCGTCACATGATAGCCTGGAGCAACAGATCTGTGTTTTTTTCCCCTTCCTCTGTCCTTTCCTCCCCCTCTGATGGTTGACCAAAAACAGCACAGCTTTGCAGGTAGAGTCAGCTTGCTGAGAAACTGATTGTGGATGAACAAACCTTTCACCGTTTCTATTAAATATAAGCAAATCTACCTTTGTTTCAGTAGGATGTAGTATACCAGCTATGCACACAGGAGTCCTTTGTCTCCTTTGCCCTATTTTAACAACTTTGTCAGGGGATTTGAGGGAGGTATATGTACAATACACATAAATGCTGTTCACTGTCTTGAGTTTCTTCTTTGAATCTGAAGACAAGATTAATAGAGTACTACAGAAACACAGACGGCATACACTTCTGTTTGTAATTTCTTCCCTGGAGAGCCTCCTCCCCCCTCCTTAAGAAGAGGGGGTTTGTACAATCTACATTGTTCTTTACGTCTAATGCAAGACAGATGTGACCAACTTGTGGAGATTCCCACTGCAGTCTTTGTTCTTCCACTAGTTTTTGTCTTCTTTCATTCTTTATAAGTATTTTTACAACAGTTAACCAACTATGATATTATTTGAGGAAGTTAATTTGCTCTTCTGAGTAGTGTGGAGTTAATTTGTTTTCCATTGATATGTAACAGCTTACAAACGTCTCATTAGTATCAATATCCGTGTTAAGTTTTGGGAATATGGATTAAATATGTAATTATGATATTTATGATCTTTCTACAGAGATTAACTATACAACAGGCTAGGAAAGTATAAGGGCTCAAATCAAGACAATAGTTTATATTATGTTATGTGAGCCTATACGTGATCTCAAAAGCAATATCCATTTTTCAATTCACCTTTTTTGCTAAAGGCGGCCAAATATGCAGAAATTCAGTTAGAGTTTAGAATTGCTACTTTTGATCGCCCATGACTTTTCTTGAAAAAGTCAGACGTTTATTACAAAAACGTATGCCTAGCTAAAAACAACCTGAAATGATCCACCTGGAAAGTGGAACAGAAATCAAAAGGACAAAACTTGAATAATTCAATATGTCTCAAGACAATAATAAGCAGTGCTGTTCTGACTTGGTTCACTGTTAGGCCTCCCTCAAGGTAAAAAGATAAGCCGAGAGAGGAAAAAGACAGGAAAGATTAACTGGCACCATAATAATAAGCCATATCCAAGCGCTCATAGCCATAATTAAGATGAATGTCAACACTAATCCGAGATTGTTTGATAGTGTTTGGGGTTCGGCAGGCTCAGGAAGCAGTGGGCACGACATATATTTACTTAAAGACCCACAAGGTTCTTTTCTGAGGAATATAGGACTCAATGATTTGTTGTTTGACATGACTGGTTAAGTCAAGTCTATTTGTTTCTCCCAGGTTTTAGTTGACACAGGCCATGTTGTGGATCCAAAGCCCTAATGGACAGATCCTTTGGGACTGTTGTCCTCAGGTTAGTAAATTAGATAAGGGAGTTCAAATTGTCAGTACTGAATTGCTAGTATAATGTGGGGGTGAGGCAGCTTCAGGATATTGCGTGATTTTGGTTGAAGATCTGAGCCACACCTGATGAGTCAGTAAATGTGAAGGGGGTTTCAGCGTGAGATAAATGGCAAAGGTGAGAGATGACAAAATTTTGTAGATGGCGTGAGTAACACAACTATTTTTTCTGTTGGGGATAAACACCACCCCATTTCTGGTACAACTTGTCTAACAGGCATTCTTGGAAAACTGCAAACACTCGCTCAACAAAATCATGCTTCTACTTTTCTACCTGACTCAGTCTGATCTGTTCGGCATGTTTCTGAAACTCATACTCAATTCTGCTTGATGAAAGATAGACTTCTTTACACCACTCTTTTTATTATAAAGAAGAATGATAATTTGGCTGACAACTGCTGATAACAGGGCAGTGTCATAGATCAGATCAGTCAACCAGCAGCTCTTCCTCCAAAAGTATAACAGTTCAGTGAAATGGTGCCTTTGCTCAGAGCCATTTACGCGCGTGTCACTGTAGACAGTTTGTCGAAAGAGGTCAGTCCTGATAGTAGACAGCAGTTGAACATTAGCCTGTGTCTCACTTCATAAACCTGTTAGTCTTGGATTTTTTTTCTGTTTAATCAGCACAAGCCTGAAAAGAAAACGTGCCTTGCTTGGAAGCACCCTTTGCAAAGCTTACACAGAAAGTCTAAAACCTTTTTCTGTGCCTTTGAGCTGCATCACATGGAGACTCTAATTAAGAAATGGGGTCCTCAGCGTACAAACCCACTAACCTGCCCCCAACCCCTCAGAGTGCTGCACTTTTACCTCCCGTGCCGCCTGTCTCTTTCCCCCTCCAACCCTTTGTCTATGCAGCAGTCAATATATCTGACTAACTTGATGAACAGTGTGCAGAGCAAAGTTAATTTTTTTTCAGAGTGCATGGTAGCCATGGCGACCATCTTATGAGCGCTCCAAAGCCCATCTGGTCTAAACATTAGCCCAGCACGGCTGACTGCAGAATAGGCTGCTTTGCAGTGGTGTGCACATGTGCTTTACACATTGATCCTGCCAGTAAATCAATAGTGCCACATATTCACAAACCTACATTTGCACTCGTGCGAACCGATGCCTTTTAAAATCGCATTTTAAAAATGTGTTAAGCTATAAAACCTGAAATAGTGCGCTCCTGGCCCACATTTCTTCCTGAATTAAGATTATACCATTTCAAACATGATATACTCTCCTCCTCATGTTATCTTGAGCTACAACATTTATTTTTAAAGCCTTACCAAGAAAGACACTGTAGTAGCTCTTAGTTGAAATAGTAAGAGGAGTACTTTCTATCAGCCTTTTTCCTCCTCTTTCATTTTCCCAGGTGCTATGATGTGGCATGAAATGGAAAAGTCGTACACAAAACCATGTGATGAACAAACGCTGATTCCCATGTTTCTTCAATTCCCCCTCTAGCCTGCAGGTCTTGGCACGTGATTAGCTCACAGGCACGTTTATTTAGCAAATGTTCCCTTTCTGTTTGCATGATCCAAATCCAAACCAGCTTCCAATTAAACAGGAAGAGGAGGTGAACAGTAAACAGAGCAAAGGGAAACATTATTATAGAAGGGAAATTAAAACATGGCACACAACATGGCAGTGGAGGAATTCTCAATGGCCTCAGTAATGGGGCAGATTTAATTTTCATGGAAGACTACAGAAAATGGATTATGGTGAATAAGAATCAAAATGCCAAAGTTTGGTCAGACAGTTTTCCTTCTTCTATTCAGAAAATGGTAGAGGCCAAACATATATCGTAGTTGCGTCCACAATAACTTTGAATGACAAATATTCGCTATGTGCTGCTCTTTTGTCATCTGGAAAGGGAATGTAGTGATATTCCTTCCCCCGCCAGTCTCTAAGCAGCCTGACCTAAGCCACTGTTGCTAAGCTCCGTCTTTCCCTCCACTGAGTGGGAGGCACGTGACTCTCATTGAATAGAAATCTCAAATCCTTCTGAGTGAGGGATATTTTCTGTGATTCATGGCTTCAGTATAAGGATCTATAAACCCATCGCTGCATCTCCCATACCTCAGCAACTCATCAGGAAGTACAGAAAGTTTAAGTGATACCAAATGGGTTTTTGAACGAGCTGCATGTTTTGTTTTAGTTTTCAAAATGCATTCATTGACAGATCTTCAGGAATCATCAGTCATGTCGTGTAATGTTTTACTGCGCAGAAACTGGATTTGTTATTGGTTTGGAAGCTGGTATAACAAATGTTGCTGTTTTCCCATCCAGGAGTCTCTGTCCATTCAGACCCAGGGCTAATATCATTCTATGAAACTTTTCTCAATATGAATACATATACGGACGCAAATGGTCTGATTGTCACAGTCTGTCTGTCTGTCTCGGAAACACACCAGCTGCTGCACTCGTACATTCCACTTGGGAAACCTAATATTGAGCCTGAGCCACTCGAAGCCCTCAGAAGTAGTTAGTGATGTCATTCAAAGCCTTTGGTTGGGTTACGCTTCTAAATGACATTCAGGACCAGCTGTCTGTCTTTGTGCTCCTTGTGTAGACAACAGGGGGCCATGGGGCCTAACCTTTTCAATGACAGCTCCTAGCAGCAAAACCGTCCATATCTGACAGCCATTTTAGAAGAGGGCAAGCAGCCATCAGAGGCAGTTGTTTAGATCACCGTGGACCCCATTGAGGTTGCACTATAATGATGAAGCTTTGTAGCTCATGAGACAGGGGTATTAGCAATTGGAATTCCTTCAGATATCGATCCAAGTTATCCTATTTTAGGCTCAGGAATCCAGCTCTATATGAAAAGCTATGAGTCTTCTGTTTTAGTCCTGAGAGCAAGCCTTCAGGATTAGTCCTTTGACAAAAGGCTGCTCATTGTGACAGATGTGATATAACTGGAACTGACTTACCATTACACATTTTGATGCGAGAGTCTTACGAGGAGTAAAATCATAGCATGGGGTCACTTTTCAAGGTTTGAAAGGCATATTGACACACATTGTTGCGCCCTTGTTTGAAAAGCGACATCTAAACAAATGGCGTTGTTTTTGTATGCATGTTTTTATCTTCATCATCTAACTGGTTATTATTTCTTCACCCTTCTTGCCAAGAGAGATTATTTTTACTTACTTTCACTGAATTCTGATCAAACCAAGTTTTCCCAACAATAAAAAGTAGAATTGAAAGCTTCAGTGTGGACTACGTTGGCTTTTACCAGTTCTGTGAACACGTTACCATTTTTAGGCACGATATCTTGCAAATACAACAATTTTCCCAGGTTATTGAGCTGGAACTAGAAAGGGAGTTTCTGACTCAACAAAAGAGAAAAGTTCATAGCCAATTTAATCTCCTAACTTGACGCGATTGAAGCTTTCACCTGCACAGCAGCTATGCGCTATCAAAAAGCGTCGTCAGCATAAGAAAAGGCCTCTTCTCAGTCTCGCCACGTCCTAGCGTAGAGACGCTGTTCTGGCTGCGGCTGCTAATTTCTTTTTTTTCTTTCTTTTTTTTTTTTTAATCCTTACTTCTCGCAGCGTAACCGGCGGAGACATTCAAGAAGATTGTCCAGGCGTAGGAGCGGCCCGGGCGAGAGGCGGGAAGAGATGCTATTCGCTTTGGAGGCGGTTACGTAACATCTCACTTGCCTCTCTCTCCACGGAATGCCAGGATAGTGTTTGTAAACAGAGCGGCCATGTGCGTGCGCTCACGTGGAGGAAGCTTTTGAGTTGCTGCCCTCGCTGTCTCACCCCTGAGGTAAACCCTGACATCGATACATGCTCGCAGGGCCAGCAACACTCCCTCCGGCCCTGTGCCACTCAAACAGAGCCTTATCACTCTCACTCCATAATTACGCCCTAGTCCGGCTAACGGCGCGCGGCCTCGTGGAAAAAGGAGGACACGCGTCCTATTTGGGATTCACAGTTTATCGGATGTGGCAATTACTGATAATGCTTGTGTAGCCCCGACTCATAAAAACATTATTACTATTACACAATTCCAGTGATGACCAATAAACGGCTCCCTGGTCGTAACTGCATCAAAGCGTCTTTAACAGGGTCGGGCCTTCGTGGGACGGGAAGCCCAGATTCTTGTTGGCATATGGGGTGGATCTGGTTTGGAAATGATTTATAACCAACGGATTCTTTTTCATTTGGCTGTAGCTGTTTTAATTTATATTCACAGAAGATAACCACAAAGCTCAGACTCTCAAACCCACAATGTTTTGCAGTTGGTCCACACACAGAGAAGCCACCTTTTGGTGTATTCAGAAGGCTTCAGAACTCATCTGCACATAAAGCACAGATAAATGTTGGGTAAATGATTAAAGTCATGCAAGCATTACCAGATAAAGTGGTGACTTGCATGTTTTTAAACTCTGTTTTGTCAAAACTCCACAGGAATGTCTGAGGCCAGAGCTTGTTCGACCTCATCCGGCAAATCCAGCTTTTTCTCTTTCGTCAACAACAAAATTCTCACCACTGTGTATTATTGACGGCAAATTCTGCACAAATGTTTAAAAATGTGCGCAAATAAACAGCTGCATTGTGGGACTGAGATTCTGTTGCAGAAACACCCGATTGTGGCAAGCTGCCTCTCCCTTGCTCTCAGAGAAAAACAACCCCCAATAGCAGACAAGAGGGAAATCAATATGGCAGAAATCAATACAACACTCAGTATATCGCCATTTTGTCTCAGGGAAGCAGTCAAGCTATGACCAGCCAGGCATTCAGTAGGTAGTGGAATCTAAAATGTCTAACCTGCCACCAGGCCTGTTTCTCTGTGTCATTTGTGCAACAGCCCTTGGGTGGAAATATGATGCGTGGGCTGGAGAGAAGGGGGTCAGAGGTTAGGGCTTGGGTATTGTAAATGGACAGCATTGTTGTGGGACGCTATGGCAACTGGACATTCTTCCCAAAGGTGATATTGTCTTTGCCCTGGGAGTGACATAAAGGGGTCTTACAGCCACGACGAAAGAGCAATCCAACCGCACGGCCTTATCAGTAGGTGTAGGATGGATGGGAGAAGCTGTGTGCATGTGATTGATCTACAGTACCCTTCCCCCACTCAGCCCCCTGCAGGCCCATTAATGCTCTGGTGCCTTTTCAGCTGCTGATGTAACAGCAGCCATGCACCTCCTGTAAGACTCTGTATTTATTTCTTCATTTTATAATGTGACATTATTATGCAAGTCTAGATTAGCAGGAATCTGGAATACAGGGCGACTGAACACAAGAGGGAACCCAAATTGCGCAACCACACCGTGACACCATTAATAATGTGCTTTCATTAACAAGCAGTGAACTGGGTTAGATGCAGTCCATCAAAACTCTGCAGTAGATACAGTGCGGGACGCAATGTTTGGTGTACTTTGGGACTAGTTAAAAATAAACCACATACACAAGATGCCGAGCTGCTTCGATGCTGGCTAGTTTGAGCGGCTCAAAAATGAATGTAGTGTATGCACATACACAAACACAAAAGCACAGATCACCTGATCTCATGCAGTCACAACATACTTTAGGAACACTATGGAGAAGGCCCTGCTTAAGCGCGCGTGTTGACACTACACAGTCAATGACCATGCTTTCTGTATCAAAACAGAGCCGTGCCATTGCGTCAGAGGGGGTCCACCGCCATTGTCGACGTGAACATTAAGTGACAGCTCACCAGAACTAAAAATGGCAATCGCGTCCACCACGGATAGTTTCAGAGGTGAGAGAGTACTCTGGTAGCGTAAGGGGCTACACGCCCTGCAGAGGCAACCACAGAAATGCAGCATGTAAACACAAACATTTTCGAACAGGCCCTTAATTCAGGAGGGGAAAGGGAGTGTTGGACTGTTGGAGAATAGTGTTCCTCTTTGTCTGTTATCAGTTGTTCACATAAGAGCTTGGTGATTGTCTTGTAGTCTCTTGACAACCAACTGACTTTTTTTTTTTTACTTCACTGCTCCTTCACCCTCTTTATAACCCCTTTTATTCACGCATTTCAGTGGAAATATCAGAAAACTAAGGACTCTAGGACCAGCTGATGCAAACCACAGTTCCTGCATTGCTCCTGCAGACTGCCTACAGTGTTAAACCCCAATGCCTAATTAAAGGTTCGTCATTATTCTCCACCTTGCAGGCAAGCCTTTACTCTGCGTTTTTCACCTGAGGCCTTACTGTGACATTACGACTGTAGTCAGTAGAATACACAAGCGCAATACACAAACCTGTGGGAGATGACTTATATTCTAATGGCCCATTCAGATGTTAATCAAAGTACCACTTAGTGAATTCAAGAAAAAAAAAACTAACAGCTAATTAGCTATTTGTTTGAGATTAGACCTGACGCCTGATAACAAATGTGAATTTACATGTTGTTAGCATGTACTTAATAAGGGTATTAAAATAAAAAAAACAACCAAAAAACAGAAAAAACCCAAACTTCCAGGGGATGCAAGCGATTATCTCACCCTTATCGCTCCACTGTTGTAGTTTATTGCTCTGTCTTTACAGGTATTAGGTCACCGTTATTCTACACCGATTCTCTTAAAAAATGAATACAGTTTGCACACAGACACAGAAAAAACACAGACACACATTCCTCTTTGTACTGTCAATAATCTACTCGCCAATAGCTCTGTTTCCTCAAGAAAGCAGCAGTCTGAACACTGTGACCTTTAACTGCTTATGCTGCAGTTTAAAATATGCAGTTTTTCAAGTTACTTACTACTCAAGTTTGTTCAACTTCTTTTAAGAAACACGGTGTTTGTTGCTGATTTTTGTGGCAGCAGCCCCTAGTTTAGCCTGTAGTAGAAAAAAAGGAGGAAAAAAAAAGAGGAAAAACCTGCTCCAGAATTACCATTCTTGTTCCCCTAGTTAATGGTGCGGTAGGATAGAGTTTCATTTCCTTCTGAGCTTTCTGACCTTGTCTGCCTTCACTACACCCTGCCACCACAGTCCTCTTCTCCTTTGCTTCTCCTCGGGATTTGCCTTTGTGTCTGCTTGTCATTCAGTGGTGAAAGCAATGAAAGCTGATTAACAGAGATACACAAAGCCAGAAGCTATTCCAGCTCTACTGCTGTGCAGACACTATGCACTGCTGGACACGACTAGGTTGGACTTTTACTCCTTTACATACAGTCTCTTTACTAAACTGCTCAAACAAACACATGCACAGCCATGGGTATGAAAAGGAGAAACCCCAGATTGTAACACTGTATGCATTTAAACATATTTGTTAAAAAAAAGAATCACAATTTTGTTATAGCTATTAATTACTCATTAATATAAAAAAAATGTGTTTTCCCTCTTAAAACAAATACACTCAGTCAAAACACACATATTACTCATTCAAACAGACTTTAAATGAGGTGTGACCAATAAATAAAACAAGGTTGAAATGATTCATGTTGAAAAATAGAGAGCTTTAAACAGGCATCTGAATTGTGCTTTAAGGGAAAAAAAACTCCTGAACAAGCAGTCAAAGTACACCATTTTCTATGATGCATTCAAAAGCAGCAAGAATGTTGAGTGAGCACTGAGCAAACAGGAAAACACAAGAAGGTGTCTCTCAGCTTCATAATGCCAACAAAAAAAAAAAGAAAGAAAGAGAATCGTCAGCCATGTTGGAGTAGCTTTATCTAATATCCCCTCCTTATTATGTTGGCTCTTGCTTTTACGGTGGGGGACATTTGCCATACCTCGCCTGATCCAGAAAAACCCACCAAAAATTCACCCGAGGTTGAAGGGGAAAAGGGTAAGCAGAGCATTAACACACTAAGCAGACTCTCACCTCCGTTTTACGTCCCTCCACTTTGTAGAAATTCCAACAAACCGTCTGGATCTCCTCTTTAACAAATCCTAAAGGGCAGCCATCTTGCCTCCTTCTGTTCTTCTATGAAACAGACTATCCTCCACATCAATATTCATGGAAACCAGTCTGACGTCAGCTCTCATCATCAGGAGAAGCCCGGGTGTCGCTGTTTGCCGGCCTGAGAGGCACGCTCATATGTGGCTCTGGTGCGAGGCGGCCGAGGCGCAGGGTGGACAAAAATGTGGCTTCAGGTCAGGGGGGGAAGAGCCCTGCTTCGCTGGCAAACTCAAATAATCACAAAATCACTTTCCTGCTGAGTCCTTCCCACACAAAGAGACAGGTTTTCTTTCCCTCCTCTGCTCCCTCCTCTTTTTTTTTTTCTTCTTCCCTCAGCCGCACACAATAGTGAACACTCTGATGGCTGCCCTCAAGCACTGGAGTGGATTTAGTGAGCAGGACAGGACTCCTCCCCCGGTGCGCTTTATGTTGAATATTGCACTGGTCTCAACTGTCTGACTGATGCCTCCACCCCCTTCCTTTTCTTAGACAGGAAGCCGAGTGACTCAGGGTTTTTCCCTCCCTTTTCACCCCTCTATCTCGACTTCCTTCTTTCATTTTCTTTCTTTCTCTGTCATCGGTTACTGAAGTTCCCCTTTGGTGCGATAACCCTTATTTTTGAGCGCATCAGTGCAACGGTCATGGCCAGCCAGTTTGGAGCCCGACCGATTGAGCAATGTGCTCGTCTCCAACGGCCGTGTCTTATTTTGGCGTGCCCTGGTCTGGCCGGCCGGCTCATTTTTAGAGTGCAGTGTAAGACAACTCTCCAGCCTGCATACGGGCCGCATACTTTTCTTCATGTGTCTGCCAGGGCCCACCTCCTGTTGACACTGGCCACGTGGGCTTGAGAGAGAGATAGAGAGAACAGTGTGAGAGGGAGAGAAAAAAAAAGGGGGCTGAGGGGTGATTTCAAAGACGAAATCAGCCATGGAAGGTTACTGAAATAACACGTGTAAGAATGTGGTGTAATAGGGCAAGTGCTGAAACTTCAGCTGTGGCTTTGGCTGCGGCTTTCTGTGTCTGTTCAGCCTTTGCACAGCACGCAACAATTTGATTGATATTCACATCTTTGATTTTAGAGCTCATGAGCATAATCTCAAAAAAGCAGTCAAATGCCAGCAATAAAACCGGGGAAGCAGTAGCTTTGAGTATTTGCCAGTGGCAGAAAAAAGCTGCGTCACCCTTAAACATGCAGCAGTGCAGCCTTAAGCACCCTGCTCAATATTCAAGAGCACCACCGTTCACTGTGCTGTTTAATTCCTCTTTTACTTTACTAACAGGTGGGTCTTGTCTGAAAATAATCTCCCCTTAGCTGCAGTTCAGGCTTAAAAGGAGACCCCACCTCTTTCCCAGCAGCCCCTGCCGCTGCTGCAGTGACATTTGTTGACTCAATAGTTTCAGGCTCAGAGCAGAAAAGGAGATTTGTTTTAACACAGAATGGGGGAGGGGAAGAGGCAAGAGGAAGGAGGAGTCACGCTAGCTGCAACACAGATCCTGTTGAAGCAAAATAGACCCCTTCTACGTCAAGTCTGGCTTCTTCCTCCACCCAGCTCGGTCTGTTTCTCAGGCTGGTGTTGAGCTGCTGAGGTGCAAATGGCTTCTGGCTGTATGGCACAGCTGCAATCAAGACAAATTGTGTCATTTTTGCTGCCTGTGACAGTAGTTCACCGGTCAACCTATAGCAGTAAACCCTCAGGGACGCTTGCTTTTTTTTTCACCGAGGGCACTTTTTAGGTGAATCCAAGTCCTTCTTGATTTCTTCTTTAAACAGAGTGATCACAAAAATATAAATGAAAACAAACCATGGGAAACAGAAGGGTTTTTTTAAGCTTTGAGATGTTTATTATCTTAAAAAGAGCTGCAAATAAATAGCAGAAAAAGCACCTAATGTTTGTAGTTTACACACGTCACAATGACGCACAGCTTTTCTTCAGGATAATTTTGATAGTGCTGTATTTTAGTGCGATTTAAGTGAAGGATTTGCTGTTTGCACCATGTTAAAGCAACTGAGCAGATATCAGTGGTCTCTCAGCTCTATTTCTGGGTGATAAGATGTTAACTGAATTTTTCTGGACTTTCCAGGGGACTGCGTGACAGTGGGGGTGTTTATGCTCGTCTTTTGTGGGTAATCCTTATTTGCACAGGCTAACGCGATGTGAACTGCAGCCAGCCCGGCTCACAGTCAGGGATCCTACGTGCCTCAAGATTTGAATCCCCTGATGAGTTGTGAAGATCTTAGAAGTGAAGTGAATGAAAAGCCCCTTTTCACCCCCTCTCATCAACTCCCATCAAAGCGCCCCTGAGCAAGGCAGTAAACCTAGCGCTGCTACGATGAAGTGTCCCAGTGATCAGTGCTGCGGGGCTTTCAGCGGCTGTTTGGACTGGACAGCTTCCTTCCATCACCCCGCTCCCCCGGGCCGCTGGTGTAAACAAGAAAGTGCCCTCAGTCAACTTGTCTGGTGAAATAACATTTAAAATACACATTAAAGTGTTTGTAACTGTTGTCCATATTAAACATCTCTGTGCTCAGGTTGTTGCTCCAAGGTTCAAAATACAGGCAACTTTTAATAATCTCAGGCTACAAGCTTGTTTTTCCTTCCCTAAATTAATTAATTAATTCAGCCATGCATTTGCAGGAGCTTGATTTGCAGCCGCAGCACTCCAAAAGTGCTCGTGTTAGGTTTATCACTGCTTATCTAGCACGCAACTCTAAAACAGCTACGCTGACTTTTGACATGTGTATTGCCAGCGGTGAGGCAGGAGAGCTCCTTGCTGGGCCGCCTCCCCTGAACGCTACTGTAACTCGTAAATTGGAGATTATCTGGTCTTTCCTCTCACCTTGTCACATTTCAAAGGACTCCAGGCATGTGCCGTCACCTCATTTGTAAACACAGAGCTGTGGCCTCATGCTGACCTGGGGTCATCAAAATTTAGGCACACTTGTCACTTGACTGATTTCACACCTTAAGATGCCTATGAGCATTAGTGAGGGATCTTAACTTTTCGTGTGGCTCTGGTGCTCTTATTGATTTATGCCAAACTAAACAAAGGCGGGATCCTCCTGGCTTCCCCAGGTCAAAGATCTGGGGGTCTGGTCTTAAGATCTGAGTGTCACTATAAGTCACAGCGTGGTTTATAGTCCTACTCCTTAAACAGGCTCTTTCATGTAAAACTGTGGCTTTTAAGGCAAGAGTTATCATTGTCAAACTGCGTGGTGAAACCGCAGAGTGAAATGAGTCATTCTTGCAACGTTTTACTCGCCGTTCAAAGAAAAATGTAACTGACAAAAGTCAGGAAGTCTACTGATTAATATAGCCAACTTACGGTTCAATGTTGTATTTCCTGACACTGTGTCGGTGCATATGGCTGCTCACTGATCTGGCTGATATTAGAGGGCTGAACTGTTGTTTAAAGCCTTTTCTGTGAAGACCTTAAATTTGAGATCTTTATAGAAAAATTTAACTTCTTTGTAACCTTAAGAATATTAGAATACTTAAATACAATCCCATAAAGTGAGTATGCGATTTTTTTGCCATTATTCTCCACAAAATTTAAAATCTACACACAATCCTTAATTTTTTTTCATTGTTCTTGGTTGGTTTTATATTTTAACTACAAAGTGTGTCACATCCATTTTTTTGGTCTTCCACACTGTATCAGTGATTTTGACCACAAAAACAAAATATTTTCCAAAACTATTGTTTTTATTTTCCTCCCATTTTGACGTGAACAAGGGAAACACATATGACTATCATGTGATCCTAATGGAGTGGCTTGTACATGCCCATTTCAAGAGACTTGCTTGTCTTTTATGTTCCCTGTTCAGTTCAGTCACTTTAAAGAAAGAAAAATACAACCTAAAAAAATTACAAAACACATGGCCTGAAAGCACTCTACACATAAACTCACTTTGCTGCCTGTTTTTTTTTTATATATTTGGTGTGAATCATTTGGTGCTAAATAAGGTGGAGACTCAAATCAGTGGAGACTGATTTGTGATGAAAGCTCTGATTTACAGCTTTCTTAACATTGGGCTGAAAAGTGGGAGAAAAGGGTGAGATCTGAGGCGTGATGGAGCTACTGGGGCTCGTCGTGAAGCTGAGAAAACCAGCACTTCTCACAAGCACCAGTGGTATTAGCACACATCTCACCTGGGGCAATCTAAACACACACAAGCTCTTTATGTAGGGTAATAACTAGGTATCCTCTGCTTGGGCCAATACACAAGCGAGTGACCACAGGATTCCCCCCTAACAAGATGTCACCCACTGCTGCCCCTCCTCCCGTAGTTATCTTAAAAGACAAGGGAGAGTCGTTAGTGTGGGTCTCACATTGCCTAATTGTTTAAGCCCCAGCAGGAGGTCCAGGGCAGGCTCGTGTGGACGGGGGTTTAAAGAAAGAGAGCGAGAGTAACAGGAGAGCTGCTATTTTATATCATTGTGCTTCGAAAGGCACCAAATTAAAACATTGTTGTACTATTTTACCCTTTTTTCCGCATTTCCTGCACAGGACTTTTCTCTCCACTGCCCATCTCTCCGCAGCATGTTTCCCATCTAACTATCGAGCTTCTCCCTGGCCACAGCAGGGTTGGACGAGGCCAATCATGGCCTACCGCTGTTCCCGTGGTGACCAACTGCTCCTAAGAGGTTTAAGAGCCGGTTCCCGCATTCAGGCTGCAGGTGCTTCCATCCTCCTCCTTTATACACCGCCCCCCAGCTGAATCCTCTGCAGGCACGACCCTCTATTAAGAGCAGGGAAGCCCTTTTTTACCAGCTGTGCGATACAAGCCTCTCACCCACTCCTCCAGCCCTCCATCACTGAGGGGAATCAGCGGTCGGGCACCCACTCGTTTGGTTCGCTCCCGTGAGGCTGTTTCTGTTTTTGGTGGAGATTGAAGCCCCTTTTCCTGCAGCCAAAAGAGGAACATAGACAGCAAAAACTCTAAATGGAAAGGTGGACTTAAAACAGATAAGGACATTGTCACGAACCGGTCATGATAATCTAACCTATTTGCTTGGGACATTTACTGTGTCTCAAAAGCTCTCACATATTTCATTAAATGTTTAATAAAATTTTTTTAAAAATTCCCAGGCTTATCAGGATTAGTGTCTAGTTGACAGGCTGTGTGCTCATAAAACTCTGAGGCCCCACTATTTGTTAACCATGCTCTCTGGTGGGTGCCATGGAGCAGATGATGACCCCTGCTGGTGAAGCATGATGATCTACAATGCATCTGATCCAGACAGCTTGTTGCAGGATGAGTGGGCTCGCAGTTTCCTGGACTCTCATATTAAAACTTATCATGACAGCCCATTGCCATTTTGAATTTGAATTTCACAAGTCCAAGCATTTCCTTAATTCTACCTTAATGTTTAAGCTTTCATATATTTATATTTGAAAAGAATTTTTTGTTCGTTCTATTCATTGCAGCTTATAAAGTACTTTAATTTAAGTGAAAAAAAAATTGGGTTTGTTTTGCGCAAGGTTGATCCTCCATCAAGGAACAAAACTAGGCAGCTACTCCACATGCAGACAGCTGGCACTTGACATTTGTGACTGTTAATGTCACATCACGCCACAGCAGCACCCTTAAATGTCTGAACAACATCCTGATTCACCATCCTACAGGTGGTTTTGCCCCCACCTGCCCGCCAAATGTCCAAGCTGCGCTGCTCCAGCAGCCAGAACAAATCACAGAGCCCCCTTTTTATTCCTGCACAAGTACTTGTTTGTCAAGGGACGAGTAAGGTAGCAGTTATCTTGAGTAGTGAGTAAGGGTTACTGGTTTTGAAGCTGTAAGTTCTGTGTCATTTAGATGGCAAGACTCAAGAAATCTACCACTGGAGTCCATAAAAAAGTGTTTTAAATGAATAATACTGTAAGTCAAGGTACTCTCAACATTTGATTAAAGTAAAAGCACATTACAGTATCTAAGGAAAAAAGAGTATATGTACTTTGTGTACAGGAAGAAAGGTACCGGTCATTGTTGTTGTATTATATCCTGTTATTACTGACATGTTAATGTGGAAGAACTATTTAAATTTAGCTGATCTTGGTGGAGCGAAGATCAGCTTTAAGTGCTTTTTTTGTGTTGGGTCTGCTGATCAAACACAATGCACCACATACTGTATGTGTCCAGTACACAATAAGGTCATTATATGTTTTTATGTCAATTTTAATCTGTAAAGTAATGTACTAATCACAAATGCTATCAAAGAAATACAGTTGAGTAAAAAATAGGTGGTGATATATGATATGGAAAATAAAGTATAAGTACTGTTATAGTATAATAGTAACTATTAAGTATAATATGATATCTCTAGTTACATTCAATTTCTCCATCACTACTGATTTTTAAGCATCAGACTTCATAGAAACCTACATAGGTTTAACGTTCTTCTTTAAATTTCTCCCTCCCTTGTTATTACTCTCTACAGTCTATAGGTATGATTGTAAGGCTCCACTTTCTGAAGATTGCAGCTCAACTAGTTTGTCGGGCTGGAATGATCCACAACCAGCCTGTTGAGCTGCCTGCAGCTCGTGGTTCAGAAAACAGTCACACAGCTGCCCGGCAGCAGCAACTGCTTCCTTCCCTGCTTATCTCTGCACTGGCAGCTGAGACGGTCCTTCTAGATAGCACAGACATGAAATCATCCCCTCAACTGCTCCGGGCTTGGTTCAGCATGACGAGCGCACAGCGCAACAGCCGCCCCCAGCCATGTTGTCTATCACCAGACAAACCTCCCTTCCTCTGAACTGCTGAACCATAAAACACTTAAACCTGACAGGAAATAAAAACAGATAAGAAAGGCGAAGCTATGATTTTACTCCCAAAACAGTGTGCGAGGATGGTGGAGATTAGGCTCAGATTAAGGCATCCAGAGCAGGATTCATCCAGACGGAGAGAGAGAGAAAGAGAGAGAGAGAGACAGTCTGGCATTAAGGTAATTAAGGTGATGTTTTGCAGCAGTAAAGATGTGCTTGTGACTCAGAATATGTAGCATAACAGCTGTGGCGTGACACATAAGCCCCCCTTCCGCAAGCCCATCACTGATTGTGGCAAGTCCTTGGCTGTGACCTTGCTCTCCCTCTGCCCACGCTGTTTGTGAGCAGGAGATGGTTGACGATCAATTTCAGATGCGTGCGCGCTGCGGAGGAAGGCAGCATATGGTTAGACATGATTTACGCACAAACACGAGCTCTCCCTGATATGCCACCCTCCCCTCACCTCCCCACCCTCCCCCACCTCCACTCACAAACACACAAACAAGCACTTACATAAATTATCATGTCTCGTGCTGCTGCAGATATTTCTGGTGTGTCGGTAATGTTGGCGTTAGTGTTGCCGTTGTTCTGTCTTCTTTTTTTTTTTAAGGTTTGTTAGAGGTGAAATAGTCTTTGAGTGCTGTAGTCATTCATATATATCCCTACTGGCTAAAAAAAGATCTCTTCCCAATATAATTCATATGTAAGTATTTCAAGGTTTATCTGACTCTAATATGAGGCTTTAATAGCCTGAGTTAAACAGATCAGGTGGATGTTCCAGATCTCCCAAAGTTAAGATCTTTTTAGTAGAATCGTTTGTATTTAGTACTTTTTCTGACACAAAAAGGGAATCTTGTGCCAAAACTGAAACTTTGGAAGACACCGACTCAGATGCTTTCAGAATCTGTCTCACCTTTCTGGACAGGAGGAATGTTTAATGCAATAAAATGTACATATGGAAAGTGGGACATTTTTTAAGGCAGGCTTTAAACATTCGGAAGCTGTTTGGTAATCTACACAAACAAGCACACTTAACAAGGATTCAGAACATTTGAAAGGCTGTTTTTCAAAGCTGTAAATAAATATAGGTGTGCTGCTGATTACTGGGTTTGAGGTTGAGGAGAGCAGATTTGGAGCCTCAGCTGTCAATATATATGTGGGGGATTCAAATAATGAAGGTATTATCACTGTTTCTCATTTTTCTTTCCTAACCATTAACAGCGTGTCTCCACGCTGCCATTCAAAACTTTGGAAATTTCTTGCCTTTTTACATATTGTAAAATCGCCTTTCATCTTTGGTGTTGGAGAGTGTCCTCTTTATAAGAAGATGTGATTTTGTGTCAAGGGTCTGCTTAAAAAGTGATGTTTTGTTCATGGAGAACAAAATGCTGTAAGGTGGGTTCGGTTCAACCAGACTGAGAGCTAGAAGGGCAAAGACAAAGAGACCTCTGGGTAACAGTTAAATTAGAACATAAAACATCGTCCGTTGTTGGTAAAAAGAAATCGGATTGGTTGTGCAAGTCTGTGCAGATTTCAATAGGAACTGTCCCATTTTCAGTGTCAAGTGCACATTAATGGGTTTTAACAAGGTGGAGTTAACAGGTGTGTTGCTGTGGCAAAGTTGTTCTTAAACATTCACAGTTGAAAAAGAAGGTTGGTTGAGGGTCAGCATTAATGAAACTGGGTCACATAATATCAACTGAATGTACACTGGAATGAAAAATCCCACCACTATTGAATCTAACCAGTGAGTGGACTGCACAGAGCTCGAAGAGAAACAGGTTTTCAAATTATTGAGGACCCACCTGCACTATTGTAGTTCATTATTGCTTGAGGATTACTCACACTTTTCTAGACTGGCGAACAAATTAAAAATTCAAGGGTATTTGCTGTGCGATGCATCGCTGTTGGGACATTGACTACTTGAAAGTAATAATAATCTCTTCCTTCTTTTGGGGCCCAAAACTATTTCAAATGTAAATGTCTGATTTATCTTTTTTTTTTAAATCTCTTTTTTTTAAATAGCCTTTGTTGAAGAAAAGAAGAAAAACATCATTATAATTTTTGAACAATGCTGTACATCCACACTAAATCTCCATCCCAGTTGACAACCATGGTCATCAACTCATCTTCAACTCAATTCGAACGCTTTACCTCCTCATTCAGCCTCCACCTAATATACATACAGACAGTAGATGGAGTGAAAATACTGTTAAACTCTCTTTGCTGTATAGGATGTATAAGGCCCTCAGGTGTGTCTGCAGGAAGCAACAAACAGGGAGGATATTTGAATCAGTGCGTTGTGCTCCAGCCTTTGACCTTCAGTCACAATCCTGCAGCAGCAGAGGTTCAAGATGACTCAAAGATTATCGACCGCTGAATGTTTGTAGGGCCACGATGCTTTGTAGTTCTCTGATGTGGCCGTGATAAAAGCATTGGTCTAAGCTAGACCTCCCCCACAGTGAGGTCAGGAAAACGGAGCGATTCGAGCTGTGAACACAATCGGTTGCATTTTAGTCAAGGTTGTGTCATGTGACTGATTGGTAAAGGATGTCCAAATTAACCAGATAGCAAGAATTTGATTAACGATGTCAACAACTATGGTATAAAATGACCAGCCCTGACTGAGAGTCATTTTCAAATTTCTCATAATGACTCTTCTCATATGTTTTTTATTAAAATAGCAGATGATAAGCCAATAATCATTCAGATCGCCTCAAACCCTTGGTTTTTATGGCAGACAGAGATTAAATGCAGAGTTCTTGGCATTTTTTGGCATTTTAATTCAAAATGAATTTTGAACAGTCCTTTGTCCATGACAGTCACAGTTTAGATTGCTTATATGTATATTCACTAATGCCCTGCCTAAAATACAATTGCAGTGATGAAACATTTGTCAGACAACAACATATAGCAACAATCTCTGTAAATAAAATCCCCCAACTCAACTTTTTCTTATATTATCATCCAAACAGGAGTGCATGAAATGAAAGAGCCAAATAACTCAAATCATCATATAATCAATAAAAATCAGCATGGCATGGACTTCCGTGTCACTTACATTAGGTAACTGTCTTTTCCCTCCAGTGAGGCCAGTAAATCTGCCCATTTCTTCACCTAATAAAGCTGCAGTATCTTTTGACGTTCACTTAAATTTTGCTAAACACAAGGATCTACATTTTTTTTTCTAATAGTCTCATATGCAACAGCAAAGCGAGCCAGAGAGACGCTTAACTCTGGTCCTGTCTCAGTGTGTCCCTCTCCGGCTCTTGGAAGACTTCATCTTGACGAGAAAAAAAAAAAAAAGAACACTTGGCAGCAGCGGGCTTTCTGCTCACTTTTTCAGAGAGCTTCACCATAATGATATTTTCATTCCGGGAGACATGGCTTAAATGATTTCATGTGCTAATGCAATGGGCTTGGCCATCCCCAAGGCAACAGCACTGGTCTCATTAGGGTTTCCAGTCATGAAAGTGGTGAAAAAGGAAAAGCGCTGAATGGGGTCGTTAAATACATCATCAAAGAGGTGTGTCTCTGCTCTCTCGTTATAAGTTAAGATAACGCAAAAAGCTCCTCGGTTATGGGGCGGGAAGGGGGGGGGGGGGGGGGGGGGGGGGGGGGGGGGGGGGGGGGGGGGGGGGGGGGGGTGGAGGAGGGGGTGCTGCTGCTGGGTTATGCGCAGGGAAAAGTCAGTTGGTGTCTGCTTGTATTTCTGTTTTTGTGTTTAATTACTGAGTCATAATGAATTTCCTGTGTCTAAGGAGAGAATTTAATTTTGCAGCAGCTAATAACACCAGTTGCGCAGATTGGTGTGTATTCTAGTCACTGTACAAAACATTTTACAGCTTTTTAGCTAATCTGTTGCACTTTATGTACATCTTATCTTTT
Source organism: Terapon puta (assembly GCA_028564955.1). Taxonomy (NCBI): domain Eukaryota; kingdom Metazoa; phylum Chordata; class Actinopteri; order Centrarchiformes; family Terapontidae; genus Terapon; species Terapon puta. The sequence continues at coordinate 13,837,911 of JAOXYL010000061.1, forward strand.
GTGATCAAAATAATTTAATGAGAGGAATACATAATGAATAATGGCTTCTACCTGGATTCACCTATTTATTGTAATTCATGAATATATAACTATATAAGACTAATGAATAGTCATGTGTTTTTTTTTTATTGCTATAATGGCATATGCTGCTTTGATTATTTCTAATGACAGAGGACATTATATTTACCTGAATTAAACTGCTGCATAACAATAACAGCAGAAATCTGACACGTGAGTCACTTTTGTCTGTGGGTGTGACGTACGTCCATTACTCACATACACTAGATATCCACTAGAGGGCAATGTGTCCAATGCATTCAATCTGATGTCACAGGTTTCATAAGGGCGACAAACCACACAAAGAGAAATGACAAAGAGTCAGTTATTACACTGTGTGCAGATTAGAAGAGTGAAGCACCCAAAAATCTGATCATTACCCTGATGTGAAGCTGTTTCTTTGCTCTCGTTCTCGTTCAACTGTGAGGTGTAATATTGTTTTTTTTTTTTTTTTGCACCTGATTATTGAGCAATTTTCTGGCAGTGTCTTTTTTTCTTTCTTCCTTTCTTTTTTTTTTTTTTTTTAATAGTGCCCACTTTGTGATGTCACACTGTAAATTAAATCCAGTAATCATCAGGTTGCAGTGGAGGATTTAAAATTGTGATAGAAAAGGGACCTTATGGGATAAATCAAATGTTTTTTTTCCCTTATTCTCTTTTGTTTATAACCCTAACCATTTTTTGTAGGTTTCTATTTATTAATTATTAGCAGTTATCATGGTAAAGGGATTATAAAGATCAGTTGTGCAGTATATAGAAAGCAAATGACAACCATGAACATCAGATACAGAGAAATGATTACTATATTAATGTATAATGTCTTTATTCAATGCATTTTATTTTATTTTTTGTTTCCAACAAAGATGAAGCCGCCTTCCTTCTCTTCCACTATCTTTGCCTATTCCGCTCTCCCTCTCTCTGTCCCCTTCATTCCCCCCTCCTGCTTTCTGTTCCCCGCTCCTGTGGGATCATGGGAATTGTGCAAGTAGCGTGGCGTTCCACGCTCTGCCCGCGGCGCTCCAGGAGGAGGCGTGCAGTAATGACCTGCTCCTCAGCTCGCTCGCCATCATCGCCCTCACAATTAATTCCCGCCTCGCGTTCCTCTGTGGTGGCGGCGGTGGTGGTGGGGGGGTGAGAGTGTGGGCTCCCTCATTAGAGCTCCTTGTAATGTGTCTGGCAGCAGTTCCCATCCTGCCACTTCTGCCCTTCCGCTGCTGCTACCATGTTTGTTTTATAGATGCCTCCCTCTATGCCTTCCTGCCTCACAGAATGACTGACACTGGGTGTAAAAGAGCGCCTCGTCCGTGTTTTTTATCCATCAGGACTCTAGGAAACAGATGAATACACCTTTTGCATGCGTGACATAGAAGTGAATTTTTTAGCAGGTTATTCCAGGTCCATCTGACTCACGACGGAGCCTTTTCACAACAAACACGCTTCATGGAAATGTCCAAAGAATATAATGCCTTCAGAAACAGGTGATGACATTTTGAACGGCTGGTGACACCAAACTCAGACTAAGCGCTGAACTTTTAAACCAAGCGGAGCAGAGTCTGACCTGGATTTCAACTCGGAGCTTGACCAGAGATATTTTACAATTTCATCTTACCATGGTCTGCTTCACACGGCTGGTCAGCCTGCATATTTTCCAGGTTGAAACTGTGAAAGGGTAGCAACATAACGTATAGAGAACCACATTTTAAAAATTATTTTGTATATTACATCAAGGATTTTTGCCATTGATATGCCAGCACTCTTTTAGATGTTCTCATGATGTTAATATCACCAGAAAAATTCAGATTGACAGCTAATTTTCTGCTCATTATTTAGCTTTAAAAATCCACTTAACACCAAATAGACAGCGACGAGCTGGTGAACAAAGTGGAACATTTAGCAGCTTAAGAGCCTGATGTTTCCCTCAGAAGTCGGTGGAGACCAAAAACAGAGTTAAAAAAGAGTGAACGTTGGACTCATATTTGCCAGGTGGACAGAGACGTGACTCGACGTTAAATATAACATTTCTCCAGAACTACTGGCTGTGTAAATGGCCACCAGTTCACTATGTTTGCCATATCAACTGTCATCAGCAAAAGTTGATGATGCCAATGGCACGTTCACAAGTTGTTTCTGTTCTGTTGCCCCTGAAAAAGGCCCAAAACAAGTCCTTTATTGCAGGTAGAGGGAGCACATCATCTGGGTCTATTTTCATTTACAACACTAAGCTTTGGAATAATGAAATGCAATGTAAATGTCCTGAACAAAGCTGGAAATATTTTTTTCCTGTTGTTTACTGTCACTGGGCAACGCAATAAGCAAACCTAGTACAAAAAGCAAAAAGAGTCAAATACAGTGTACAGTGCATACTCCGAGACTACGATTTTTTGAACTATTATCCTTGAACTTCTAACATCAAGGACAAAAATAAATCTACACTGAGGAGGCTCAACAAACTGAGACCATCCATTCATCAGTCTTTCACATATTTGTATAGCATGCAGTTTAGATTTTGGATGGCTTTAACAGAGGGGCTGACATATCAAAATGCCAAGCGCTCAGGTCTCAAAAATCAAGAAATTCTGCCAAATCAGGGCAGTTTAGTACTTCAAATGAGTTGAATAAGTTTGGCTTATCTGTCATAAGTTATTCTGCATCTTGCATCACTCAGAAAGTACATGCAGTGCCATATTACCTGGCAGGAACCACTTAAAAGACACTTGCTACCACAATAAAGCTCATCTTGAGAATACACCGATAGGCGGCTCTTTATACACAAATCCTCTCTAAATAACACAATCAAAGACAGGACTTCTGCACGCTGTGTCACAAACACTTTCATGACTTGTGCTGCGTGTTACTACAATGTGGAGCTCATTCATTGTCATAGTTGTTTGAGACTTTTTTTCCCCTTTTTACATTGATTTTTGCTCTGCTATTGTGCAGGAGACAGATTCAGCATCTGCCATTGTGGACTTTGTCAAAGCCAAGGCTGCAGCTTAGACGTTGGGTCAACACGCAGATAAATAGAGGCTAGTTCTGTTTAACAGTTTTGTTAAAGAAGTCTAAAAAGTTGTATTCATTTCACCTAATATTGATATAATGATCGCTGTGATGAGTGGGTTTTATATTGACAGTGTATGCACGTGTGTGCGCGTCATGTCTCTCTGCCTGGCTGACTGCCTGCCAGTTTCTCTGCCTCTACACCCAAAACAATAATAATTGTTGTGCAGCATTTCTAACTTCTATTCACTGTAAGATCTTTAGTATTAATACCACATAGTTCGTCCAGATGCTTAAAGGCAAACCTGGACACCCGTTGGCCTTGATCAAGAGCCAACAAGTTATGAGCTGCAAGCCTAAAAACATGATGCAACAGCTCTCGATGGTGCTCGAAATTTTTTAGAACTTCAAGTAAAAACTTATTTTTGTATCTATTTACCAAACCATATCCATAACCACCAAGTTGCATTTATATTTAATACATGACAAAACTCAATATGTAGCATGAATTAGTTTTGACATGTGACATGAGGAAAAAGCATCTTAATGGAAAGCGTAAGTAAACATAAGACATATTGTTCTTCATCAGTCAATCTAACGTGGGTTCATGTAATTCATGAAATGTTTACATTTTGATAATCCCAATATTTCAAGATTCGACTGCTGATAAGACATCATAATTTAGATATCAGCTTCTATATATTCTTTGTTTAAATACCTCTCCACAAGACTGAGAGAAATAAAACAACTAAGGAGAGAAACTTCTCTGAACTGGACAAAGTAAACCAGCTAGTTTTATTTGGCAGCCTGAAAAGTATCATCAAAGGAGTCAGAACAACGCTGTATGGAATAAAATCACTCCTCTGGTCAACGACGCTGCTGTGGCCAGTCAAACCCCAGGTGAGGTTTCAATATTTTATTTATACATCTGTGATATGTGTCTCTTTCTCTCTCTGTCTCTCTCGCTCTGTCCCGCTCTCTCTTAGTCTGTCTTGTGTCCACTTACTGCCAAGCATAACTTGGAAATGACCGTACCATAAGTTTTCTGACATATGTTTATTTTGTAAATGAGGGCCATTGTGAGAAGAATGCAGTATGGTTTTAGGAAATAGCAAACTTAAAAAGAAACCCGTCCAGTAAGTTGAGAGGTCATCCAACTTGACCTCTGCCTGTCACATAGGAGGGCAGGCATGGATGTATCCAGGAAATACACCCATGAAATACAACCAGTGGCAAATGACTACACACTGCTTCTAGCTCAGCAAATGAAATGCAGAGCCTTCCAGCACCATCACTTCCCTTGACCTGGGACATGTTTGTTGATAAGTCTCCACCTACTTAATCTGCATATCAAGTTCTGATATGTTTTGATGATGTTGGCTGAATCAAGATAACGTGAAGGCTTATTAATAACAGTTGTAAATGCAAAGGCTTGTGAGCCTCTATCTTTATCTCAATAACCTATCCTGATACAAATCACACGTTGATACCAGGTGCAAATCGCTTCTCAGAATGAATTAATCCGATTTTTATGGTAGATATTGACATTTAATTCCAAGCATAGCAGCAAAATAAAACCATCACCACCATTCATGAACAGCCACTGTTGTATGAAACTAAAATCCCAGCGTCCATTAGCAGGACAGCAGAGATACGACAGTGTGATGTCCACATGTAAACATCTAAGCCTGACAAGAGTGCAAGCACAACGTGGTCTGAACTGCTTAAAACCGAGTCACATCCTGAATGTGACTTATGGACTTAACCAGGTCCTTCCAAGATGTTTGTGTTTGCCAACGCTGTTTGCCCACGCGAACTGACAGATAAGCGTGGTAACTGTGTTTGCACACATTAGCACGAAAACAAAAGTGTTCCCATTTCTAGTTCAAGAGGAGGGACACTTGAAGTTGAATCACTTGTTGGTGTTTGTTAAACTGAGTTTTTTTGTTTGTTGAACAATTTTTAAGCAGGTATCTGGAAAGCAGGTTGGGGTCTAGACTTTCAGTGAGGTTTCTTGATGAGTTTATGGGACATTTACATGACTTTTGAGTGTGCAATATCTCATAATCTCTCTAAAACAATCTATGTTTCACTCTTGGAAACAGAACCAATTCAAATTCATATGATAAAAAAACACAATAAAGGGGTCTTAGAAAATGTTGACAAAGGTTGACAAATCTTCAATATGGTCAAATAATTTTTATGTTGTGATCAGTGACATTCACTAGAATACAGCTGCCACAACAAGAGAACATTTTGGACACAAGTGTCCACAGTTTAATGTTTTATAGACAACTAACTCTTCCTCTATAACACAACCCAGTTTATCATCCCCTGGATCATTATTGTATGAGTGTTTACATTCATGTGGCAGGACAGCCCTGTGACAGGTTGAAGCAAATATTGATCATGGGCCGTACAGTCGCTGTTAATTCCAGCTGAAGACCTTTGTCACCCGCAACCCTCCTGTTCCCATATCCTCTTTGTGAGATAACCAATCAGGTGCTCACAACTCTAAAATGAGTACATGTTGTCATGCTGTTGAACTTAATTGTGGTATCATAAAAAATAATTAATAATCAAGATGATTATTTATTGGGCTGTGCACATCTAGTTAGAGGATATAAGTATAAATCTTCATACACATACTGCCGCTATGATTATTTTTTTGGCTCATTTGTATGGTGCACTAAATACTTTTTTTGTGAAGATGCTGCTCCATCTGGCCTTTACAAATCATTTGTCTGTCAGGAGAGTTTATAAATCCATTGAATGTAAAATATTAGCTCATATATAATGTGGTTGACATATGGGTATTGGACAAATATGTGATTCCGAATTAATCAAAAACAAAACATGTTGTTTTTGTTGCAAAAAGACCATCATATAAGAAAAGACAATTTTGTCCATGACAAGGTTAATAATACACACCAGGACATTTACTAAAGCACTGTATTTTACAGTGTACTTTATGTTCTACCTGTAACTAACAAACAAACTAGTTCCACAAAGTGTCAACAAACTGGAGGCCACTTGTATATTAATGCAATTCATAAACCCTTAGAAAATGTATCTAGCTGATTTAGAAATGTTTCACTGTAAGTGCATATAGTTATAAAAAGCTATTTTCATTCAATTTTTACTAAAATGTTGAATGCAGGCTTTTTACTTTTCCGTAATGGAATATTACTTTTACTTGCTGCTTCCACCACAGTGAGCTAAATTTTAAAAAATCAAATAATTGTTTTTTTGATAATTTATTGCATGTGTTATTGTCCTTATTGACCTGGCTGCTCCATGAGGCTTTTCTTAGCATGTTGGAGATTCCATAATAAAAACAAGCACATATTTTGTAACACAGTCAGATGGATTCATGCAAAGAGAAAATGCCAATCCTACATGTTCTGGTGTAATAACACCAGAAGTCTCCAGTGTCATTCGTGCAATCTGAGAATTTTATTTAAAAGCAAGCTCACTTACATAGTATGACTGCAAACTTTCACTCATGTGGCCTACATGCAGACACCTCCTGTCCGCATGCTACTCGTCATTTTTCCCTGGAAGTGATTGTGTGTAGGTGCTGTCATCTGTACCAGACTGTGTGCCAGGAGTCGGCTTTCTTTCAGCAAAGCTACTAACTGGATAATTAAGGGTGCTCTATACACTCCAATTAGCAGGCGATGGCAAGAGGAGGAGGGTTCGCTCGACTGTATCCGAGGAAAGCGGTGTAAAACCGGGTGATACACATCAAATCACAGCAAAAGGCTAATGTGTGCGAGGTGAGGGCACCGTGCATTACAGCCTGCAGGAGGAAATGAGGCAGGTTTCTAAATAAATACTGCCAAGGTTGCTGCTGCACTGTGGTGCATCACTGCCAAACCCATAATCTCAGACTGTTTATTTTCCCAAGTTGCTCTCCCTCTCTCTCTCTGTCTCTCTCTCCCTCTGTCTCTCTTTCTCTGTCACTTTCAGTCTCTCTTCGCTCTCTTTCTGTCTGTGTCTTTCTCTTCATGCTTTAAAGGCCTCAAGAGGAATGCTGTTTACCAGCAGAGGCTTTGTGAGCCCACCAGAAACACCTTGTGCTCCTCCCTTTTTGCCGGTCAGATTTTTTTTGCCTCTCCATAATTCCACCGAGAAGCAGCCGCGACTCTGTTGTTGTGGCGCTCTTTGTTTGCATACAGCGATCTATACATCCCGCGAGCGTTTGGGGGGGCCTCGAAACTCTTTCCAGCGGGAGCATGTGCTTGAAATAACAGGTGGGGAAGAGCAGGCTCGATGTATTCGCGTTCCCCGTATCCTCACTGTCTTTCTCCTGACAGATGTGAGCGCACGGCTTGGATCAAATTGAGACAGATGAATCAATGGATTCACACCATCACCCCTCAAACACCCATGTCTTATGACTTCACTCCCCCATGATTCTATTTCCATCGACTAAATGCGGGCTACATTTAAATCGAGGGTCATGGTTATTAATTACTCCTCCGGGTTCAGTTGAAAGCCCAGGGAAAGGGGGAGGAGCAGATGCACGGGGAGCTACGCCGGAGCACGCAGACAGGAACAAAGGCCTGCCACGAGGGTTCATGCCTCCCACTGCTAGAGACCCACATACTGCCGTGGCTCTGCAGACAGAGGTTAGGACCACCTAGGCAGATTTCCCCTGGGGGCTATTATCGCCCGGAAGATAAAATGATTTTCAGACAGAGAAGCTTCCACACACACACACATGCACACACACACACACA
>JAOXYL010000061.1:13850300-13864015 GCA_028564955.1 Terapon puta
CGCAGCGTCCTCGCCCTCCTTCTGCCCCTTCGGTTCTTCTTCACGCCTTCTCTCGTCCTTTTCCATTTCTCTCTTTCTGCCACAAACCGGCCTCCTTCCCTCCCCCCCCCCCCCCCCTCTCTCTCTCTCGCGTGTCTTCTCTCCTGCTCCAAGTATTGAACATTTCTGTCTCTCTAAACTTTGTTTACAGGCTGAAAATCAATGTCCGTGACTTGATTGCCTTTGGGCTGCGTATTTCGCTCCAGGGGTGAATTGATTAAGTAATAATGACCCTGAGGAGGGCTGATCATTAAGCCGGGGAGGTTTTGTTTACTGGTGGCTGCGGGTTGTTTTGGATGCCACATCGGCATTGAACCCCCACCCCTCTCTCCCTCTCTCTCTCTCTCTCTCTAACCAGATGTGGATGGGATGGTGGATGGGACTCGTGGTCTCACACTTGTGCCATCGAAATAACAAATAGCAACAATAGTGTGGGGAGGAAAATGAGTGATGTTGGATATTTTTAGAGCAGGTCCAAGAGCGTTTTGGGACTTTAACCCGCCTGCTTGGACTGGGACAGCACTGAGATGGTGTTGTCTGAATAATTTTTAGGTGGAGGCAAATATTTACCTGCAAGCTTAGAAGGGGATGCACCTCCGAGGACTTTATTAATAATGCCACCCAGTGCGATCTCTCCACTTCCATGTGTGCATATTTATACCTTTCTTTTCTTTTTTCTTTTTTTTTTTTTGAGACAGCTGCTGGATAGCACCATGGAAGTGATTTGAAATGCTTTAGTGTTCCAGCAATGGATCAGCTTTGGCAATTAAGAGAGAAAGCCCAGAAAAAGGTAATGGAAGTAGGGGGAGATGTGTCTAATGGGCTTTTATCTGTGGAAACCAAATCCAGACAGACTGGTGGAGTGAGAGAGAGAGAAAGAGAGAGAGAGAGAGAGGAAATGGAGCCCCCCCCACCACCACCATCACCACCACACACATACACACACACACATACACCTATACACACATCCCATCCTGAGGCAGCTGACACTGTAGTTGGTCTGGTCCATGAACTGGATGTAAATCCACCGGTGGCTATCTGCGCTGTTATTGAGTAAATGTGATGGAGCTGGTCGTGAATGAACACCAGGTGCTCTTAAGGGTGCTAGACAGAGTGGTATTTACATGGATGGGCCACCTCTACTATTTGGATAAGATAAGGGTTAAAAAAAAAAGAAAATATTTTAACTCTGTTCCTCCTGGCACCCAAAGCAGATTATTTTTAAGAGCTTATATTGCATGCCTAAAGTAAAAAAGAAAAAAAAATCTTTGTGTTTGTTGCTACTTCTGTCATAATCTGAATTCTGGTAAGGCTCTCCTCTTAACTTTTTCAAAATAGTGCTATTTTGGATTGAATATTACATTTCTGTGTTTGGATGAAGCGCACCCTTGTGTATTTAAATGTATTTATGCATTCTGTGAAGTAGCTGATTGGACTTTTTTCAAAATATGTAAGAAGACTTTGACAAGGCATCCAAACAATGTTGAAAGTGTGCCTTTTTTTTCTGAAGCATGCTAATTCATTCCCCCCCCATTATAATAATGACACGTTGGTCTGTCACAGCTATCGCGTTATTGTCACCGGATGAAGATCAGTTCTGACTATTTGTGATCGCTCCATTATGAAACGCAGAGCGTAAACAATGTGCCAGGAGAGTCTTCAAATGTTCAGCTGTTGTCTTCAGAGAAAAGTTGAACCAGAGAAATGAAATCTGATAACGATGAAAACATTTGCCTCTTTTATGTGTAACTGTTCTTTTCTGTTTTTTTGTTTGTTTGTTTTTTATTTTTTGCTTTTAGCACTGGAGAAAAAATAAACCAGGATGGTAACGCACTGTTCGTAACCAGCTTCAGCTCGACAAAGGCCACAGTAACCTCGTGCTCTTCTCCCGAACATTGACAACCATCCCTCAGCCATGGCTAACATAAACAATGCGCTTTGCATTGAGAACGGACAGAACGCAGATGTGTCTCTCTTACAAAAGGATAATCTTCAGGATGGTGGATTAAGCCAGCTTTTGGATTATAACGCAGAAATGGAAAGGTACAGGTCTTTTGCAAACTTTTATAAAACCAATGGGGCATTTCCACAGACTGCTAAGATTGCCCGCATCACAACGCCCATTTTTCCCAGTGCCAGAATTGGCATGTCCCCTTGGAACTGCGATAACGCCATGCTCTGGGGAAGGAAATCAGCGGCAATAAACCCTAATAGGACCAGCATGCATAGAAATGACTCCCAGAGGCCGGGGAAGCCTGGCGTGCCGCCAGAGACGCTGCAAATGGCAAATAATAATTTCCTCTCTACCTTATCCCCCGAACACTGCAGACCTTTAGCAGGAGAATGCATGAACAAGCTGAAATGCGGCGCTGCTGAAGCAGAGATAATGAATCTCCCAGAACGCGTTGGAACTTTTTCCGCTATCCCGGCTTTAGGGGGCATCTCATTACCTCCCGGGGTCATCGTCATGACAGCCCTTCACTCCCCCGCAGCCTCAGCAGCCGTTACAGACAGTGCGTTTCAAATTGCCAATCTGGCAGACTGCCCACAGAATAATTCCTCGGTATCCAGTGGAAACCCAGCGAAGAAGAAAAGGAAAAGGTGTGGGGTCTGTGCACCCTGCAGGCGGCTAATCAACTGTGGTGTCTGCAGCAGTTGTCGGAACCGCAAAACGGGCCACCAGATCTGCAAATTTAGGAAATGCGAGGAGCTGAAGAAGAAGCCAGGCTCGTCGCTGGAGGTGAGAACCGGGGCTCTGCTTCCCCTTCTTTTGTTATTATCCCCTTGCACTCCAAAGCATTAACCTTTTCATCCAGTCACGTTCTAAGCCCTTGAAAATTGTTTCCATGCCCACCCATGCCTGAACATCCCCCCGGCTTCTCAAATCTGCCTACCCGCCTAGCCTAATTGGCAGTAATTAGGGGTGTTTGTGTGGAGCGCAAGCTGAGCTTGGCTCAGACACCCCTAATTGCTGCCAGTCAGGCTGGGGCTGGAACGCATCCGAACAACCCCGAGCTTGGCTCAGCTCCAAGCAGGGCTGGGAAATGGTTTTCAGCAGAGAGCCATCCCTCTCTGCACCCGGTCATTTTAACCAATTATGGAAACCGTCTCTGGATGGGGAGAATCAATATCCCACAAAGCCTCAGCCTCCGACCACCAAGAGATGGTGAGAGTGATGGCAGGGCTGCTGATGGTGTTTCTCAAAACATCCCCCAAGTTTTGTGTGGGGAGGGGAGTGAAGCACCCAGACTGATCCTCTCCCACTGATCGAGTCTGAATTGATTGTGCATATACAGTAGCATTGACATGAAATCATTTCATATCATATTTGTGTCATTATGGCCAATTATGGATCAATCTGGGGGCATGATACATATCAAGAAGGGTGCAGAGGCAGAAAAAAAAGATTATCACTTATGAAAGAGAAAAACATATTAAGCTCCGTCGTAATTGACAAGTAGCTTCATTAGGACACAATCAGAGGGCAGTGTTGTTTTTAAAGGTTCATTTTAATTGATTTCTTTTGTCGCTGACATTTGGCTATCAAGGGCAAAGGCAGAATATGAATGTTAAGTTGGAAATATGGCTCTCTTTATCCTGAGAGTTTGAACTTGCTCACTGACTTAACATGAGCACGTATGGATGAGTCACCAACAAATGCAACCTGAGGGCCTGATGATTTGCTCATTAATTAAGTAATTACACAGAGAGGAAAAAGAGGTTAATTATAAAATATTACCTAATCTACCCATGGAAAAAACACACCAAGTATGGATTCCTTTGTTCATTATGAACTTGTGCTATCAGTTTGTCTGATTCTTGTCTGATTGATTTTTACAAACGTGTGCAGCTCATCCTGTGTGTTTATGAAGGTTTGTTTTCTCATGATTTATAAGATAAATATCACCTTTGAGCGTCCTGCTGCTTTTCAGTGCTCAGGAAATAATGAAAGGACTCATATTAGACTGAGAGTGCACCTGAACGTTGAAGCTTCTGTTGACAAGCTCAGTGTGATGTAACATATTATTATTTATTCATGTGATTCTCATAATTTATGTCTCATGTGTGCCACCATCTAGAGGTTTTCTGGTAATTGAGTCTCAATTTGACAGCATGTTGTCCACCTCTTATATCCTCAGTGAAGATTTTAAGGATCCGAAGCATCACAAGCTTTACCTGACTTTAAGATTCCAAAGTTTCCAAATGTTCATGATAATGCTGATTTTGGGGAGAAACACATACAAAAAATCTCTATCTTTTCTAATTGTAAAAATATGTTTTCTTAAAAGCATGTGAGAAAATCTTCCAATGCAGTGATGGTAATTTCATTTTCCACTATAAATCAACTTGTATCAGTAATTTTTCCAGGAGTACGTGTCTGCTACTTAAAACAAGAAACAAAAAGACACTTCAGTGCACAAGGATTAAGAAAAAAAACAGTTCAGTTTAGAAACTATTTGAAAGTAGGCACTTTACATTGAGAAACAAAGTCGACACATTCACTATATTGCATTTGCCTCATTGAAGGTGTTAGAACAAGCTGATACAGAACTTCTCACACAGTGTGGAGATGCTTCACGCATAGGAAATTATGGGCAAACCAGGGTAAAGCAAATTAAGTTAAAATAACGGGGTGACTGATGCGTTTTGGGTTATAAGGTGGACACGTAAAACGCAGAAGTGGTAATCGGAAGCTCATTTAAGGTTGAGTCCATATATCGTGTACTAACAGGTGTCCCAAACAGGTGTCCAGGAAGCCGGCCTTGCATTCATAATGCATGGGTAGACGCACTTTTGGAAAACATCCATTTGCAAAGACGGTTAGAATTACCAAGGGTGTGAAAACCCCCCAAACAAATCCACACTTGCTTTTAGAAGCTCCCTCACTGAGTTCAGTAATTCATATTATGGACTCCTCCAGCAGTAATTGTTATTTTTGACTCTGCATCTGTAATTACAGGTGCACCTTCTGCTGCGGAAATGGGTGTGAATTTAAAGGCATCTTAGAGGTGTGAGGTTGTGCTCTTGCATCGGAAGACTTTTATGCGCGCATGAACAGGGAGTGCTTATTTTGTTCACCTCGTCGATGGCGCTAATGGCCGCTCGCAGAGGGATTTGATTGACGAATCAGGCGCTGAGTGACTTTAGGAGGAGGATTCGCGGCCTGTGCGTGCAGATTCACGTGTGAGCGGTTAGCACGTACGCTCTCTCCATCTCTCGTGCTTTCTCCCTCGCACACAAAAGGTGTGTGCAAACCACACTTGCATCCACACTCTCGCTCGCAAACAAACAAACACACACACCAAACAAGAGCCGGGTGTACCTTTTGCCTTGGAAGAGACGATAAGCTACTGGCAGCCAGTTAGATTTGGCTGTCAGTGTTTTCCACATGGGAATCACCCTGAACTAATTATATCTTAAGCAGCGGTGGAAAATGCAAATCAGAATTTTACTCACACCCCTGAAATCGGAGAGCCAATTTAATCTAATACCCCCTTTAATTTAGCGCGCTAATGCAAGGCCCTAGAGAATTGCCCTGTGTCACTGCTGTGCTATTCTGCAGCAGATTCTGCTCCCTCTCTCTCTCTCTCCCTCTCTCTCTCTCTCTCTCTCTCTCTCTCTCTCTGTCTCTGTGCTGCTCTCAGGCTCCAGGATGGATTAGTCTGGCAAAGGAATCTCATCTAACCTAACATTTCCCAAGCAGTTACCTTTGCGTTGCTCGAGCTCCTATGGCTCAAAGGTCCTTCATTAACTTTCAGATGCAATAATACGCACATGTGGGCAAGCTGTGTCTTCCTCGCTGTTTACCTCACCTGTTTACGTCAGCTTTACTTTTATTTCTGTACAGGGACTCAGGAAACGGGCCTTAGCCTTCCCTTTAACAGAACATTTTCTTTTTTATCATTTTCTAAGGCAACGTTTCCAAAACCTTTTGGCTTGTGGCAATCAGGCATTGTTTAGCCCTGACCCCCTCATCAGAGGTTATATTGTGGACACTTCTTGCCATGGTGATTCCCATGATGAAATAATTCTACAAGAAAGAAGCAAAAACGCATTAATTGTCAGAGGAAATGAATGTAATTTTGTGTTCATTATGTTGTGACCCTTCAGATATGTCTTGGGACCCCTTGGGTGGGGGATCCCGACTCAGGGGTTGGTAACCATTGTTCTGAAATATTTGGTACTCAGCGTCCAACAAGTTTTTCATAGAAACACTCTATGTTTAAAATAACCTAATAATCTCGAGGGCAAAACATGTTTTCATTGCTGACAATGGATATTGAGAGATTGTCAAGGTTCGTGTTTTTTAAACATGACTGACATCGAGACAAGTAGAGCTCTGATGTAAATTACTTGAAAATGGAGTAATAAAGATTCCATAGTTAATGATATTTACTTTATCTATTTATAAAAGAAAGTAATATAACTCATGTATATTTATATATATTTATATTTGCCTTGTTGTGTAGCCAGACATTTTACTCAACATTCATTTAATCTGTCCAACAGAAACGTTCATTTTCTCTGGTCTGGCCTATGTTGGGAAAAATTACATTCAGTGAAGATGTATTTACAATCAAATATCAATCCAGACTGTCACAGGCAGTTTTTGCTTGAATGACTCTCAATGATTCATACTTAAAATCAGGAATTCTTCAAAAAAAAAAAAAACATGGCATCCATACTCTCATAGTCTCAGGATTTCAAGAGCCAGCTCAATGGGTTTTGAGTATATTGACAGGAACTATTTGACTTAAACAGCACTGCTGTATTTTATGTTCATTTTAGTGCAAAAACAAAGCAAAATCCTTGAAAGAGCAACATCCAAGCAGACTCATATTTGATTAGTGGCATAACGCTGCGTAGGAAAAGCTTGAAAAGGGCAAAACAAAAATCCAATTGAACGGATTCCTCCCTTCAATTAACAAATGTCAAAGGCCAGCGTCAAGTCAGGTGCAGGAAAACAGCATCCTGGAGGAAGGAGATGTTCTTCCTCTCCCGCTTTCCCTCTGTTCTTTGTGCAGTGTTGATATGACTACATGAAATGGGCGAGATGAAAAGGTGGCATGGCTGCCTAGAAACCTTTGCTATTGTGATAAAAGACAAGGCCCAAAATGGTAGGAAGCAGTACCTTGAGGAAAATAGCTTGGATTCAGCCCCTTAATGAGAGCACGGCAGCCAAATAAGCAACGGCAGCCAGGTCTAATTTGTTTTAGGTGTGCTCAGAATAGATAAGGACAAATCTGTGGCCTTCACCCCCTCCCCCCAACCTTTGCCTCCCTGGAGATAACACGGAGCGCTGCCAGCCAATCTCTGTGGGCAAAGGAGAGGGGGGTAAAGAAATAAAGAATTTAAAAAAAAAAAGGCGAGGAAGGAAAAGCCTGAGGGACAGACGGCCTTTAGATCTGCAGATCTCTAACTTACTGGATTTATTCAAGCTTTAAAACTGCAGATTAATTTGGTCGCAGAGGTCTGGGGGAGTGTGAAAAAAAAAGAGAAAAATGAGGCCGTACGCCGCTGCGCATCTCAACCTAAAGGGCAACCTTAAGCTCCTGTCAAGACAATAGGATTTCGCCATCTGAACCACGATGCAGACCGCTTAATTATACACATCTTCCCTGCAAGCTACCCTCAGCTACTTAAGAGCACGGGCCCCCCTTATTCATTGTCATGCCCTTTTTCCCCTAGATTGGTCGTGCCGTGTGGATTTTCTGTCAGCTTCCATTTGCGCCGAGTGTCTGTCCTCCTTAGGCCTCGGCTGTGCTCGGAGAGGCACAACCGCACGGCACTGTTAAAGAATTCATCGTTTTTGCCACCGCCACCAATTAAGGCCAAAGCGTAATCGGAGGCGTCTGGACGATGCCCTTACATTATGTGGTCTGTCGCCTCCTCTGCCCCTGTTTGATTTAACATCCCTGGTTCAGTGGTGAAAGAGAACTCATTGTCATTGTCTTTATTATACTGTGGGGGGGTGGCAGAGAGAGAGAGAGGAAGAGAGAGAGGGAAGGGGGAGGATGGGGGTAGAAAGCAGCCCAGTGGAGGGTGGACAGCGTGAAAGAGCAGGTGCGGGAGGACGTTAATGTGTGGCACTTTAAATTTTAAACAGATGAGGATAAATTATTGATGCTGACTCTGGCTGAGAAGTTAAAAGGTATCTCGTCATTACTGGGAGCCTGTATGAAAAAGTGTGAGAGAAAAGTCTTCAGCGGATACACTGCGGGATCGCGGCGCACACGCAGCATCGCAGCCAGGTGTTTTTTTGTTCTCCGTAAAAATGATGTGATCTTGACTTGTTTTGATTTCTGGACATGTTTTATGTTTTGGCTCTAGGGCAACAATTCAACACCAGTAGATTCTTTTTTTTAATTTATTTATTTATTTTACAAAGCCTTTTCCATTAAAGTAATTCTGCACTAATTGAATTAACAAGGCCAGTGGAAAATGTGTGAGTGGACCGATGTAATGTTAAGAGCCAGGTTTGAAAAGTTGTTCTTGAAAGTGGTATTTTCCATTTTACAGTCAATCCATCAGGCATATTGCTGTTTCCTCTGTGGCTGTATCACACACGTTATTAGGCATTAGCTACATTTTCTCAGGCCACTATGTTGGCCCTCAGTACAGACAATATAATGGTCAAACGGTAATTTCTTTCTATTTGTGTGCTATGATTGTTAAGTCACTTGTGGACTGAGAATAGGAATAGGCCCAGCACAGGAATAATATACTAAAAAAGTATAATCAGTTTCAGTTACAACCTGGGATACAGCTGTGGTTTTATACGCATTTATTCATTTATTGTAATAATAATGGTAATATGAGTTGGCTATTTCAATTACAGAGACTTTTTCTTTATAAGACTAAGAGCTGTTGAACTATACTAAAGTGAAAGCTTTCCATTTAAACAATGGAGCCTATAAAGAGCGTGTGGTGAAATATTGCCTTACAAATATTCCTTCATGTAAAAACATCATGCTGCCTTATTTCAATAGAAGAAATCTGTTTAGTTTTGGCCATGGCGCTTCAAGAGTAGCAGTTTTGGTTGTAAAGTTGGTTAAACAAATTTCTGTCCAGTTAGATGTGAGTAACATTTTGCGCCCAGTGTGCCAACTTTAGAACATGGATCCATTAAGAGAAATGGATGTATTGAGGCACAGTCAGCTTTGGTACCAGTTTACTCCAGTCGTCTACCACTGTACTACATCAAAAAACAACTCTGGCCTAAAAATGATTTTCCCTACAGACCTCCAACATGTCTGACATGGATAAAAGTGTGTGTTTGTGTGTGCGAGAGAGAGGCTAAGGCACATGTATAGTCGGCTGTGCAGTAAAGGAAGCAAACCATGAGGAGAAAAAATGGTGTCAGAATTTAAAAAGAGGCTGCCATCTTAAAAATTTCCTCCATGCTTCAGACTGACGCCGATATATTCAGTTGAACATCGTTTGGCCATACACCACAAACTGTTGGTCATTGGTAAATACATGAAGCTACCTGTCATACAGTACTGTTCATTTTCATTTTATGTGGAATGTAGTTGTCAAGATTTATTGTTGACATCTAATGCTGTTGAACAGGAGATTGAGCAGGACAGCATGGGCAAAGCAAAACTGTTTTGGACGACACAAAGACTACAGTTATTTTCAGACTTAATATTTGGCACAATGGCATTTGGTTACATACTATCAGTGCAGGTTAGATATTTTCATCTAATCCAAATCAAACTGTTTAAAATATAAAATACGGCATTTTGTGTGTTGCTCAACTAATCACAAACAAAGATTATGACTTTAAAGAGCATCAGAAAATGTGAATAATTTTGTCTTTTTAAATGTTGTTGTTGTGACTTTATTCCCCTTATTGTTTACATTTGGATTACAGATCATACCTTTATGTTTACCTTGCAGCAAACTCTTACTTATCTTATCTAATCTTTACAAAATTTTGACATAGCCCATGGATTCAAGCAACAAACAAAACATCAGAATGCTCCTTTAAGTGTTTAAATTATAAAATTGTTTCACAAATTCAAATTCAGAAGGGGTTTTATTGGCAGTAAAGCCATGGAAGACACAGTAGTAATAATAATAATAGTAATACTTGATGGAGGTTACAATATTGAGCGGTAGAAGAAAGAGAAAACTGAATTTAATCTTTGTTAACCTCATTGCAGTCAGCAAAATAAATGAAATTCAATATACGGGGCCATGGAATTGCAGTTCTGCAGATGCACTAATGAGTTTATATCTATAGGTTAAAAGGAAGCAAATGACAGATGGCTTCGTGCCATTCATCCAAGAAACCTGATGTGAAAGTGAATTTGTGAGTGACAACTGGTGATGGGAGAAATCGGTCAACGTGGTTTAAGCGTCTCAGTTTCTGCAAGTCAAATCCTCGCATGCTGCCACCTCCTCTATTGTGGCTCTGCTCTCAGATTATGAATATTTCATGGCAAGCATCTGACACCATGCCCAGAAAGATATTTCAAGGTTTTTTTTTTTCTGATAGAAACCCTGGGGTTAGAGAGTGTCACAGAGGCGTGAAGTCAGCCGGTGGCCCCCAGGCAAAGGATAGGATTTATGATGCACCGGTTGATGACATCAGGTGGATATTTTCATTCCTGAGCGGAGAGCCCCTTTGTCCTCCACGACTGATAAACCATTGAGCTGCTCACAGTTTGTTGTCACTCCTAAAAAGATCTGTTTTGTCTGTGGCGTTCTGTTGAGTAGAGAAATGATTTCAATCTGCTCAGAGTGCAAGCTGTGTTTTGACAAACTGTGACCGGTTTCTCCGTCTGATCAGTGTGGAGCTGGAATGACTAAGCAGGGGGGAGTCTGCTTGGATTAGCTCTGTCTTAAATGCTGCCTTTAGCATATTACATTGCCCACTGGCTTTCTCCCAACGATATCTCTCTTGTTTTCATCTTTGTCAAGTTTCACCTTCCATTTTAACTAAGCTTACTTATGTAATTCCTCCTTTTAGGTTGCTTCAGGTGGAACATTAGTCTTGTGACTCCAACTAGGTGACTTTAATCCATGTTTTTCTGCCTTCTTAGGGAGGGAGGGTTTTTACACATGCCTAGAGAGCTGACCTTACCCTGTTATTGTATGTGTATCTCAGCTAAATTAAATAAAACCAAATTAGGACTTCCTGCACAGCTGTGGATTTTTCCAATACAGTTTATATAAATGCATTAGTACAGTAGAAGTTTCCAACCTCTTTGGCATGTGACCCCTTAAAATGGAATTATATTTCTCCGATGATGCACACAGAGAAGGGTGTTATGGGTATGGGGTGCACACCTGCAAAAGGATCCGGTAATTTGAAACATATTGGAGGAAAGTCAAAAAATAAACCTAACTTTAGAAAATGTTGCAGAAAAGGAGCTGCTCATTTTGACTTTCTATTTATATTTTATATTTGATATAATTTAGCATTCCTTGAGGTTTATTTCAGAGTTAAAAAAAAGAAAAGATTAGTGGGAATAAGTAGTTGCAATTATTTAATCTTTTTTTCTGAGACATCACATCCATCAGTTTGGCATTGTGATGTGTGTGTATGTGTGTGTGTGTGTGTGTATGTGAAATTTTGTGAGACACCAGCTCTTTTTTGCATGTCACATGCACACCTACACCTACACATATTCACACCTGGTAGCTGCCTGGTACAATCACAGTTTGTCCTGCTGGCCTTGCTCAGGGGCACAACAGCTGATAATGAGAGAGAAAACAGATGTTTAATGTCTACGCAAGCTATAGAAATGCCCCATTGTAGTCTGTAGAGAAAACTGAATGGGAATTTTACTTCCTGTCACAATAGCTCCTCCCACTGTGAAAATTGTGATGTTCCTGATCCTGCCCAAGTGTCCGATTCTTTATTGACTTGTTGCAGGTTAAGTGACTTCGCATCGAGTGAACAGCCGCAGCTTTAGCTTATACATTATGTTTAATAAGTCACATAAAGGTATAAGCTGCATAATACAGAATAAAGGTGCTGCAGTTGACAGGTGCAAATCAGCCGCACGTATTCAAAATTTACACAACTGAAATTCTTGTTGTTCGCTGAATTTGACGCACAGATTGATTTGACTCAAGTCTCCATTACGTGAGTGCAATTAAAGATTCAACTTCATCTGTGTGCATTCTCTGAGCCTAACCTAAATATTATGTTGATTTACAGTAAATATGCAGAGCTCTGCATATAGACCTTCTGAGTTTAAGGGCTCCCACACAGATGCTGCGAAATCTGCTCAAAACAAGACGGCCTGCTCCTACTTTGCATTTCAATTTAACATTTCAGAGAACTGGCAGCATGTTGCCTCGCTTAGCCCTCGCTTCGTTACACCCACATGGCTCCTCGCCGTGCTTGCTGACGTCTTCCGCTGTTCAAAGGGCTGCAACTTGGCTGAGAAATTGGGGATTTCCATACCAGATCCCTCAGGTATCTACACACTCAAACGCGTGTCCTGCTCATCTTCCCCTTCCCTCCCCCGCTCCCATCCTACAACGCCTGCCCTTCTCCCCTGCTCGCGCTGCTCTGATTTCCCGTCTCGGAGTTCAGCTGACCTCGCCGCTGCATCTCTTTGTTTTGTTTTCCTGAAATCTCAGCAGCACCTGAAAGCTTCTCCGCCGTCTCCCGTACAGGGCTCGCTCCCCGAGGAGAGTTAGCTTTGTAGCGGGCCTGTGTAAAATTGCTTTACTTGGACAAGGATACTTAGGTGAGGCTAATTGAAATGGAGGCTGGCACCGTTGTGCTTAGTAGCAGGTAGGTGATCCCGGCTGCAGACTGCAGCCTCTGACCCGAGGGTGCTGCTGCAGCTTCTTCCTCCGAGGATCGGGCTCAGCCTCTGTCTGTGTGGGCAGGGATTTTCCATGCGTGATGAATGGAAGAGGCATGGCGTCTGAGCGCTGTTTCAGCAGCAGAAAGTCGCTCCCTTTTGAGCCCAGATATCTCTCACACTTTACGGGCGCACTGTGTGAGATGCTGTTTTGTGTTATGGGGTGAGATGCTTCTTGCTTCTGACTTAGTGTTACTATTAGAGCATGCTAGAAAAAATGAAAGCACTTGAAGAAAATGTGCACCTTGAAGGCCTTGTTTGCACCTCATTTTGATGACAAATAGTAATGAATTACTGGACAAAACCTCTTGAGTATTAAGCGTTAGTTATTCATTTAAGCAATCTTGAATGAAGACGCTGGTAAATATTCCCCCCATGAAATACTACTGATTTTCTTTGCCAAATACATTTAGGGGGAAGCATAATTGCTGCTTGGATTATGTTCAATTACTATGTGTTTTTTAAGTCCATAGTCTGCACAGGACATGCTTTTTCGCATATCCTGTGTTTTTAGATTCAGGCTACTTCAGGCTACTTGGTTAAGACAATGAAGAGACTGTGCCTTTAGTTCAATATTGGAAATGTTTTAATAGCGCAGAGGAACACTGAAATGAAAACTTGTGAAATATGTGGATAGATTATACATCTGCACTGCACAGAATTGAATGTAGATGTTTCTTCATGACATTGATTAAAAAAACATAATTTGACAGCATTTTTTAAAAAGCCAATAATGGCTTTTCGTATTACCCATATATACTGACACAGTTACTTATTCAAAGACAACTGATGTCATTAAACTTGCTGAAAACCTGCATGGCACTCTTAAAGAAAAACTTAAAG
>JAOXYL010000061.1:13864255-13883201 GCA_028564955.1 Terapon puta
CATTCACGTTGTTTCTCAGGGAAAGCCTTTTAAAATCCAGAGGTTAAATGGATCCATATTGATTTTACATAAGAAAGAAATCTGGTGTTGCCCTGCTGTAAAAGGTCTGAACCTCTCAAGTGTCTTTTCTTTAGGCCACATCCCAATTAGTGATGTCACTGCTCAGCAGGTGTTGTGCCATTGGCAGCTGATGGAAAACATCTGCTCTGACATCACCGATTGGGGTGTGTCCAGAGGAAAGTAGCAGATTGCGGTTCAGTAGCTCCCCGCCATATGCGATTCAGTGTGGATTTACCCTTTACAAATATTTGACTGTAGGTGTTTCCACCAACGTAAAGTGACATATTGCAACGCTGCCCTGGTTACAATGGGCCCGTTCCCTGTTCCCTCAGTCACTGCCTGAAAAAAAGTACACTTTCTGAAGCCACCGAGGCTTGGCCTGCCTCACTGCAAACCCAGTCCTATGGAGCTCTAGTAAAATATACGTCCTACAGGAATACTGCACTGTAATTACATTCCCCCATTAGCATACGGAGGCTTGGAGTCACACTGCACTCAGCCTCCAGCAGCACTTTGCCATATGGTCCGTCTGCGCTTCTCAGGCGATATTTGGCAAGACTCTCGCAGAAGGTCAAATATCAAGTCAGAGGACTGTGCCAGAATTGCATCTATGCTAATTGCTCTCTCTCTCTCTCCTCCCCTGCTCCCTCATCCATCTCACGCTCCTCCGCTTCTCGCTCGCTTTCCTCCCTCTCCTCCTCTCCCACTGAAGGAAGTAATCTGCTTTAGGATGTTTCTGAGATGGAGATGGATTTGGTTTTCCTTCGCTGCCCCTCAGCCTAATCTCCCCCCTGTGACCACCCCGCCTCTCCCAGGCACAGCTCTTAAGCACACCATCATACACACACCCCCCCCACCCTCCATCCTGGCTTCATACATGCCTAGTCAGCAAAAAACTCCCAAATTCCTCATTACTCACAAACATCCGCAATACACTTAGCTTGATTTGCTCGAACGGATGCCTAGTGCAAGGCTGAACCTTGAATTAAAAGATTGTGGCTGTATTTCAGCACTGGAATGCTTTCACAACGCCGCCGTACTTGGCTTTTTTGTCTACGAGCTTTAGTGTCGGGAGCATAGTCAAGTGGGGTGGTGATCTGAATACATATGCCATTTAGAGGGTAAATAGGTGGAAAGAAAAAGCGTATGGTATTCCACTTAAATTAGTTAATAACCCTGCATGGAAAATCAAACACGCTGATGATCTGTGTAGAATAGGAGTTGCAGTGGTTGATAATGCAGTGAAAATTCAGTGTCAACCTTGTGTTTTATATTTTGACCTCACATCGCTTGTTAGGGAAGTAAAATGGAGCTGTAAACATTTGATCTGATTAATAATACATGCTTATAAATCATACGCCTTCATATTTTATTTAAAATCGTCATGAATTGGATGATATTCTCACTTGGAGATGAGGTTCGCGGAAAAACACGACTCGGATTGATTTGCGCCCAGCTTTTACGACACCTGTGAAAAATGAATAGAATGAAATGAGAGTGGGTATATGACCTCAGTGTACTTACAGGTATTCCTTTCATTCTGCTGTCTGCTTCCTAGTGATCTCATATTTCTGTCGTGATGACGAGATGCTTCAAAGCTACAAAAATAACATGAATATCTGGGAAAAATTGTACAAAATTGAGCACATTTGTTTCAGCGTTTTAAGAAAAGGCCTTCGGTGTTATTTCATAGAGGTCTGTCGATGTATCAAAACACTTGAGAGAGCAACAGTGGCAGCACAGTGGCAAAATATCCAAGAGCAATTTGATTTTTCGCTTTAGAATTGATATTTCTATGGCTCGTAATGTTATTATCATGTTCGAGTTGCATTTTGAACGTTTCATCCGAGGGAACTGTGAAAAATGAAATCTTTAATGAGCTTGAAGATAGAGTTTAATTAAACACTCTCTGATGTGAGCATGACAGTTTGTAGGTTCAGTACAAAGATCAGTGGTGAAATTGTATTTGTTTTTGTTGCATAGACGTAGTGTTGTGCCACTAAATGTTCCCCTGAAAGCATATTTTTAACTCCAAAACTGTCAAGTAAGTATGGCGGAGTAAAAAGTTGAACGTCTTCCTTTTAACTATTATGAGGTATAATTATGAAGTGTAAAAGAGTAAAGATACTCAAGTAAAATACAACTGTAAAAGAACAGGATTTAAGTAAATATGAATAATTTTAGGCTTATTTAACTCCCAACACAAACAAAAACTCAAAAAACGTGTTGACCAACCAATAATATTATAGTGATTAAAATTCAATGTGTGAACTCGCAGTATGTGTAACACAAACAAACAATGACAGTGAATGAATTAATGACAGTTATCTACTTTTCTCTGGTGATAATATTCAAGGGTTGAGGTTTTTGCGCAGGGCAGAGTCTGTTTGTGTTACGGTGTTGTGATGCAGGACCGGAGGCAGTGGCGTGTGGGTGACTAGATGAGTGGTCTGTCCGTGATAGCGGCCTTGGAGAGGTACCTTTTATAAACGGCATTGGGTGGCTAGAATATTGGCTACAAGCTTCAAGATGAGATTCCAACCCCCACCCACCAACGCCGGTAACAGTGCAGGTGATGGATTGCTATACCTTCCAGGTTTGAGCTTGGCAACGCCCCAATATTCCTGCAGAATAAAGTGACAGGCAATATATAACACATCAGTTAAGGCTGACTGCACCGCTGAAACTTTTTCACCCCGCTGCCCCCCTCCCTTCTTTCTTAGACCTGGAGATCGGCCCTGAACGTTTGGCCCACGCCCAAAGTCCTCCTTCCTCGACTCTGATGAAACATGCTCTTTCCTCACACCTCCGTCTCCGTCTTTTTCTAGTTTTGTCTGCCTCCCTCACCGGTTAGCCTAAGAAAAATAATCAAAGTAATTTCTCTGCGTGTTGTCATTTTATATTGAAATGATCACAGACCTAAATTTTCTGACTGGAGTTCTGAGGTGTCGGATTTACTCGGGGGTTTGCGAGGTGTAAAGGTGTTTGTGGCAGAAAGAAAACAAATTGGCCGACCTGGGTCTGCACACGGATCTCACTTGCGGTTGCGATGCTGTTTGAAAAGTGTTTGTAATTATGATTTTTTTTTTTTAAAGTCAGCATCCACGCAGTGACAGCCGCAGTTTGTGTGTACGCGAGAGAGAGAGAGGGGGGGGGGGAGGGGGTGGCAGTGGTATTTTTTATACATATTCTGTTTGCAGCCTGTCAGAGCTGCATCCGAAGGATAGCGGTTATGAAAAGTGGCCTGGTTCCCCGGTCTGTAAGTTAATAAATTATGGGTATTGTCAGGGTAATGTATGGGCCATGTGTTATAATGAGCATTCAGAAGCACATCAGCACACTCCCACGTGCTGCTATTCAACCTGCCCAGTGCCACCGTCCCTCCCTGAGATTCCTCCCTTACTTCTCCCTTTCTGTCGCCTCTGTATCTCTCTCTGCCCTGCTTCTATCCGTTCCATCTCTACTCTGATTTTTCTGGAACTATACATTTTTTTTTCCAGGATACTTTCTCATCTCTAACATTTTTTTCTTTATCTCAAGAGTATGACTAGATTCTTGAGAATTCCTAGACAGAAAAAGAGAAAGGGAGGAGGAGGAGGCGAGTTTGTAGTCGGATGAAAAAGAAATTCCACCCGTAATTATGGTGAATTAAAAGTTTTATGATGTTTTGCATGCCTGTGTGTGTGCCTTGATTGTGTGTGTGTGCGTGTCTGTATTGGTGGGAGGGAGGGGATGGGGGGGTGCTCTGTGACAAGGCTGGCTGGGAGCATAGAGCTGAGGGTTAGTGCCAGACATGTCTCAAGAGAAACCGGGGCACATTTGCAATCACCCCGAGTTCAAAAGGGTAATTTATTCACAGTCTGTGGTTAAAGTAGGGCTGCTCAGAATGCCAGTGGGATTGTGCCGGGAAGCAGAGTAGTAGAGACACATTATTTTCATTTTCCTCTCCCCCTACTTCTTTTTTTTTCCCTTCTCTCTCTCTTCCCCTCTCTCGCTTTTTCCCTCATCGTCCTCTTCATCGCCTGTTGTTGTTTCTCCGAGCCCTGTGTGGCGTCTTTTAACACACGCCGGCGAGCATATTTCACTTTTACACTCATCCGCATTGACGTCCCGGTGCTGATTGAATTTTGAGGCGCTGCGGCGTCTGCCATTATCATCCTCATCGTCTTGAGTGGTTTATCTCTGGCCCCGGCTCAGTGTGACGCCAAGGCTGCAGGGGAAAGGAGGGGCAGGGCAGGGGTGGGCTGGGGGCTGAGGGCTGTCGGTGTGTTTTTTATTATTTCGTGTGGAACAGATAGCGGGGATTGGCCTTAACCTGGATGTTTAAGATTGTGGCTGGAGGTTGATGTTGTGTGCGCATGCCCCTCCACCCCTACCCACCCACAGGGGTTAGAGCCACCTCAGTCCGGTTGGTCTGATTGCGATTCCACGTCCCATTCTAGCCGCCGCCGCCGCTTTTCTACCACCTCGCCTCAATCAGCTGACGACGTGGCTGCGGCATTAACTGCACCTGCCAGGTTCGGTTAGGATCACAGGGCGCCATGGCTGCCCAGAGACCTCACACTGCCGCGCCAGAATCTGCAGAGAATTATTCCACCACATGTCAGTTTTACTGTGTCGTTATCACCGAAAGCCACCGGCAGACACTTAGAATACACTGCCTACTGCGATGGTGTGGTGGGGTTAATTTGAGGTCTGGAGAAATCTCTTCCTCCTCCTTCAGTCGGTTCAATACTCGGTCGCGTGCATTCATTGCCAGAGCGGGAAATTGTCTTTCCCTCCGTGTGTCGTTGTAGCCAGGCTGTTATGTATGCTCTGCTGCAGAGGCAGCGGTGTTGACGTGAGGCTGAGCTGCTGCCACAGCGTCTTGATTTGAGGTGAAACCTTGCTGTTGCTCCCGTGTCCCTGGTGTAACACTATCAACCCTTACCTTCTCCCCACCTTTCTCCCCTCTGTCTTTCCCCTCCCTTAGCCCTCACTGGCTCTCCCTCTCCCCCCACTGCGTCTCTGTTCTTGTGTCTTTTCTCCCTCGCTTTCCGTGGCGGTTGATGGAGTGATTTTGAAGGCGCATGCAGGTGGGGGAGCAGACAACGCCGGGCTGTGCTAATTGAGCCTTCTTTGTGCCTGGTCACTGCAGTGTGCCGAGGCGAGGAGGCCCGGGAGTGAATCCAAGCAGCACTCAAGAGCCCCACTGGATCGATAACGCGGGAACTTAACAAAACAGAGACATGCCGAGTGCCCAGATCAGGGTCATTATTGTCTCTGGCGAGCCGCACTTCCACCAGGGACTGATCAATGTGAGAATATGGATCAAGATAAACATTCTCACCTCCCCTTTCTCTCCTCTTTGCCTCGGCTCTTAGAGCATAATGTCCTAGACGGAGAGAGCAGAGCAGGCTAAGAGTGCCCATGTGGATGCGTCCTATCCCATTCGGACTTACACACGACGTCCAAAACGTTTGAAGCATACTTGCTTGTTGCGCTCTGGTGGCATGTTTTCATAGCGAGTTCCTCAGATTCAGTGTACTCTGAACTTGCTGCAGATTGGTCCTTTAATCCTCCCGAATTTGTGTCCTTGGCTCACCTTGTACTCCCTTGCTATTTTAATTTGTCAGACAAACATACCCTCGTTTATTACGTACACCTATCGAAAACTATTGCAGTCTAATGAAATAGTCCTGGAGGTTATAATATTTAGTTTGTGTTGAAATAGTTTCAGAGAGGTGTTGATTTGGCTGCTTGATCGTTGTGGAGGCTGCAGTTTGTGGCGCTGGACTGTATTTGACAGGTGTTTCTTTTGTTTTGTCGTCGTATCAGCGAGGATAGGCTAAATAACTGAGACACCTCTTTGAATAATGCAGTGCAGATGGGATTACAGGTGGGATTTATTGCAGGGCTGCTGTATTAGACTGCATTAGTTTAAGCAAGGTGTACCTAATAAACTGGCAACTGAGTGTAATTTAATTGAACTTACAGGTCTAACAGTGTTTGGTCCGTGCAATCTTCACCCATATTACATTTTATGGTTGTTTCGGCATTTGTGCGATTTTGTTGTTTTTCTCTCCACAAGAATAATACAGAAGACAAAAAAACGGAACCCAGATTTAAAAAGTGGCCACTTTTGCTAAAGAAAGGCATAGGTGTATTTTTTTATCCACAGCAAAAGTTGAAGAGACATAATTGCTTTTATTTTACAGTTCAATTAAACATATGTTAAACGCTTGCTTAGGATCACAATAAACACACTGAAATCAATAAAACCAATTTTCTAAATGTCCTGGTGGTCAGGGCGATGAGAAAGCTGACACGGTCGAACGTGGCGCCCTTGTTTCACGCCACTCATCCTTCCTTTTTGTTTGTCTCCACAATCCAATATCTTAAAAAGCAGAAGTGGCTTTAATAATGGCTTTAATAATATATTTATTAAAGCCTAATTGCTTCCAAAAATGATAAAATACAATTAACCGAGCCACAGTGACATAACAAGGGGGAAGGCGTCAGCTCATTGCAATTAAGCAGCAGAGAAAAACATCAGATTCGTGAGAGCGTCTCGACCCTTCAAAACATGATGGTGTTTCATTTCATCCATGACTTTAAATTGGTGATGATGGTATCCTGCTGTTCCGGGTCCCTCCATTATTCACTTGGAAGGATAATAGTAATTGCCTAATGTGGTGTGAAAAAACGGTAAATGGTTGCTGCACACATAAGAAGGAATGTATGTGATGATGAACCAGCACCTGTCTACGTGCAGCTGACCTTTACAGACTTAATGCAGGTTCTGCTCCCTCAGAGATTGGGAGGAACGTCCTAAAATTGTGTCACGAAGGCATCGTCTGTTGTTTTATACCCGATGATTGAACACATTGATTTTAACCTCACAGGTAATGTGACTGAGGGCTTGTGGGTGATTTATGCTGTTGTCTGTGGTAATCACTTTAATAAATACAGGTGCTGATAGCCTGGTCAGATATGAATTTCTCCAGGCCTATTTCTCCTTTGAGAATTTATTTTTATTAATTGCATATCTCCCAAACTTAATTGTTATCTGGGTTGTTTGTTTGGTCGATACCAATAAGCTGAGTAAAGCCAAAATTCCAGTGGTCTTTAATGAAAGTAAGAGTCGGTTTCATGAAGCCTGAATCAGACGGTGAACTGTAGATCAGTCAGCATCACTGGTGCTTTTGATGGCCAAATTAACATCTGTTTGATTAAAATGTTCTCCACAGACTTTCGACCATACAATAAATTCATTCTGAGAATATTTCCTCTCTCTGAGAGCAAAGACGGTCTGTTTATATGGGAAATCTGAAAAAGGTGTAGTGCCCTTTGTGAATATGCTTGTTATACAACCGTCGACATTTTCAGGGTAAAAACTGTAAAAATGGCTAAATATGGCTGCATAAAACTAGGAAAGTGTCACAGCTGGCAGGAAACATTTGACGGGCTGGGAGCAGCAAATTTAATTCATTTTTGGTTTAGAAATGACTTTCAATGATTCGATCTTGTTGAAAGTGTAGCCCATGAATTTTCCTGCAACCAACTCATTGATTCACTGACCAGTTATTTTTACCATTATCACATTCGCTCCCCCCACATGTAAAAACAAAACGCTTAACAATTCATTGTGCTTCTTTGTTTAATTAGAAATGCTTGAAAACAGGATATTATAAAACATAATATATGTTTGTATTAAGTTATTGCCCAGCTCTGATGTACCCTGTAAATAACGTTCACATGTGGTCCATAAACTGCCTGAGCCCGAGTGCAGGAGCCAGTCTGGTGTTAAAGCGCTCATCAGGCCTTTAAGGAGCCACAGATGACACTTGGTATTAAAATGTCAAATTGCCCTCCACTCAGACTAAAGTGATTTTAGTTGTGATTATGCACTATTTCCCCCCTGTCAACAGCAAAAAAAAAAAAAAAAAAGAAAAAAATCAAAAAATGTGCTAATTGGTCATGGGGATTGGTGGGAGACTTCAGTATTTTATGCCTTTGACTTCCAAATGAGTTTCGGAAAGGAGAGGCTGTCACTCTGGCGCAGAGGTTTTGGGGAGGGGGGAGGGGCGGCTGCTGGCGCGGGCTCAAATTGAAATGATGCACTGTTCCCCCTCACTGCGGCTAGAGCTCACAGTAATTAAATGCCTCATTGTTGCTTCTTGGGAATTTGTATTGAATATTTCATCCAGCGTAATGATTATTTGGGTGTGGGTGGGACGTGGATGTAATCACCTTGGCTGGCTCTTTGATGAAATACTTGGTTTGGTGGATGTGCTTTATAGCCGTTTTAAGTGCCCTTCTGGGTTTTTGCTATTTCAAACCGCTGTAATCCAGTCTTGGTGCTCATATTATTGATTATTGGCTATCTGTAATTTCAGAAAATATGTATGCTTTTTTTTGTAATTTGCTGACGAGAATACAGACCTTGGTGGTGTGACCTCAAAAAACCTGCAAATTAAAATGTGTCCTTCACGTTTTGTCTCCTACAGAGGACGCCGGTCAACAATGGCGAAGCTTTCCGGTGGTTCTTTTAGAGAGGCAAGACACGGCCGCCCCTTCCAGCAGCAGGAGGGCAGGTGGGACTCTTGACTCTCTGCCAGGAGTACTTGATGGGTTCACAGAACCCAACACGCTTGTGGAGGACGAGAGGAGAAAAGTGGACAGACAAAAAGATAAATGAAAACAATGGTGTTGTTTTAACTCTGTAATTTCCTTTTCTGTGTAATTATTGTACCTTTTGACAGTATCATAATGTATATTTTTGGTGTCTATGAATGTGTTTTCAGTGTCGTGGCTGTAGGTTCACAGCCAATCCTATGTAAAGGACTCAAAACAGACAATCATACAATCATACTGAATCCGTTAAAACAGAGGAGGCCACAAGGATCGACGATCTAACAAACACAAAACACTTTACTCTGGAGCAATAATCTATTTTGTTGATTATTCTTCAACCTTTCTTTTCTGTTGATTCCTGAATTATTTCATCACAGTGAATCATCTTCTAATTTTGTCTTTTATTTAATCTGAAAAGCCCTTTTTTTTTTTTTTAAATGCCATGCTAATGTTAAGACCGGCGGCGGCAGTGTGATGCATCTCGTCGAGAACAATGACTTAAAGGATGGCAGCACCGCTTCTGCGATGGACTTGTTGACGCATTTCTTCATTCGAGCGGACCCACTGCAGAAACAGGGCACATTGTCTTGTGTGGTGTGTTGCGCCTCTTCGAAGTGGAGCTCAGCGTCATTTGATTG
This sequence comes from Terapon puta, assembly GCA_028564955.1. Lineage (NCBI taxonomy): Eukaryota > Metazoa > Chordata > Actinopteri > Centrarchiformes > Terapontidae > Terapon > Terapon puta. The sequence goes on from JAOXYL010000061.1 coordinate 13,873,570, forward strand.
TGACAGCGCCAGAGGTTTATGAGTCATCTCCTGTCTGCTGGTCACACTCTCAAAGGTGATCCTCGTTTTTTATCGACACCACGTAGGTCATCAAACCTTTTCTTTTGCTTTGAGTTTGGATCACTAAAGGTTGTAACTGTCTAAAAGGTAGAGGGCAATGCCAGTAAAGGAACTGTATGTTATGTTGAAAACATTAAAATTTACAATTAATTACAGTACACTATACATATTTGACATATCAGATGTTGTTCTGGAGCAAAGGGATAGTCTGGACTTTCCTGCAGAGTAAACGACAGTCCTTTCTCCTGCAAAGTAACGATAACACATTCCAAAAACAAAATTATTCAATAAGTTACTCATTGTCTTAAACCCTATTGTTGCATGTGTAAATGTGTTTTGGTTTTAAAGATTACTAAGAATTTGTATATTGTTGTTGTGATGCTTTTATGTGTTAAAATAAAAAAAAATGACTTCAGTAAAAGACATCTTGACAGTAAATGTTTGATGTGGCAGATTCGCAGAGGACAGGAAGATAGATCCACTGATGCTAGGGGGGAAAAAAAGGCAAAGAAAAATTAGTGATCAATTATGATCACCTGATAAAAAACTTTTTTTTTTTTTCCTCCCGCAAAGCATCAACAGAAATAACAACCAGGAGGAGACGGCAGGAATATAACAGCATTGGTTGCCTCCCCAGTCACGTATTCCCTTGAATACTAAAATGTTGCATGGAGAAGAGTGGTTCCCAGAGGCAGCAGACTTTAAAGGACTAGTGAAATCCCATGTGGTTTGTCATGCTGGAATGCACTTGGGGGGGCGGCGCGGGGGGGGCAAAGGGAAAGCAAGAGAAGGGAGGATGGCGGGTGTGTGTGTGTGTGTGTGGGGAGGGGGGGGGTAAGAGGAGACAGGCTCCTGAGATAGCTTGAGCAACTGAGCGATTGCTGGGTCTTTGGGTTTCAGGGGTATTGGGTGGAAGTAGTTATGGGAAGAGGTGGGGGTGCAGTAAGAGGGGAAGACAGGACAGCGGCACATTTGGGCGGTAGCTGAGGTGGGGAGAGGCGTCAGGAGAACGAGCGGAGAAGGAGGAAATCATCCGGGACCGACTTCTCCCCTGACTGAGCACGCTTGCCATCACCCAAATTGAGCTGCTGACTGGTTAGGGCCGGCCAGGAAGGCGAGCTGAAGTGCTCTGTAGGGGCGGCGGTGGTGGCAATGTGGCGTCTGAAGCGCCCAATCCCACCCCCCCTCCCCACAGACACCCCCTCCCCACACCCCTCCACCCCCACCCCCCTCGCTGGTCATCAGAGGTTGATAACGTGCATCATGGTGCGCTGGCTTGCTCGCTCCCTGGCCGGCGAGATTAAATAACATCAGAGACAGCTCTCTCTAATCCCCCACCACCCCACCTCCGCCACCTCCCACTCTTTGCTCTGCAACTGGGATTTAAAGTCCTCAGGCCCCACCGGTAATGTTCACTTCCCAGCTTCAGACAGGCAAGAGACGGAGGCTGAGGACGCAGCAAGACCACATTAGCAAGTTAGCAGGGGGAGGGAATATATGACACGTCAGCTCTCGTGTCTCCGAAGGTTCAAGGCGACGTTTTTAGGACAAATCGACTTTTTAGGCTGTATGAGAGTACAAACATCACTTTCCCATTCAAAACTGAATTTTTCCTTCTTTACCCTGTAAAGCCTGAATCACGAAATAAGTGCCAGAAAATGACATTTTTTAAACAGGATTGTTTATTGAATTGTCAAAAAAACAAATTAGCATATATGATTTTTGACTTGTATCATTTTTGCCACATTCTGCATTTACATTTGGCACATTTTTGTTTATTTTGTATTTTCCAGCATTTTTGATTGTATGCATCAGGTCTTTCAGGAAAAAAAATCACACTGCTCATGTGGAGAGCTGAAAAACTCATGTATCAAATATGACATGTTTGACATTATAGGGTTAATGTGTATATCTCTCTGAGATCTCTCAGAGGAGTGAAGATTGATAACCATAAATGTGCATTAACTTATGAATTTGACTGACAGAGGCATTTAGCTTAGCATAGTTTAGCAATGATGGGGAAACAGCCAGCCTGGCTCACCTCAAACAAGTTTGATTTCATTTGTTTAATCTGTACAATTCATGGTTGTGGCCAAAGTTTACATGCTGTAACTATTACACTACACAAACAACATCCATCCACTAAGGACATGGGACAACAAGACTTTGGTAAGTCACTGCATACATTTGTGTAAGATAAAACAAACCAAGGGGGCCAAGCTAGCCGTTAGACGATTGTCCGATCCTCAGCCGATCGCCCACCTAACTGCAGCATTGAATTTAAACGCAAACATAAGAGTGGTATCAATTTCTAATCCTTGGAAAGAAAGCAACGTTTCAAAATATTAAATGATTTCTGTCACAGCAAAGGAATACATCAGTTCCTCACTCTGAATAAATGTTGCAAGGTACATAAGCTGTACAACTTTGAACTATCATCACTATGAAAAGAACCAGATGTCTTCAAGGAGAGCAGGACGGACACGTCAGCTATGTATATCCATTGACTGTGCTTGAAAAGACCCAACCGGGTTTCATTGTTGTGGCTTTGGCTGTCATTTCTAGCTAGTATAATAACACAGCGTTCGCTGAAACCTTGAAATGCGCCCACATTTCCATCCATGCTCATCTCTGCATCTAAGTCTGAGAGAGCAAGGAACTAAATTAGTCACAAATAATCCCTCGCTGCAAAAAAAAACTGTGTGCGTGAACAGCTATGGGAAGTATGGTGGGACAAAGTTAGTTAGTTAGTGTTACTGTCTGTAAACTGCAGTGAAAATTGGCTACTGGAGATTTGTGATAGTGGTGCGGTAACTTCTACATAGTTATCATGGAAACGGTCATTTTACCCATTGGTTACAAAGGATACTTCATCATCCTTTAGAAACATTTTTATAGCCCCCTTGTTTTATCTCCATTTTGATCTCCAACAACCCCCCAGACAAGTAACAAGTTTTCGCTTTTCCACCAGTACCTGGTAGCGGGTACTTTTCTGGTACCTACCTGGCCTTGGTTCCAAGTGAGCTGAAAAATACGTCAGCAGGCCACTGATTGGCCAGGGTGTGATGTCACTAGATTGTAAGAGTCAAGCCCGCCATTTTCAAAACCCGACAACAGGAAATATGATACGATCAGAGATCGCAGCATAGAAATCAACCCCACGGAGCAACAGCGAGGTGCAGACACTTCTTTGTCTGGTGGCCTCCGTAGCTGTTTTGTGTTTGTGTATCATAACAAATGACGTCACTGGAGTTTTGGCCGCGTTGCTATGACGACCCCACCCACGACAAGGTGGTACTCTATGGAAAATGACCGTAACTGAGTCGAGTCAAGTAATGCTAGAACTGTGTAATGGAAACTCGCCATATGTCTTGAGCTTATTAGATTTTTGATTTCTACAAATTAGAATTTGTCAGACTCAACAATCCTTACAGATGGAACAAGACTAGTTAAACTTTAGGCTTAACCAACTGACTAAACCTTACATTTGGGCAGGAGAAGCAAAATCATGAGCTAAAAGTACCTTTGCTAAGCACCTTTCACATTATGCAGAGTACTGAAAGTTACTGTACTAGTCATTTAACTGATTAATTCCTCTTTTTTTTTATGGGACTGAAAGTGTCAGTGCTCCTCTCCCGGATGCTTTAAAAGACAGCTGGAACAAAGTGGATTCTTAAATTCTTCCAGTAAATACCAACAAACCTCTTGTTGACCCATACTGGTGAGAAATGATGTAATCCTGTCTGAGAAATATCATTTGACAAATAAAAATTTTAATAAATGCTGAAATAACATTCTATTTTTTTTTTTGCTGTGAACTCAATTTGAACCCAACCATATTCACACAGAGAAATGTGCAGACACAAACACACACACACACACACACACACACACACATGAAATTTACTATGTTTGCTGATGGGTTGCTAGCACAAGCTAGTGTATAAAGCCAAATAGTGCGGGTTTTGGGGAGATAAAATTACTGAATCAACTGGCAAGCAGAAAGCTGAAATGACATTCAGACAAACTAATCATTAATTAAGTCCGTATGTGTCATTAAGCATGAATGGGCCACATTCTCACAGGAATATCTGTTTCTCCCAGAGCTTTGACCCCCCTAAGATATTTTCTTCTAATCTGCCAGTGGCTGAATATCAGCTGTCACTCAAATCATCGCCAAAATGAATACAGGTTCCTGTGATGCCAGTCATGCCACTGTGTGCCAGGGGTTAGTGGGCCAATCAGATGTGCTTACCCTCTCTGTGTCCTCCACAAAAATGCAGAGTCTCTGTGATAATCCCTTTAGGGATTCTAACTGAGGATGTCCCCTCACTCTACTGGCATACTTTTTGGCACCTTCCTGCAAAGGGGAACTAACAGTGAAAATGTAATATTATAAAATGAAAGCAATACTGAAGGAAAATTAAAAAACACAGATAACGTGCCCCCTAATGAATCTATCACTTGGATTAAAACAAAAGAAATGCAGCTGAGTTCAAGGTTAAAGCCACCTTCACAATTTCTTTTATCAACCGCTCCAGTACGCATTTTTGTGTAAATCCCAGTTTCGCTCCTCCGTCTCCAGCTGTTTATTTGCAGAGACTTGCGGTGCACACACTTCCATACCCTTACACAACGCACATTACACTTTCCCACACTGAGTCACTCGCACACACAGAGGACAGAGAATGAGACAGAGAGAGAACGAGACGTTGAGCCTCTCCCCTTCCCCCTCCCCCTCCTCCCTACCTTGTCTTTCATTATTTATTTACTGTCTGCAGTTTTTCCATCGCACGCATATTGATGCAGAGAAAGCAGGGTGTGAGTGCGTGTCAGAATCATTTCCTGACGAGGGAGACAAGGTGGAAGTAATCAGCAGAGCGCTGATGCAATATGACAGCCCCTAGAACCGCTGGTACACAGTTAAGAGCAGGAGGGAGAAGAAAAACATCTCCCTACTGAAGGAAGTGGCAAGATTTGCACAAGCGACATTTGGGTGGAAAGTAGATTTACAAAGTTCTAAAAGTTTGGGCGAAGAAAATCCGATTCTAGGGCTGTTTTGTCTGAGCTCATCCTAAAGTGTAAAAAAAAATCTGTAGCAAGACGTTGGATTCATTTTTCTTTTCTTTTTTTTTTTAGAGAATCTCTATAAGGTCATTTGACAAGCAACATTAGCTGTCCTTTTGCTTAGAAAATGTTTCTTCAGTTCAGTTCTTTTGTTGCGCCTTCGGGGAGTTTAAGTAATTTGGAATATATGTAGTGAATAAGTGCTGCTTTCTACAATGTCCAGATTTTTTGGAGATAAAGACATTCTCCATAGGCAACAAAACAAAAGCAGACATTTATTTATTTATTCAAAGAAAAAAGAAACACAAACACATAAAATCATAATTGCTCATGTATAACCTTAAGAGGCCTTTTTCATTTCAGGTGGTGGTTATGAGCATGTATGGAAAGCAGGAAAGCAGCTGACAGGGTCTGCAGAGGAGCCAGAGAGGCACCTGGCTGACATGATCTTTCTCCACTAATCTTGTCTGACTGTACCCCTCTCCCTCTCTCTCTCTCTCTCTCTCTCTCCCTCCCTTTCAGGCAGGTGTAGATTGATTAGTTATCCTGCAGCCGTCACCGAGCGCAGAGAGACGGCTGAGCACGCCGGCTCTTTCCCCCCACTTCTCCCCGTTTAACACACCTGTACGTATCTCCCTCGCACATCTGCACATCTCTATCTCATACATTTCTATCTCTGTCTCTGTCATCACCTTCCCCTGTCTCTCACATATGTACAAACGCCCTCACCGCATCTTACTTGCACACACACACACACGCGCGCACACATACAGTATAGTACATGTTACATGCACAGGCACCATCTGCTCGTCCTGACAGGCAAAACCTTCCTGGGCACAGTAATTGATGAATGTAAGGGGGGGTGGTGAATTTAGGGTCTCCTTCTCACATGCAAAGCTGGGAGAGCAAAGGGGTAAACTCCATGCACACACACACACACACACACACACACACACATGCACGCACGCACACACGCATACAGACGTGCACACATCAGCACATTCAAACACATACAGGGAGGTGTAAGCATGCTGATTGATTGATTGGGGAGGTAGGCTTCATGACGGCTGGCAACATTTCTCCACATCATGTCAACGCCCCTGGCAGCAAGAGTCCCAGAGCGATCTCCGAGGAATTAGGTAATCAAAGTCAGCGGGGCTGGATCCAGGGTGGTGCCCATGCAGCAGCCCAGGCAGATTTAAACCAAGTGGAAAAGGTGCTTTATCACAACTACTGTCAATTTAAATGGTGATGGTTATTAGAAAATACTAAGAAAATAGTAAGTAAATTGATAGTGAGTGTAGAGTTTACTGTGAAAGCAAGATTTTTAAATTTTACATAGGTATCTGCAGATAATTTATTATATTATTGTTGTCTTCCCTTCAAAATCTGGCAAACTGGCAAATACAGCAGTGTCACTGGTTATATTTAGGCAACTTGAAGCATTGGGTTAAGGTTAGGGACATTGCTGTCTTGGTTAAAAACACAAAGTAAAATCTGACTTGAAGCGTGAGACAGGGCACAGTGACTTTTTCAATCTTGTTCATTCAAGTGTTTTATTAGAATATTCAACTAAAAAAAGTGCCAGGGAATAGCAATACACCTGATGTTTCCCCCTAATCCCCATATCTGCCTCATCCCAATGTCCAATCTGTTACAGTAGCTTAAACTTGTGAGCAGTGGGAGGAAGCAGAACGCAAACTTGACCCCAGTGTTTTGAATGCCAAACCATCCACCCTGACCTCCTCACGACAGCTTCTGTGCAGCACGGGGATGTTGCACTTTTTGGATTTGAGGAAAAGGCATCGCTAGTCAATGTGATTGAGGCAGCAATTGCATTTCCCTCAACCTAAAGTGCGTGAATAGTGCACACGCATATTTCATAGGAGACCGCGTGTGATCCAAGGCATGCAACGCGGCGCAAAAGTGGCTTACTGCAAATCCATTTACTCATCCCTTCAGGTCCAGTGTGGACAAGTGAAAGACAGGGGCGTAGCCTGCCTTTAACATGCCCACACCATACCCCCGAGTTCCACAACATTAAAGATATTGAGAACAGCGTTGAAAATCATCCATCACGAGGTCAATCTTTAAGAGCTCCAGAGCTGTCTTGCAGCCAGTGAGGACAAAAAAATCATCCGGCAACACAAAGTTTTAGTCCTAAGTTAATGGATAAGCTGGCAGAGTGACAAAATGTCATATTTGCATCCATCAAATGTAAACATGTGGCGCAAACCCATAGCAATCTCTCCCATCATTGCCAATTTTGTTCTGGCACTGTTTCAGGATATATAAAATAAAAACCCTCAAGGCAAAAATATGTTCATAATTTCAGCTCTTCAATTCTCAAATCTCTTTTTATTGCATACAGTCATTCCCTATCTCCGCTTGATCCATCATACCCTACTTATCTAACTCCAACCCTGCTGACCAAATTGATTACTTAAATGAATATTAGACTCATCATTTTCACAGACTGACTGACGCGGTACAGCTGTGTTGTACGTGGGATGATGTAAAAAGGTTATGGAAACTGACGAAGAACTGTGTTATCAAGATAAAAGGAAATTACCAACACGCTGTTTCTCTGAGGAGGCTTTCATTCACTTATCTCTCAAGGTATCACTCATCCTTCAATTTATCCACCTGTCCTTTCATCCATGCATCGACCCCTCTATTCATCATCTGTCTGTCCATCCATCAGCTGCTGCATTAACCCACCCATGCATCCACCCACCAAGTCTGGCGAAGTGATCTTATGAACCCATTACTTCCTCCTACGGCATAAAAACAAAAAACGCCACTTGGCTTTGTTGTTCGCACCGGCCAAAGACTCGCGTGGTGGTGTAAGGGCTGAGTGTTGGGACGGGGAGATGGAGGAGTGAGGAGGAAGGACAGGGAGGGTCCAAGTGTCAGGTCCCATTGGGGTCAGAGGATGGCGGCTACATTTACCAAAGCAAACAGCCCAGAGGAGCAGAGTACTTCACCTGTCGCTGTGGATTACTCCATTATCACATCCACCAGTCCCACAGTGTCCCAATCCAACCACTCACTATTCAAAATTCATACCACGTGCAGAATGGTGTGAGCTATGAAAAGTTAAACGGCAGCAGGGCTCAAATTTTAAAAGAGGCGTTGTGATAGTAAGAGGAGCTCATTGTGCTGTTTGGTTGTTGTGTGTGAAGCCGCTTAAACACAGGAGACGATTTTCTGATGACCCAAAGCAAAGGTACTGGCACTTTATTCTGACGTACAAATACGTGTTACATTCTCCCGTTCAAACCCGACAATGTATATTGATGGGAACTTTCAGTGCCAAATAAGGAAATGTGGCGCAATGCATGACGATGTAACTTATTCATCTGTGACACTGATTGGGGTCCACAATCTGACCTTAACATGGAAAACATCAAGATGAAAAGAGAAGGAGAAAAATTGATGTATGGAACAGTGTAAACAAGGCAGTCTGTGCAGCCAAACAAGGTATGAAACACAAAAGCACAAAAAAAACAACTTTATTACGACTGTTAGTAGTTAGGTTTGAATACACAGCTCATATAAGATACTATTTGGTTAAGATCAGAAGCAACATATATTTGTAAGCACGTGAGTCCTTGTGCAATACATGGACGTGTAAGAGGTTTATTTTTCCCTTTTCTCTTCCTTTTCAAAATAGAATGAAAGGGAAGAAAAAACGGAAGATAGCGGGCCAAGAGAGTTCAGGACCTGCTCTGTCAGCCAGAGCCCCATCAGCTTGAAGGTTGCAAAGTCCCACAGGACTGTTTCTAAATGGAGCAGCTGAGATCAAAGCATTTATATACATCATCTTCTATAGCTGACATATTCTTCATCAAATCTAAAGCTATAAGCCATAATCAAGTGCTGTAATTGTGGAAATATGTTGTTTTTTTTAAATCATTCATATCAAACCTTATTTTTGAAAGAGATATAGATGTTGTTTACAAATGTTTCATTTAGTTTTCTAATACTTTTACCATCCTGTAAAATTAATGCTGCGTCTTACAGCCCAGGTATAAAATGTAGATTTTCCTAGACTGGGGTCAATTTGAACCAATTTCAAGATAGCACTAAAAAATAATTTGCTGTCATAGACAGAATGATGAAAATTAATCACCTATACAAACGTTATTAGGGGAGACTGTTTATACTGTAGATCGGTAGTTCAAATGCTGTCCAGGGGGACAGAGCAGATAAGAAACTGCGGGCACTGGGTGAAACAAATAATGCTAAATGATGAGATGAGTGAAAAAGTGCTGCTGCTGGGCGACAAAGCATGGTAAGGTTGATGTGATTCATATTAAAACCAGGAGAAACCAACGCTCACACAAATCTTGGGCACTGAGTTTTTATCTGCCTTTACCTCAGATATGCTGCAACATTTAATGTCTCAGTTCTGCGTCATTTTGATCTTAGATAGATAGATAGATAGATAGATAGATAGATAGATAGATAGATAGATAGATAGATAGATAGATAGATAGATA
>JAOXYL010000061.1:13909256-13921616 GCA_028564955.1 Terapon puta
GGGGGGGGGGGGGGGGGGGGGGGGGGGGGGGGGGGTATAGGGTGGTGGTGGGGGGCAGAAACTAGAGTCAGGTTCCTGTGCTGCTGCAGCTAAGTGCTGCAGCAAATCATCCCCGCATTAGGAATATGGGCAATTAGCACTGTGGCACATCCCTCCAGACACACTTGCGCCTACACGCCCGCACACACACGCGCAAGCAAGCATGCACCGACAAAAATACGAAGCTCCACATCTGCATTTAGATGTAAAGTGGAAGAATGTATTTGTTACGTTGCCTCTCTTGAGATGAGATTTTTTGTTTTCATAAGATTTAATGGCAAGAATTATCACTGGATTTTTTTGGGTTTTCATTGATATTTGACTATAATACCCAACTGAACACTACTACAGCCATAAAAAGCCTTTAAATAAGGCAGTTCAAATCACAGACAGCATGCTTACCACTTTTTATAAACATCCCTAAACAATAAATCCATCTTCAGCATTCAGGTGTACGGAGGAGGATGCAGAGCGGGAGTTGCCGTTCCACCTTAAGAAAGGTACCTTAAAAGATTATCTCGGTTATTTCACCGCCACTGAGCCGGCACTAATAGTCCAAGGCAGATATTGAAGAGCAGCGCAGGGCCGCAGAGATCTATTAGAAATTCCCATCTACGCGCCTCATACATATTGATTTCTGACACCAAGCAGCAATGAAAGGCCCAGGGGAATAATATATTTAGCAGGGTTTGCAGTGAGGAGGTCACAGAGTGCATAAAGATTAGCTGCACAGACCCCTGACAGGACGATGTGTGAGCCCAAATTGTAGACAGACAGGCACGCACTTGCACACGCAGGCAGACACACAAACATGCATGCACGCACACACACACACACATTCATATTGTATATAGACACACATTTCAAGTGTAAAGCTTTTGTGTATTTTCTTGATGTTGGAACGGGGCAAACTGGGGCGTCTCTGCTTTTTGAAGTTATTACCCCTCGCTGGATGGAAAAAAAACAACAACAAAAACACCTAGAGTCAAACTTGCACAGTTGGAAATATATATATATATACATACATATATATATGTATATATATATATATATATATATGTATATATATATATATATATATATATGCATATGTATATATGTAGAGAGAGAGAGAGAGACAGGTTAGTGGAGGGCTGACATATACAAGAGATGGACACAAAAACAGAGACTATTCAGTCCAACACCATCCAGTACAATAGACCAGTAATATATATTTTTTATTTTATTAGATTTATTAAAAGATAGGTTTAATGACACAGTGACATCACTGTTTCCAGACTAGTTACAACCTTATTTAGAGGCCAAGTCAAAATTGTATTATGATGTAATACTGGATTTACATTACCCATGGATACAAGGATAGAAAACCATCCAAGACAATAGGTTGTTTTATTTCATTGTTTATTTACTAAATGGTATGGTTGCAAACTCACATTGTCCACTCTAGTTTACTTACATGACAGTATTTGTTATTGATTATTAACAATATGTGTGTGTATCTGTGTATTTTTGAATTTTTGTTTTTATATACTTATTGTGTTGTATATCTACGAATAAGTTAATGACAGTTTTAAGGTAAAAAGTGGGTCAAAATAAACATATTTCAGTCATGTGTCAGCCAAAACAGTCCACTGGCATTGCATAGTTCATGTATGAACAGTCCTATACTGAGCCCAACCTGGAGAGTTTTGGACCCTTCCTCCAAAATAAAAGCATGAGTGTGCATAATTAGTATGGTGGGTCAAAGAACTGTGGTGGATATCAAAGATAGTTTGGGCTGTAATTTACCGTTCACTGTTTTCCCCTCCAGACAACTTACACACAAGATGGCAGCGCATACGGACCCAGCGGCTCACGGCTCTCCCTTTTAGCGCAATTTTTTGCATTTTATTTTGTTTTTTGTTTTTTATTGTATATATTTTTTGTTTCTTTCTTTTTGCACTGAAAATGATGGAGAAGCTCTCCAATAAAGGGCATTCTACTCTATTCTATTCTAATTTGTCAAATCTGGGGTTTGTTTTCAACCTCCTAGATTGTCTCAGTGCTTGTTGCCCCGTTTGGACCTATTTTTAGCCATTCATTGCTGCTGCAGCCAGTGAGCCATTTGCTGGGATCAGCACAATTATAAAGTAACAGATAAATACAACCAAGTTCTAATGAACTGTTATATTAATTAGATTATTTTATTGACACCATGTAAAAAATAACATATTTCAGGGTACTATTTTTCTTTACGCACTATTTCTGTCTCCCCTATCTGTACCTCCCTCCAGGGAGTCGTGCGTTGTCGGAGTGGAGGTGGTGTCAGTGGTGGTGGTTGTGTGGTTGGGGTGACCGGACTGATTCTGTGATGAGCTTGTCCAGGTGAAAGGGTAATTGCTTCAACGGGGATCAGACCGCCAAGAGCGAGGTTGCGACCAGGGGGAGGGAGGGCTCGACTCCTCCACCAGAGCACTTAACATCGCCTCCCCATCCATCCTGCACACCCCTCCCTGCTCTCACCTAGCTCCGAGCTCCTGCATGCCCAATGCCATTGCCATCACTGCCTCTTCTTCTTTTTCTTTCTTTTTTTTTTTTTTTTTACTCTGCCCTCCTCCTTCCCCTCCTCCTTCAAAGCACCACTCGGCAGCCTCTTCAGAAATTACAATCGCTCAGGGTTTAGGCAATTTGACCAAATGCAGGGCTTGTATGTAAGGATTGGGAAGAGAAGGAGGGGGCGGTTGGGACTGCAGGGCGAGCCTTGGGGGGGATTGGAATGAAATTACCAATTCAATGGCTGAAGCGCCGCACGATAGTGGCAAACCGTGGACATAAAATGAGGATTATCCGATTTTAGGAGGGGGCGAAAAGTGCCACAAAGAGTCTCAAGTCCACGAGAACTGACGCCCCCAAGTTTGCTTTGACAACTGTTTAAACCAAAATCTAAATTTTTTTGCCAAACCCACTCATTGTTTTGGTGTAAAACACTGAGATTTGTGGAAATAATGGTCTTTAAGCATCTTATTCATCTTCAAATCACAGAGAGCGTATCATTGTTGTTAAATTGTTGTCGGGAAGTGAGTAGGCAGAGGAAAAATATGTCTTTCTGGCTGATGACATTTGCTCATTTCAGGAAGAAATACAAAACAAAGACGGAGCTGGTTTGATATACTGCCTCGCCACGATACCAGAGAGTTTCTGCAATTCAAAAACGATGGAAATAACAGGTGAGGGTAAGATGAGAAAAATGATGAATGCCGATTTTACAGTGTTAAAAAACAGTGGATACAATTCCACGCAAAGAGACGTAATATACAGTACCAGGGGTCATAAATGCCTTGAGGAAAACTCCTCCCCTGTGCCATTTGAAACATTGGAGAAGGTATTCAGCGAGCGCTGCCTGCTCTAAGGAAAATACCTGATTTCCCACTCCATCATGGGCTGAATGGAAGGCTTTGGGCTGACAGTCCATTTCAGAGTTTTCCATCTCACTTTGGTATAATACAAAACCAGGAAGGAGAAATGCTTGAATCACATATGTGCAAAACCATCTCTGTATCCTCATGTCTTGCTGATTATTGGAGAAAGAAGATCACAGATATTTTTTTTGCAGTCCCCGCCTCAGTTTTTAACATCTTTACATGGATGCAGAGTTGCATTAATAAACCGCAGAGTCGGCCGAAAGCTCCGAGCAACACCTAAATAGATTTTTGCCACTTGTCATTACCTGTCAGGGCAAAGTACGACAGGCCAGCCTTGATGACAAGCCGCACAGTTCGGATGACGCGAAAAACAAGCATAAGCTAATCCCAATGCAAACCGGTGAATTTGATGAATCACAATCATTCGCCATGCTGTGATGAATGGCGATGATGCTAACTACGACCATTCATCAACCCAACATCAGTTATCCTAAGGTGGCTTAATGTTTCATCCACTCAGACCTCAGACAGAGCGGACAGCCATCCCTCATCACTGCCGACTGCGAGAGCTCCACACACATTTCAATCTTGTCTTGTCATCTCCCCCTCAGGCGCAGACACCCTCCCTCAAAATCATCATTTTTATCAGCCCCAGTAAACCTTGGACCCTGGACGGCACTGAAGATGCAGATTTTTATGGACTAGAGAAAAATAAAAATCAGTCCAGCTAAGCGAGCCCGGCCTGTTTGTTTATGTGTGTGTGTGTGCGTGTGTGTGTGTTTTATTTTTTGGTAGGAGCAGTAAGGGGGACAGCCAAGACAGGGCTGAAGGGGTAGCTGCAATGACAGGAGGTCTTTCAGCGTGTTGGTTACAGTAAATTAGCATTCGAGCTGCGCCGCACATTTAGCACTTTGCGATTGGGTTCAGCAGAGGCCTCGCCCAGACTGTCCCTGGGGGAAACGTCGGCAGCAGTACAGCGGCACGATGGGCGGGACTGGGCTGTCAAAATTAGATAATAAAGCACCGCGGTGCTGGCGGATAAATGCGTGTGAGAGGGCATCCATCTTGCAAGCGTGTTGCTGAAGAGGATGCTGCTAAATGACAGTGAGGGCTGGTTTGTGTGTACGGGTGTGTGTGTGTCTGTGTGTGTGTGTGTGTGTGTGTACATGCATGAGATGACTGTAGGGAACCAATGAGAGGCCAACTTTTCTTTGCAGCTCAGCTTAGTCCTCTATAAAATCTCATATAAAGAATTATGATTCAAGTGTTTATGTAGACGGGAAGGCGGACAAAAAAGAGAAGGGGCGTAGAATTGGCGAACCGATGAGGTGGGGAAGAAGAATAAGAAAGACAAGGGAAGAGCGACATCGAGAGAGAGAGAGAGAGAGAAAGAGAGAGAGAGAGAGAGAGAGAGAGAAATGGAAGAAGGAAATTAAATGTCGGCCGGGCACTTAACCTTTCCCTAATAATGTGTGGCCTGCTGAACCAGCAGAGTCCCTGATGTTTTATCAATACTCCTAATTAATGTGCAGCTGCCATATTTTTGACAGTATTTATACAATATGGCTGAGTAATGCAATCAATAATATTCGTATTCATATTCTATACCCCCCCTCTCACTTTAAAATGTGGATGCATTTTTACCACTTTAGCAGTTGTGGCAAAGTAGAGGGATAACTTTGGTGATATTCTTTATTTTACTCATTGTCAACCTCTCCCATGAAAAGACCAAAACCAACACTAAATTGATCCCACTAACAAATGCTGCTGTCTTCACTTCATGTATTCCTCTCTGCTTTAGACCTCCGCTGTTGTCCAAAAATCAACAGAAAACACATAAATGAGCTACTCCATCCCACGGGTTGGCATCTTCATTATAGCTGTAGTTTTATTTTGAGTCATTTACACATTCGCTGTCCTGCTGCTATACATACTCAAAAAGAGCACCAAATGTGTATTAATCCACCGGTGAAAACAGTTCCTTACAAATGCACAATTTACCTCTGTTTGACATACATTTGCTTAAAATGACACTAACCAGGTATTATAGGAAATCACTATCTTAAATAAAACTTGCTTTATTTGTGAGCCCAACAAAAGGGCAGACAGACTAATACATTGTGTTGGTCTTTCCTGGGATTTGTTGGCAGTAAGCAAAAAATACAATAGACTATACACTAAACTTCCACTCAGAGGTGGCAATGGTTCTTACTATCAGAACCTTTAAACTCAGAAAAGTTATCATTTAATGTTTAACTTTGTATTGACAACAATTATCTTCCTCTTCTTCTTCATGTTATTTGTGTGATACTGTTTTGTAAAAAAAAAAAAAAAAGAAAGAAAGAAAAACACAATACCTGGTCAGTAAGTCACATGCACGTGCTGAATGATGTAATCCATGAAATGACCAAAGAGTTCGGACAGATTTTCTCAACATCCTTAATCAGTCGTTAATATAACTGATTGTACACTGAGTGTAACTATTGGCTGATTGTTCTTATTCATTAAAAAACATGATGAAGATGCCCTCCTCATCGATTCCTCTGCATTTGTTGTTGTTTATCATAGTAGCCAAAAGTAGATTTGAGTCCATTTCGCCAAATCTGAGACTATATCGGTGCTCCTCTTTAGATTTCTTTCTCTGCATAAATAGAAGCTATCTTTGTAGTCCTTCACATGTATCTAGTCCACAGAGACACTTTACAAATAGAGATATCTTTGATCATCCGTCGTTCATTCTCCTTGGTTTACATTGTGCTTGCCATTGTGAGCGGCGCCGCTGCCTCTTGATTAATTGCTTTTTCCGATAGGTGCTGCTAATGGTTCTTTAATTGCTCCGACTTCCTCTCTGAGCTTCCAGGATTTCTACTCCTGTTCTTTACACTGCAGGAAATAGACGTTTTTTATGGCATGGCGGAAAAATTGTTTTCTGTAATGCCTGTCTTTGCCAGGTATGCTCTTATGTTGGAGCGTTAATAACTGAAGAGTGAAGAGGTTACCGGGGACAAAGTACCAAAAACCATTCTTCAAGATGCCTGTGGTCATCCTTGTAAAACGCTTTGTCCACTAAGGTAGAAAAGTGCTATATAAATGCTATCAATTTACCATTTACCAATTTACAGTTTTTGAATCACACAACCGTGGAGAAGCACATGGGTATGTTTTGGTGTTTTTTTCATCAAAAGACAGCTTGCGAACTCATATATTTCCACTAAGCAGGTCTCAAAAACAAAAACAAAAAAAACCTGGACATCAATATTCCACATGAATGTACATAGACTGAACTGATTTTGTGAAAGCCCAGCCTTTAACCCATAGGAATCCTATGTCTGTTCCCATGTTTAGAGGGGGAATATGCAGGAGGTCACAAGATTTATCTTACCTGGAGGTCCGCTGTTCTCATAAGGCAGAGAAGAGAGAAGCATGGCAGGACACGGTGGTCATCTACCACCAGGTTGAACCTCTTACCTCCAGAGAGAATCAGCTATTACAAACTAACCCTATCGGGATTAAAAGTTAATTATAACAGCCGGCAATAATCCACCAACAATTAAATTTAGGGTAAAAAGGTCAAATTAAGGGTCAAATATCCATCAGGCGGCACGCTAATCTACAGGTGTTGCAGCACATAACAGCCTGATTCCTCCTCCTCCTCTGGCATCGATTGCCATGTGGGGAGATATTGGAAATCATTTACAAGCAGGCTTGTGGTATCAGGTGTATACAACTGCTGCAAACAAGCTCAGTGAGAGATCAGACATGTGAGGGGCTCTATCATAATCTGGACAGAACTCATTAATACTGTGGGATGCAACTAGATGCTATTCATAGTTTTAAATTGTATGTATATGGTCACGTATGCAGGCATGTACATGTCTGAATGCAAGCAATAAAACCCAGATCCATGCAGACTGTGCAGCTGTCCATTACTGACCTTAAGAAAAAGAAGTCAGCGGTCATTCTGAGTGTAAAACAGTCACACTAGGAAAACAGGAAAAACAACTGTGGCTCACCAAACTTTAGGGATTTTGGCTGCAGAGCTGCTACTGTACTTTAGGGCTAGGGTTTTGAAACCTGTAAAATAATAACCTGTCCTCACATTGCTGGCTGACACAGGCTGTTTTAACTTGTTTTTGAATATCTACTTACTGTGGTATTAGTCTGTGGCTTGACAATAACAGCTATTGTACCTTAGTTTGAGTGAAGGACTGTGCATATTCAGTTTAACACCACCATCGAGTCTGTCTGTCGTTGTGTTTTCAGCAACAAAAGACTGTCCCCGACTATGAAACTGGGCTTGGAAGTTTTTTAAGAGTTTGAACAAACGAGAACATTAATGCTAAACTGAGCCTATTGCACAGCTAACATTGGTCCATTCATTCACTGCACGTCCGCCGCCTGACTTCTGTGATGAACTAACGAGTAACTCAGATTTGTTGTCATTACAGCGAGACAGTCGCGCTGTCTCCCTTTCGTTCAGAGTTTGTCTGTCTGTAGGGCTGAATCCAAACATTGCTTTTCAGTTGTTTCATGGCTGTCCATCGAGCACACCTTGCTAGTTTTCTCCATTTTGCGATGACAAAGACAACAACAGTGGACTTGCAGCTGATAACAGAAATCATCTCCGAGCAAAATTACATGACATGACACTCAAGCTCTGTGACTTGTAGTTTATTGGGTTTTTGTACCTTGTAAAGGTAAATGGAATTTTGAATGTAATGTGATGGTATAAAAGTAAAGGGAATCATGATCATTTGTTTTTTTGTTTTGTTTTTGTTTTTTTAAGAAAGTAAAGGTTAATCATCACATTGATTTACAAGATGTTACAAGGTTAAAAAAATCCTCATTCACTTCAATGAGGCCACTGTGCTATCACAGCAGGGTTCAAAACTCAGAGAGCAACACATTTTTACTTGAATATCATAAATTTACCTCACAGTTGGAAAGGAAAGGAAAATTATTGTCTGCAATAACCAATACCTTGATGAATAAGTCAAACAAAATTTCGTGGATTGTATTTTATCTGCTCTCCTGCACAGTGGACACTTGAGTTGTTCTTTGTTTTTCTTTACTAAATATTATTGTCAGTCTGAATGCCCACTTAGTTTGACAACAGAATAATACAAAGTAGACACTATTAATTAAAAATACCACATAACCCATTTAAAAAATACCACACTGTGTGGGTAGCTACAATTCTATCCATATAAGAGATTTTAGAGATTTGCTGTCACATGGTAAAATTGTTTAGTTTGACAAACTAATTGTGTAAGGTTGTATAAAGATCAAATTCTTTCTTTAGGTATTTAGAAATTTAACACACTGTAAACCACATCTAATCACTGTCTTTGATATTTATGCACAATTTCAAAGATATTCGTTCGAATAATATGTTTCCAAATGTAACTTCATTTTGTAAAAAAAAACTGAACACAAACCATTAACAACAAAGCAGGACTTTGTGTGCAACCACAACCCTGTAAAATAAAGGGAGCAAGCAATAAATCCTCCATTTTTCAGCGGCCACAGCGCCGGTGGTCGTTCATTTCTCCATTTCCATCTTCTTCTTTTTTTTTTTTTGTAACAAGGAAGGTTCGGGTGGGCATATCGTTAATAACGGAATAGTGATTCATCATTTAATTATGATTTGACAAATGCTTGCGCCTTCCCCATTCTCGGCATCCTCCTCCCTTTCAATTCTCCGCTCTGCCAAACTGTCACGCACTCCCCCCGTGGGATTAATTCGAGCTGTCTGTCTTTGTGAGGCTGCCGGCGCTCTCGGGGCGGCGGGTGCACGACACTGTCAATGAACAGAGAGCCTGACACTTCCAGGGAGCCGCACACAGACGCACGCTCCCCGCTCCCCTTGTTATTGTTTTCACCTTAACCCCTTCCTTGCTTGCTTCCCCGCCTTGCCTTCCCTCGCCTTGCCTTGCCTGAGTGCATGTGTGTGCACCTTCCTCCCCTCCCATCGCCTCTCCTATGTCTGCTTCTCCTGCTTTCTTTTGCCCCTGTCTCTCTCTCCCTCTCTCTCTCTCTCTCTTTCTGTCTGTCTCTCTCTCTCTCCTCTTTCCCGTCTGTCGCTCCTCATCCTCCCTCCCACCCAGCCAGCCTCGCTCCTTCTCTCTCAGCCCTCGCGGAGAGAGGGACAGCAGCATCAGGAGGAAATATCACACAAAGGAAACGGCAGGAAACGTGGAAGGGCAGTGTGAACAGAAAGGGTGGGGGTGGGAGAGTGGGGGTGGTCGTGTAAATCAATTAGAATATTTATCTGCTCACGTGTGGAAAAAGTTCAGTGAGAGACTGTGCAGATTTTTTTTTTATGACTTGGTAACCAGCCTCGTTTTAAAACAGGATGGAAAAACTCATTTTTAAACCACGTCAAACCTCCCGGTGGCAAGTGATGCTAATGGGTGGCCATTAAAACAAGGTATGTTTGAGTTGAACCGGGCCGCCTGTGTAGCCAAATCCAGCAAGGCCTTAGCCCCAGCTGGAGAGATAAGGTTTAATACCAGGCACAGGGCCCAGCCTTATCTCCCCTACTGATAGAGAGAGCACGGCGGAGAGAGGGGAGGGGAGGGGAGGGGAGGGGAGGGCAGGCGAGGAGAGAAAACAAGAGGGACAAAAACAAGTGTCTTGCAGGGACCCTGGCTGGCTGGCTGCGTGAGTGCGTCCTCCCGCCGTTGGCATAGAAACTAATCCACGTTCACATTTAGCACCTGACTCGTTTTTTTTTTTTTTTTCACCTCTCTCTCCCTTTTTTCTCTCTCTCGCTCTCTCTCTCTCTCTCTTTCCACGGTCATGGTGCAGTGGGAGTTGGGGGAGGAGAGGGTATGCGTGAGCTTTCTCCCTCTCATAATGAGGCTCGTAGGAGGGAGGGGAGGGTGCGGGAAGGAGGGGGAGCAGCGGTGGGAGGGAGGGCGAGCCGGCTGGTTGGCTGACACCCTTGGCCTGGAAGATCCAGCTGTGTCTCCCTGTAGGACAGCGACTCACGCGCGTGCGCTCACACCGAGATCCTCATCTCCGCCGCCGCTCTACGTCCTCTTGTCACACAGCACCTGGAGGACAACAGACGGTATCGGAGGCCGTATCGATCAGCCCGGGCAAAACGCACTCAAAGTAGCTGCCGGGGATCACGAATTGGTCCGGGCCAACCTTTGATTTTCCCCAGCGGTTTGCTAATCCTGCCCTGTCTCGCATTCGTAGGCTACGGCAGACAGCGGAGGTTGTTAGTCGAAGCAATGCACACTTTACACCCGGCCTCACGAGCACATTGTTAATTGTGAATATTCAGATCCGGGTAATAGTTCAGTTAATGCGCTCCTACGAGTAACTTGATTTTCCCTGTAGCCTGCGTTCATGTGATTTGTTTATAATCATATAAGTGTCTGGAGGGATATCTAGGGTGTCTTATTTGTGCCACGAAAACGAACGAACGGCGCCACACGCTTGTGTTGGAGTCGCGCGTGTTAATTGTTTTTCATGTCGATTAGAATTAAAAAGCGGCTCAGTACAACCTCTTTCGCTTGGTGGTGTTAGTTGGAATATGAAAGCTGTTTCACCTTCACGCTAAGCCAGCATCTAGTGATGCCACATTTTTTTCACGCTTGGCACGTTGCTCACTTCAACGTCTTTGTAGCACAGGCACAGAATCAAAACACCCAGAGAAGCCAGCCAAGATTTATGCGTGCATTCGAAAGATTGATGTGTGCGGGGCCTCATTTATAAAAGTGTTCTCACAGTAAAATATTTGATAGTGCATTTCTATCATGTTGTCAGACACACTATGGACAGTTTAAAAATAAAATCTAAATCAATGTAGTAAAACCCAGAGATGTCCTCTTTTTTATTCGGTGAATTCTTCCCCCTTGTCAAAACCTGCAGCCTATATTACCCACAATGCAACTAGACCATCAGCTGTTTGATTGGTGTGTTGTAGCAAATGTAGCACTGAGCTAGTAACTTCAGACTGTTGAGAAGTGGGCTATAGAGATCAGGAAAACATTTCCAACTCCATAAAAAAGTTTCAAACTTGTAGTCTTCAGCCGCAACTGACGCTGACTTAAGTGATGTCACTTGAGGAAATTTATCATGCTCATCTGGACTTACTAAAAGCTTTGTACATTTTTTTTGTCACAAAAGCAGTGCACCTGTTAACAGACTTGTAATATTGATGGTGTTTCCCTTTAATGAATAATCTCAATTTCCATACTTACATGTGATGCATAAAAATACAATCTTAAACACACTCACTATATTATATTAATATAAATTAAACTGAGTGACTGTCCTCCCTCACAGCAAATGATGCAATGTATAATGTGAACAGTGTAGTCGTCTCAATGATGACATAGAATTAATTGAATGGAAGTACACGCACAGACCACCGGCACTCTTTATTAGTATAAGTATAAGTAAATAAGGATATAAGCAAAGAGGAAGTGTTAATGGTGCACTAACGTTCAACAGAAGAAATCTGTCTCTGATCTACAAATCAGAGCCTCAGATATCTATGACATGACTGCTTTTTACTCGGGGCATCAATTCCAAACTCAACCTGATCAATTTCAGCTTAAGATGGATTCAACAGAAGAGCTGGATGGCAGATAACGCCTCACTGCTCAATGCTAACAAAACAGAAGTTCTTGTTTCTGCCCCGCCCCAGTCCTGTACCTGAGATAATGGATGGTCTTCGTTTTTTTTCTCCTTCTGTTAAATCATCCATGAGAAATGTCATCATGGATCAGGCTCTGACTCTGGACCAACATGTCAAGTTTCTGATTTTTTCAATTCGGAAACATTGTGAAGATCAGGGGTGTGTGTGTGTGTGTGTGTGTGTGTGTGTGTGTTTCTATTAGCGTGATGGGAGGTTATATTGATTTCAAAGATATAGGGGAGGACAAATCCAGTTTTATCCATC
>JAOXYL010000061.1:13940244-13952004 GCA_028564955.1 Terapon puta
CACACACACACACACACACACTTTGGATGTTGTTATTTGGTGGTGATTCATGCGCGCACTGTGCTGCTTTTAACCGGGATTATGACGACGCATTTGAAGTGTGAGACCAGCCTTCATACTGTCGCTTCAAAGAAAATATACTTAGCATCATAACACTTCCAGTTCCTCATACCTCGCTCCTCAATTAACATTTTAAAAAAAAAAAAGTCTCATCCATCTTAAACTCGGCGTATCATCACCACAATGGCGCACAATGTTACCGCGGCAATCTCTTATTTTATTAGTTTATTCAAAAAGGCTGACATTGCGCATTTAATACATCGATCAGTTCTCCTTTTGCCCTCGGCTTAGTTTAATAGAGTATAATCTTTGTGTAAAATCAAAGAAAACGAAACTAAATGCGCAAGGCGCGTCTGAAAAGGCTGCGCGCGACCAGGCCGCGCGTAAAGACGCGACCGGACCGGAGCGTTGTTTTGGTGCGTAAAAATGCGGAGCCTGCTCTTCTAATGGCTCATTACTTTCCTGTCTCCACTCACAAACATCAAATCGGAGAAAATAAAGTTGAAATCCGGTCGGGACGGTGCGTTATGTCGCCTCTTATCCCGAGCGTCGTTTCAGCTCCGCACAATGAGGCACATATATGTTATATATATATTAAATAGCGTATCATATATTTCCATATCCGCGCACATAAAAACATGAGGCTGAAAGTGGAGTTACTATTTAATCTGTGATGTTATCACGTCCGTCCACGCGAACTCTGGCCCTAAACGCTCCTCTGCCATATCAATCCCACAGTATCACATCTCATAATAAAACTTTACAGCCTCGCGGGCGCAGTCCGCTTCAATGAAAAGGCTCTAACTGTGGCTCACATTCCCATAAAGGTGATGATGATGGGGAGCGTGCCGGTGGCGCAGGTGTTACTGAGGTGGGGGGCGCATCCCAACGTGGCGGACCGGCGCACCGGGACCACTCCGCTGCACGACGCGGCCCGGACCGGCTTCGTGGACACGGTGCGGCTCCTGGTGCAGTACGAGGCCGACCCGCAGGCCCGGGACTACAACGACTGTCGGCCCGTCGATCTGGCCAGGAAGCACGGACACGCGGAGGTGGTGGATTTTCTGGAGTCAGTGATGGAGGAGCCGTGATGCTGCTTTTTTTTTTTTAAACGAGGAAAAGGGGGGACTCGGAGGACCGGGACCAGAGAAGGAAGAGGGAGGCCTGCAGTCTGAATTTTGCATCCAAGGTTTTTGCTGTATAATGTACTTTTATTTATTAGCCTCTTTTTTCGCTGGATAGGCGCGATTATTTAGTTCCTAACGAAATCAGGGCTGTCTGCAGAGGTG
The DNA here is from genome assembly GCA_028564955.1 of Terapon puta. Classification (NCBI taxonomy): domain Eukaryota; kingdom Metazoa; phylum Chordata; class Actinopteri; order Centrarchiformes; family Terapontidae; genus Terapon; species Terapon puta. The sequence continues at coordinate 13,941,594 of JAOXYL010000061.1, forward strand.
CGATAAATAACGTGAGGATTTCACGTTGTGTGAGGCTGGACTTACTCGCAGTTTACTTAACTTAGTTAGTTTGATCGATCACTGAAATATTCCGATAAGCCCGTAAGGAAACATACTTCTGTGGACAGTGTTATTATAGTATTTGTACAGAATATTGTATTTTTTAAATGGAAGTATTGTTGATTTTCGTTCTGAGACTAATGAGATGAACACACTTTCTAAACATCTTCGTGTCAACTATTTAACCAAATAACACAAAAAGCCATTTAAGACGTTTTTGCACATTTGAACATTAGTTTTTAACTCCTCTGTGAGCATTACTTTTATTCTGCAGACACTTGGGAGCCCCCGTTTCCTGTTTGTACAAACGATGTTCGGATATGATGCACTTTAATAACGTGAGCTTTATTTTTAAGTGTTTTTTTTTTTAGATTTAGGAAGGGGGTTGGAAGTGAAATAATAATAATGAAAATAAACTTACTATTGTGCTTCTCATACTGTCTGAAGGATCGATTGCTGAGAGGGGTGGAGGAATTAAACCATCTACACATTTAAAAGAAGTCCTTATTTGACTTTGCATTTTAATTCATTTAGGAGGTTAACAACTGAAGCCACAGGGCGAACATTTTCACTTAAGATAACTTCTGCTCAGAGCAGCTTTTGTCAAACAGGTTTTTAATTGTATTTGCAGACAGAAGGGACTTTTTTTCCTCCCTCCTAGCATTGCACGGTAAATATTGGGCTCATTATCCTGCTACTGTGGCCTTAATACGCCAATAATTTCAGGAATCATGCTTCTTTTATTTATTTTTTGTTATTTTTCAGGGAAGAAATTGAGAGTTTTCAATTCATGTGGCTCTAAAACATGCATGTATATTTTTTTATATTATCTGCATTTGACAAGTTTGCCAGACACATGCAGCACTAAAGTAAACTTATGTGCATAATAATAATTATAACTTTTCTATATAAAAGGATGTCAGGTTGTAATGAAACACTGAATAGTTTGCTGTTTGGAATGAATGCAGTGTATGTTGTACCACTGTAAGAGGAAAGACAAACAGAAAATATGAATATGCAAACAATTCATAAAATATGTGTATGTAGGTTTTTGTGGAGTTAAGGGCAAGTTGCATTTTTATGGCCTTATGAAACACAAGTGAAGTCTGACAACATACAAAAAAGTCCCCCAGAACCAGGAAGGGCACAAACACACTGTTGTTTGGTCTCTTTCATCTAGAAAATAGTCCGTACATTTTAGCACTGGTATCAGTTTAATCTCAATAAACCCTGTTCATCATGCGTCAAGCAGAAGTCTGGTTTTATATTTAAACTGTTCTCTGAAATCATTGGCAACATATTTTCCAACATTTGTCATGAACATGTTCTCAAACATTTAAGATTCAAGGCCAGAAATTAGAATCTGAACTCTCAATTTTTTTTATTTATAGATGCATTTACTTTTTGTTTTATTTTGTTCTTTTACTTAACTGCCTTTTTATTTTAGCAGACTAATTTCTGCCTCTCTCTGTTCCTTCTGTGTGAAGAAGTGAGAAATAAAACCTTTAAGTCTTAACTTGAAAAAAAAAACATCTTAATCAGCTCAAATTGTTTCTCTTTTATTTTATATATTTTTTTCTTTTTTCCCCTCTGACTCTAAATCTGCATCATGTGTTTTCACTGTTGGGACGAGGCAACACAGAGGAAATACAAAAGGCTGAATATTTTTAGATACTGACTGGTGTAATGAGGTTCAGGCACAGCGAACACGAGCGGTAAAAGAAAGCCCCCGGCCCGCCAACAAAAGTGCTGTTTTCATGACACAATGAATCTTACAGTACATAAAACATTTTAGCTGTGCAAACATGTCCTTCGGCTCCCTCCGTTGTAATAAATTGGTACAAGGACTCTGAAATACTGTCAGTTGGCTGTTTGATAGCTGGTAAACTTTCAATTTATGCAAAATGTGGTTGGTTTTTTATTCATGAAACCATGATGGGCAGCAAGTGAAAATAAAAGTATTCCTCTAAATAATAATTTTAAAAAGTGTAAAGCATCCCAACAAGCAAAGATAGAAACAATGCCAGTCTGAAAAATCTGGGGTTTTTTTTAAACATCCTGGCTGTGTTTTGCTGAAGAGCATTCAAAAGATTTTACATCTAAGACATGAGATTTAACGTGAAAAAGTATGTGATTAGTTGTAACTAAGGCAGAAAGCATCCTGCATTATCAGCAAGAAAGTTACCAAAGTTTCACAGGAAACAAATCTGGAAATGTGAACTGCAAAAAGAAAAAATCCACAAAAAATAAAGCCAAGACTTAAAATCCTTGTTGATCTTTCGACATGTTAGTACCATGACGTGTTGCGGGACTGACAACAGTGTTCCAAAGAAAAGAAGTGTGAATCAGTGTGAAGTGTCTTTTGAGTTGATTATAAAAAAATAAAAAAAAAGCGGAGCACATGTGTTATTGATGTGAGGCACTTCCTTGTGATTCACTGATGACAAATCTAGAGTTCAGTCTGTTGCCCGTGTCGGTGCGGGTGCTGGGGTCTGGGATTCCTGTCCTCCATTTTTCCCTCAGTGTTTTGGTAACATTACTGAAGACTGAGCCATTGACTGTAACAGAGGGAACAAAACAGATCATTTTAAGCGTCATGTCTCACAGATGCACGGCAGCAATAACTACATTTAGATGTGAGATCTGTCTGTTGTTTGTTTCAGGGCAGGATGAGGTCAAACACGTCCAGGCTGCAGGTTAATTTGCTTCGTAAGTTGAAAAGAAAAATGAGGAGAATAATTCAAAATGTTTTTTGAAGTTTTATTTGCATCGATGTGCTTGCCATCATTGCCAAAAAGCAAAAAAAAACAACAAAAAAACAAATCAAATACTTGCTAGCTTTGATGCTGTACTTTTTCAGAAGTGTAAGTACAGTATGTTCAATAAAAAAACGGGTTTTGAAAAACCTTCCTGCAACCTCAAAGATTCTCAAGAAATTTAAAACTGTTGTTGCAAAGGACTTTAACATGAGTGTAAAAACACTCTTTATTGAACATTTCAATTGCACGTTTAATATTTTTATTACCACAGAGTGAAGACTGTAACATATATTAGTCATGGTGTTTTCATGCTAACTGTCATCAAATACAAGAAATAAAACTCAGCTGGTTGAATTTTAAAATGGCAATCTCTTAAAAAGTGCAATGCAGCACAATGACTGTCTGAGTCAGCCTCTCAAGTTACTCTTACAAGCTCCCTTATGAAACTTGGGTCACACGGTAATGATCACCTTCATGAACGGATGATGTTTATGGAGCGGTCATGCTCAGGGCGGTTTAATTACTCTTGAAACAGTTAAAAGGAGCTCGCTCTGTGAGACGTAAGAATGAGATCTCAACTCAAGATAGCCAGCTAAAAAGGTAAACAGGCCCCCTTTCACAAACCCACCTGGCCTGCTGAATGGAAATGAATCATCATAAAGTCGACAACTTACTTTCAAGGTCTTCAGTGTCTGAGCCCAGTCCATCTGACTAATCTGAGGTATTGCAGTTAGCAGGATACTGCTGGCTTTGTTGGCGTTCTCCTTCATCGTCTTCAGCACATTGTCAACGCAGACCTAGGACAGGGGAAGACAAACAGCCGGCGTGTGATAAACATCAATTAGAGCGGTGCAAATTTCACTTCCTAAAAGTGTCACTGTTTGTGTGTATGTCCTTACTGACACAAAACAAAATGCTTGCACTGTGAAAAGACAGTGGGGATTCAGCAATATGTTATGTGAAGTAAGGAACCGGTGTGTAAAATTTGAGTTTCAATTGTCATTACAATATCAGAAGTGTTTATGCATTTTTCACATTCAACATGTAGAATACTCTGATTTCAAATGGAAACCACCAGAAAAGGACATAACCTTTAGTAGTGAAGCAGAATATAAACATGTGAATTTGTAATGGTGCTGCTGTTCTACCAATCTAACAGCACTTTTAATTAGGCCAGGGTGATAGAATTGAAATTAGTGTTACGATATTACTAAATTTATTGAAAATCAATATATGTAGACAATATATGAAGATAACCTATGTAAACAAACAAAATACAGAAAAGATTAGTAGTAGTATTATTCTTCACACAAGAATAACCAACTGTTTCAGACTTGTAACTTGGACAGCCATCCTGACATGACGCACTGACAGTCAATAAACAATGATACTGATTTTTCAACTCTTTATCGTTTCAAGAGTGGGCACATCATACCGCACATGTCGAGGCGAGTTCCAGCTCAGCCACAGAAACAAAATAAAAAAACAGTTAAAATTCAAATCAGTCGACGATGTGGTAATCTGTGACTTTTTTCCCCCAGAGCAACCAGCTGTGCTCTGTACTCCGGTGATTCATTATGTGGCAGCACTGATGCATGGGGTCTGTCTGTGACACTAATCATCACATTATCCACGACTAACATCACAACATGGGGGGTGTGACAGAAAATCAAACTAATTAATCTGCTGCAAAACTGAGGTCTGTGTCACAAGCAGGTCAAGATACAATATCTGCGTGAAATTATGAGATAAACTCGTACAGTACGGTAGGTTACAACATTATTTCCGTCCTGCGGCTGTGTTTGCCTCCTGTAAACATTAACCCCTTCCTTGAGTGCTTTGTTTTTATGTCACATTCAATGGCTGGTTTCGTGTTTTTGTGGTGTTTGCCAGGATGAAGACAGTGAAGCTGATGACTCAGTGTGACTCAACCTCCTCTGGCAGGGCTTCCACCGGACGCTGGCAGACTAGCCGGGGGGGTGGGGGGAACGGAGGAGGTGGGAGGATAAGGAGGAGGGAGGCCAGGAGGTAGTACGAGGCTGGGAGGGAGCGGAGAGGGCGGAAGGATGTGGCGAGCATTCTGCAACAGGAGGGGGAAGAGGTCAGCTGCAGGAACTCGGAAATGGAGTTGTGAGCTGGGCTGGATCCATAACAAATAAGCCAAAACTCGCCCACACGCAGTATATCAACTGCATTACCAGAGTGTGTGACAGAGAGCAGGTCATTCGGAAGCCATAAGACGCCACAGATACTCAAGTCGGCTTACAAATCGCAGGGGGAAAGAAAAACCTCTGTTGAGATATTACTGACACTGATCAAAAACAGCGATATATGGTGTACGAACAATTTACTTTTCCTAAAATTGTCATGTTTTAGTGATGTGCTCACTTTAAACTGTGCAGAAAAGCCAAAAATGTATTTGAAGCAATAGAAACTTTAGATAATTATTAAAGCAAGGATGGAATTGTTTGTTCCTACCTACAATGTAACGCTCAAATCAGATCAGATCAGCTCTGAGAGAAAGAAAGAAAAATCCAACTTCGGACAAAACAGACCATAAGTGTCTGAACTTTCCCTATCTGAGTCACGCTGAGGGTTTAAAGAGATCGTAAACTAGATAAAAAAATATCATGCGAGGACAGCCTCATGCGCCCAAATCTTGCATTTCCTGCAACAGCACAACACCGAAAATCACTGCGGTTTACAGTACACAAGGTCCTTTGTTACAAGCACCACTCAGGAAATCTTCCGGTAAAGGAAAGTGAGGAGAAAAACAAGCCAGTGATAGTGATTGCTCTGGATCAGAGCACCAACTTGCCCCTACTTATATATACAAAAAATATCATATTTTCATATGTTTTTTTTGGTTTGCTTTATTAAAAACTGAAATAATGACTCCTACTTCAGCACCCAATGAGGACTGTCGACTGTCAGATAAGTGATTATTACCTCCTTGTGCTGTGTTGCAATCACACACCAGGCTCAGGGCTTACGTGGGAGGATTTGATCTAATTGTGCAATAAGTGTTTTATTGCCCACTTTGGCACAAGTGGTCCACACCTGTGCACTTTTAAAGGCACGATTCCATCTGCAGGAAATATTCTGCAGAGTCGGCGATTATGAGTCAACGTGTCATAAACCCTTTAGGGCTACTGGACCCTACTGTGAGAATCACTGGACTAAAGTGGTCTTGTCAGGGCTGTTTAAATTGTTTTTAAAATAAGGTGTCCGAGTAAGAGGAGGACAGGAAAATTTGAGGAGGACAGGAAAATTTGAGGAGGACAGGAAAATTTGTAAGCAGTAGAAGAATGAATAAATCAACTGGAGAAAGATGCAGGCATGTAACTAATTACATAGGTAGGACAAGAATGAGCAGGGATACCTTTTAGTGCTAAGATATTATGATCTAGACATGAAAAGATCAACAGAGTGTGTTTCTGTATTAGTGTTAGGACCATAAGATTCAATTAATTCACCACACCTCAGAATTGGATATTAAATTCACATAGAACCAGCTCTCTGTTGTTAGTGGGTATTAATATTGCTGAGAAGTCACCAAAACTTGCATTCCATCAGGAAGGTGGCCCCATTACTCACAAAAGATTGTGTCAGGTTCTCTGTGGAGTAAAAAGTGTAAGCTGAGAATCAGGCACTGTAGTTTGAGGAGCCCAGGACCAAGATGTGTTTATCCTGGGCTGGAGAGGACAGTTGAGAGGCTTCGCCTTTTCCAAGTTTCTCCTCCAAGAGGTGAATGCCACTTGTAGTTAGCTGTCATACTGAGGCTAGCTTTTTCCGACGCACAGAAGCGACAGCATGCTGTCCAACGAGCTAGTTTAGAGACTTGGCTTGTAAGCTAGCAATAAGTTCTGGGTCAGGTGTCAAGGTAGAGTTCCCGCTCCTAAGAAGTAAGAGAACAAATTCATGACTTCTCCAGTGATGGTAAGCTCAATGCTTAATAATATCATCTTGGTAAAGTTGGTCATTAAAGACATAACTAACAGTAAATAGCATTTGGTAAAATTGGTTTCTGCTGGCTTGGACACACAAACAAACAAACAGTTGCAGACTCACATGACAGAAGAGTAATAAAAACATCTGTCAGGACCTTCATGCTGCCACTCACCGCCTCCTCGTGTTCCTTCCAACAGTCATAGTCTGTCGCCATGGCGATGCTGGCATAGCACAAGCCGGCCTCCTTGGCGAGGACAACTTCCGGCACAGTGGTCATATTGATGACGTCGGCGCCCCACTGGCGGAACATCAGGCTCTCTGCCCTGGACGAGAAGCGGGGCCCTTCGATGCTCAGCATGGTCCCTCGCACATGGCACTTGATGCCCAGGCTCCTCGCCACCTCCACTAAGACCTGCAACAGGATGAGAAGGTAAGTTTCCATAAAGCCCATGGTGGGAAACTGCTCACATGGCTCTAAAATTCCCTATATAAGAATTGAAGGATTGAAACACCACCTGCTCTACAGCTTCTACTGATCAATGTGCTGTCTGGAATACCGTTTTTGTATCTTTATTCATATATTTGGCTTATAGATGTCTTTATATAAGTGTAAATTTATAAAATAAATGGACGTAGCGTATTTCTAAGATGTTACATATGTGTAACTCTTGTATAGCAACAAGCGTAAGAATGCAGTTTTGCTTTCCAGAACCTGAAAAACATTGTGCTCAAGGAGTGCAGGAAGTGACGTGTATGAAATGGGATACATTTACAGGTATCGGAGGACTCACCTCTCTGGTTCTGTTACAGAAAGGCTCAGCCATGGGGATGTGACACACTCCTGGAGGACTGGTGGGTTGCCCATCATACAGAGTCTGAGCCCTCTTGGTAGTCCTGGGGGGAAAAAAAGAAAAAAAAACAGAGAAAGGTCATTTTCGAAGTAACTCAGGTCAATCAACCTTTTCAAGGTAGTTTAAGTGCTCAATTGTTGAATTCCATCATGAAATTCATCATGTTATGAACAGTATTTTCACAGCAGTTTGGGACAATAAAAGCATTACAAGAGGAGGGCAGCAGTCCAGTCTTCTCCTGAGTCAGCGCGTCCCACCAGGCACCACGCCAGCCAGCCTGGTTTCAGCTCTTCATGGAGACCACAACAGACTGACTCAATTTGCCCAGTGACCTGAGAACAGCCCAGGGTTTCATTCCTCCCGGTATCTTGCTGTACCGCAATTTTTTTGTTCACTTACATCAGTAAGTCATATGTAATGAGGTAACCAAAAAGATCAGCAGTGCTGCTTCATGCCCTAACGTTGGTCTCCTTTCATTTTCCCAGACTTCCTAGTCACAGCACAACTATTTAAGACATCCAAAATATGAACATCTCCTCCAACCGTAATCTTTTAATTTGATGCCCAACCCTATCTCTTACTCACAGCCCTGGCACTTGAAGAATAAAGTCTTTGCTTAAGTAGACAAAGGCCAGCTGCGGCTCCACCCTTCTAAAAAATTCAAATTCATTCGTATATCACTATATCAGCTCAGAGTGATTTACATAACATAAAAACCAGCTTAAATGTGCATGACACATCCATGCATACATACACATAAAAACACTTACATTTCCATGTAGTGTGCAAATCTACATAAAGCAGGGAAACGGTTTTATTCTCTGGGTGCATAAATACTGAAAGCCAACTCACCAGGCTTAGAAAGTGCACATGGAGGAGACTTTCACATTGTGATCGAAGAGACTTGCTGAGGTTATAAACTGGCAGCATGTCTGAGGTGTGCTGTGTAGTCAGACCAGCAAGAGCTAGACAAGGCAAAACACCAGTAACCAACGAAGGTTGCGGAGGACGGCAGTAATATGGTCTGATCTCCTTTGTCATGGTGGGAACTCGTGCAGCTGAGTTCTGGATAAACTAATCTGTGGATTGTTTAGTTTGGAAAAAGTCATAAACAGAATTGCTGTAATGCAGCCTGCTCATGACTAAGTGCATGGTTTCTTTTAGTCACTTTGGTTTTTGATTCCCAACCTTGGTGATGCCGCTGATGTGACTGTTAAAGCCGAGTTCACCATCCATGGTTAGGTAGGATTTTAATGCGGTCGCTTGTTTTTAGTGATGTGAAAATCAATAACAGTGACAATTGTGAGAAAAGGCTATGAGATGAACACAATGCCTACCTGTGCCATACAAATCAAGTTATCTTGGCTTGGCACTTGATTAGTAAAGTCATTCCAGAGTCATTGCTGTGAATCATTGTGGCTCACACAGCCTAGAACTTGTCAAATATATGCACCAGTCTTTAAAATCCAGTTTGTACATAATCTGTGGACTTAGGTATTTCTATTTTCAATGTGTGTGACATCTTTTCTTTTTTTTAATTGAGAATATACAAGAACTTTTTCACTAATTAGGTCATTTTGCTTTATCAAGCAATAAGCGCCAGACTGCTTTAACCCGGGAGAACCCACAGTGTCAAATATGGCCCTAATCCTAAATTAGGGAAAGGCTTAGAATTGAAAAAGTGGATATTTTGGTGTTCAGTGAACTTATAGCACTCATTTAATACACAGTTCATAATTTTCCGAAGAAGAAAAGGGTTCTTGGGTTCTCCAGGGTTTAGTCATCTAGAGTTTTCACTATTATGTCATTTCTGTTTCTCATGACAGATACATTTTTAGATATAGATGGTGACATGAAATTATGTTGCTGAGAGGTCACTCGGTCAGAATCAGGAAATCTGAATAATTGAAATCATTTTTCAGATGTCAGGATCGGCTCTGGCACTAAGAAAGGTGAAAATGAAAACAAGAAAATGTAAATCAAAGAGGATCTGGAAGGCTGAGTGAGGCAGCAATGCTGAAAGACTAGATACAACCAGTAGCTCTAACCTACATACAAGTGTTTGGTTTGGAATCGCCACAGTGAGTGACATAACAAATGTGGCATCGATAAAATGAAGCTCTCAGAAGCAGGCCGTCACATGCTGCAGGACAAGTCTGAACAAGTCCCGACAAGCTGCTTCCTCATTTCTGATGAATAGATCTTGCCTGTGCTTGATTGCTTGATACAGGCAGCCGAGTTATTCATCCGCCTCACCAACACAGGCGAGCGAAGCTGCAGGCGACGTGATGCTGTCATACGCGAGTCTGCAGAGGAACACACAGACGACGACTGAGGGGAAGGCAGCTCGGACTTTAATAAGGCAGCCATGTGCAGAGTCGGCGGTGACAAACAGGCCAAGCGGTTTAAAACAGCGCCACTCACTGAACATATTGAATTATTGAATGGAATCCGTCCCGTCAGCTAACAGAGAGCACAACACTCCCACAGTGTCATGGTACACATGAAGTGCACGTGCACACGCCTGGAGGTCAGGACATTCCTGAGAAAGTATGCTCTCCTGTGTCAGTGAAGGAGAGAGATATTCCCAGGTTTACCAGTGACTGTATTTGACACTAAAAAGAACTGGAGTGAACCTTTGGTGACCGAAACCAATAAATACAAGAATGACTTGTATGATAAAAAAAAAAAAAAAGTATATCAACGATAGTCAGTGTTTTATATTTAGGACATATTGTTACAGGCGTAATCAGCGATTGTTTATAATTGGATATTAAATGTTGGCAAGAA
>JAOXYL010000061.1:13978853-14005639 GCA_028564955.1 Terapon puta
TCTGGCACAGAACTCTCCCTACTCTGCACAGTATGTCCCAGACAAAGTCCCCACTGCCCTCCTCTCAGATACCCCCCTCCCCACCCCTCCAACCCCCCTTTTCAGCGCCCCCCTCCACCCCCCTCTACGACCTCGAGATTTCCCGCGGGTGCAAAAGATGAACCACAGTGCCGGTGCAGCACCCACGTGTGGAGCAGCTCCGACTGCAGAGCCTCGCCCGATAACATAAAAGACGCAAAAACCTAAGCCTACGAGTAGTTAAAGCTATTCATCTGGAATTACATAAAGGAACTCTGCTATCATTCAGCATGGAAGGTTCAAAAGTGACTATTTATTTGGCAGGAATAATATTTCGTGGAAGTCCTTGTGTGTGGGTTTCATGTGAGCACCAGCGGCCGTGGGGTGACGGTGATGTCTCGCGTTTCTGATTTCGCCTGCGAGCGGGCCTTCTTTGCCTTCGCCCTCACTTTTTCCCTGTGCTTCTCCGCTGACCTCCCCCACGCACCACACCGTGTTTTTGTGCCCCCGACCCCAACACGCCGAAGTAAATCTCTGTGCAACAGCAACACGAAAGCAAGCATCAAACATCGTCTGTACTTGTCAACAATTTTTTTTTTAAAAGCGCCTCTTTGATGACTTAAAATTACGTTTTGATCTCTGCAGGAGTTCAACGAAAGAAAAAAAAAAAAAAAAAAAAGCCCACGACCTCCCACCCTCGGCTCCTTGACATTCACAATGGGGAAGGAAGTGGTAAAATCTTCCATCGCCTCTCCAAGGGGTTAAAAATAAGAGCAACTGTGACTGTGATTTAACAGTCTTCATTAATGGTACAATCTCTACTTCTTCTTCTTTTTTTTTAATTAAAGAAAATAACTTTTTCCAAGGCACATCATTAAAATGATTTCCATAAACACTTTCCATCCAGCGTTCAAACAAAATGTTACCATGTCCGCTCACCTGTCCTGCGTGTGTGCTATGTACATTTTTCAATGACGCCACTGAAAAATTATAATCTCATATCTGGCCCTAAATTCATTCCCATTCGCTCCATCTGTACCCGTCACTTTTCTTCTGGGAGGTTCTGTGCAAGAGAATAACTTTATGCCTTTTAATGTGGTTTACTTGTTGTTCATTTGACCAACCGACTGAAGGACTTTTTTTTTTTTTGCTACAAACAAACAGTCATGTACAAATCCTTTTGACATGAATGTAAACTCTTAATGACGAAAAAAAAAGATAAAAACAGCTTTTCCAAAAAGGTTTTTTCTTTTAAATCTCTTTCTTTTTTTGCCCTCCTGCAGTGTGTGGAGAGAGTGCAGATAGGAGGTAAAATTCATCTGAACAAAATTGGTCACCAAAAAAAAAAAAAAAAAAAAAAAAATGCACCACAGAGTCAAAAGCAAAACCACCTGCTTGTCTTTAAAAACCCCTTGCCCGCCCACCCTCCCTTCAGAAAGCACAAGATGGTAATATTGCTGTGTCTCAAGAGGTCCCCTGATCAATGGGTAACACTATTTTTGGGACGGACCACTGGGAGCGAGGACGATAACACCTTAAGCTGCCATTGATTGGATTATTCTTTTATCGCTCCCCTCCCAGTGACTCCCATTGAACAAAACAACATTGTCAACATACAATAATAGTAAAAAAAAAAAAAAATAGATAAACACGCTTCAAGCCCAGAAGTTTTTAACCCCGCTGGTGACCATTCGGGGCGACTGGAAGCTGCCATGGGAGTTTACCAGTGTGTGGCTTTTTTTTTTTTTTTTTTAAACAAATATTTCTGTGACAGAGGCGGCACTGGCAGACGAGCGGGCGTCAAGAGGGTGGGGAGTGCCTGGACAGGGTCTACAACAACAGCGGCTTCTCAGTAGAGACCGACGGGGGCTCGTTTTTTTTTGTTTTTTTTTTTAAAGAAAAAAAAAAAGCATTTAAAATGAGGTCTTCTCTTCAAGTGCCCCTTGCTTGTGGAAGTGTTTTGGCATGGTGAGGGGTGAAATAAAAGCTTTCAGCCCTCGCCAGAGGACGAGAAGAGGGAGGATGAGATTGGAGGAGGAGGAGGAAAGGAAGAGGGGGTTGGGGGGGGGGACCTGAGTAGGGACTGAGGAGGTGGGAGGAGGATGAGGGAGGTCGAAGGCTCACCAAGGCACAGAATGACAGCAGGAGAGTCGCCCAAGGGAGAGGGGCCAGTGTGTCAGCTCCCCTGCCTCCACTCTCCCTTCAACAAGCCTGGCCTCATGTCTGTCTGTCTCACATATAGATATATATATTTATATATACTCACTCTTTTTTGTCTTTTCATTACAAGAGAACATTTAGGAAAATATAATACAAAATTTAATACAAGAAATATAGACTACAATGGCTAATATCACTTTTAGTGACGAGTAGCTTCTTTTGTATGCAAGTTTTTTCTTTTCTTTTGAGTCTTTTGTAGTTTTTTTTTTCTTGGTCAGACCTGCCATGGCGGCCTGGTCCTATTTTTCTTTTTGTAAGTGTCGGGACGCCAAGCTCTAAAGACTGCCAGAGACCGAAGCCTAATGATCATTAAGTGGTCAGAGAGCGACAGAAGCGCCTCCTCCGTCAATAGTGACTGTGCATAAGTTACAGACAGGTTCGGAAAGGGAATTTCATCTACATTGGTCTTCAGCAGTGCCCAGAAGCTCCAAAAACAAGCAACAGATAGCAGAGAGAGAAAATAAGTTTGTTAATCTTGTTACAGAAGCTTCAGCCGAATGTGATTAGTAAGCTAAAATGAGCGCCTCTACAGAGAACAAATCATTAGAGCTGGCCCTTTTTTTTTTCTTTTTAAGATTTTTTTCTCCACATATACAGCTTTGACTTGTTAATCAGAACACGCACAAAAACGAAAATAAAAACCCGAAAAAAAAAAACCAAAAAGCCAGACACGTGGACGCTGCTTGAAAAAGTGACAAAGCTGCAGAGAAGTGTGAATTCTGGACGAGGGGCGTCACAGGCTGGACAGAGGGATCCGTTAGTGAAATAGAAAAAGGAGAGCTGCCGCCTTTCTCTGCCGGTCCGCTCTCTCGCGAGCACCCACTTACCCTCCGTGGGGTGAAAAGGTGAAGAAAATAAGAAGTCTCCTGCAATGCCTCACGGTCCACCAGAATCGTTTTAAACACTTAAGAGGAAACACCCGCCTCTCGTATTTATTGCTACATCAAATCGCTACTGAGAAGGAAACGCACGACTTTAATCAATGTTTAAAGAATAGAGTTTTAGTTCTGAGGCGACTCCTTTTTTTTTTTTTTTCTTGACATAGTAGTCCATCCACACCATAGGGTGGTATAGTGTAGTGGTCAGTAGTGTGGAGTAGTGGTTAGGCGGCCCAACCAGAGGGAGACGAAGGGGTTTGGATAGTGACTGTACATCTATATACATTCTTTCTTCTCTGCTGCAGCTCTGCCACTTCTTCAGCTCGTCTTTGGAAAAAAAAACATCGGCCGTTTGGTCATGAAGGTTTGACTGTGTGTGCAGAAACAGCAATTAATTGTTTTTTTTTTTTTTAGGCCTGCAGTTTAAAAGTAGATATTTCAAAAGACGGGTTTTACATTTTGGGGAATTTTAGGAAGCTGAACGAGAAGATCGATGCCGCTCTCACATGTGCTCGTTTAAATGTGATGGGACTGGAAACAAAGGGGGAAACGGTCAGCCTGGCTCTGTCCAAAAGTTAAATACGTGCGCGTACCAGCACCTTAAAAGCTAGACATTGTGTCCCCTCTGCTTCCAGTCTTCATGCAAAGCCAAGCTAACTGACTGCTCGGTTAGCTTGCTCTGTATGAAACAAGCAGATAAGAAAGTGGTTTCAATCTTCACATCTAACTCTCAGTGTGGAAGTGAATAAATACATTACCCAAAATGTCAAACCAGGCCTTTAATCTCTCTCTCTTTTTTTTTAGTGCTCAAGCAGCGTTCAAGCAACGTGCAGCACACCTGCAGTTACGACTCCAGTAAACCTGATTGGAAGAAACTGAATTTTCTGAACTGAAGCTTTACATTTTACATCACTGACTTTGTGCGAAGCCTCATCTGTGTGTTACTGCCCGATGGACTCGACGTGAAGCTTATATTTTGTGTTTGACCTCTCATGAGGTCCCTCGCCTAGTCTCTTGCGCGCACAAACTCGCAGACACACACAAACGCGCACGTTACAAAATCCTGATTAACAAGTCAAAGCTGTCCACCACACCACAGAAGTCCCCCATTACAACCACAATTTGCTCTGCTCTCTCTGAGCCTGCGGCAACACTAGGCAGGGGTTGTGAGGGCGGAGGGGGGGAGGGGGTGAGTCAGGAGGGGGCAGGTTCAGGCGGGATACAGAAGGGTGAGGTAGGGTCATTGGTCAGGGAGGAGAAGGGATGGGCGAGGGGAGTCAGGAGGGCTCAAGCGGCATTTTAGCCCCGTGTGCTTCCTGGAGAGCCGGGGCGGGGGGGAGGAGGAGAAAAAAATGGAGGAACGAGTTCAGGGGTGTACCGCCGTTATGGACCGGTCTCATGTAGGTAGTGGGCGGCGTTGGCGACTGCAAATGGTTGGGGAAGGAAGGCTGAGGGACGGGGGAAAGCCGGTCGGGAGGTGGGTGGCCACGCGGTGTCTTAACAGTGGTGCGGCTGCAGTCTGTGGGAATGTGTGGCTGTGTAGCTGGTGTCGCTGGAGCTGCTCTGGAGGCTGTAGTGGTCCTCCTCCTCTTCCTCCTCCTCGCCGTCGCTGATGCTGTCCACGCTGTCTGCCTCGACGGGGGTGAACTCCATGCCCTCGATGTCCACCTCTGCGCGCAAAAAGAAAATACACTGGTTTATTTTTGGAGCTCTTCAGAAAAAAAAAAAACAGAACGAGAGAGAGGGTGAGGGGGGACAGTTTATTTCCATCCAACCATGAGCATATTTATTAGGGAGCCTGCTGCGCCTGTGGATTAAACCCGGATTTAGGCAGCCATTAACTCTGGGCAAACAGGCCGATCTTTGTGCTCCCACCGCTAATCCCCATCCATTGATAAACAACTGCATGTGTGTTTACCTCATCCAGGATTAGTAAACATACTGTAACACCCTAAGCATCCCAGGGCAGCCTGTCACACTCGTGAGCTGCACACTGCACCCATACATTCAGATTTTTCCTCGTATGGAACTAGCTCATGAAAAGGTTGTCCAGCTGCATCGAAAGCCATCGGAGAGAGGGCTGAAACACAACAGGGATCAACAGCTCCCTCATGAAAGGCATTCATAATTTTGCCTGATAATGAAAAATAGTTGCGTAAAAGATTAAAAGAATTCGGCCCCCGCAGACTGTTTCACCTTCACACACCTCCCGCAGGTTTACAGAGCTAGTTGAGCTCAGGCCTCCCTTATTCTGCTGACTAACTTCTAATGAAATGTACTGGAGCGCTGTGTTTGAGGAAGCAGGGCAGACAGAAGCAGCACACGTGGCCCTTGACCTCAGCCGACAGATTACTCTTTGCATTTGTGTCATTTCGACACATGAAATGCGACAGAGCTGTCGAGCTGCTGCGACCTGCACCGGCACGCAGCAGACGATGTGACCTGAGCTCTCCCTCTGTCGGCACCTGGAAGAGGAGAGCCATATTTTTTTATCTGCGATCTGAGGCATTAACCTTTGACCGCAGGGCATCGCCTGCAAACAAGGCCGGGGGAAAGTATCGCATGACGGCTTTTCACTCGGACCAAGGCGCGGCTCAGAGTTTATCAGTGGACAGCTCTGATATGGGTTTACATCACTGACTGAAGCACTATTGGTGTCGGGTTGAGAGGCTGTTTGCAAGCAGTTTCGGGGTATACAGTGCATGTGTCAACCTCCCTCTGAGCCATACCTTGCTCGTTACTGATTTGCATCAAATGTGGAGGTGATCTGCATTTGATTTACATGCCATAGTTACGTAAAGCCCTGAACGCAACAATGCCCAAGACCGTCCAGGTGAGTACGGCAGCACTTCTGTGAATCATTCTCTGGAACGACTCTACATGTACACACTCAGTTTAACCACAGTTTTTTCCCTTTAAAGCCTTCACACCTTGCTCTGAGTCTGTGGAGATGGTGGAGCCCATGCTGTCGGTGCGGATGCGCTCAACGGATCCGGACACGGAGAGCTGCTCCAGGCGGCGTTTGAGGTAGCGATGCTCTCTCTGCAGCTGCTCCTTCACGTTTAAAGCCTTCCTGTCCTGCTCCTCGAGCTTCTGCAGAGAGACACACGAAATGTAGAGAATCAATTACAATGTTCACTGGAGCTGAACATCTCCATCTAACATCTTTTAACGTTATACTGTATCTATCTTATTTTTTTTCAATTTTTCTCTGTACCGTTGAAAAAGAAATCTGTATGATTCTCCTGGAAGGGGAAAAAACTTTTATCTTGCGAAGGAAATGAAGAAATAAAATAAAGTAAAGCACATTTTAGTCCTGCAATTAAGGCTATAAACATAATGGTGATGGTAAAATTATCTTAATATTTACTTTTGATATTAGATATAGTCGATCTTTCCTAGAATTTGGATTCATAATGCAGATGTGGTTACTGATGTGTCGCACATAAATGTAACAGCTTACCAAACCAGTTTTGTTTTTTGTCATCTCCTACTAATCAGACTCCAGCTCCAAAAGACACTTTTGAACAACAACAAATTTCGACAAGTAATGAGGAAGTGACCGAGCGACTGCGTGAGGTTTGTAGGTTAGAAAGTAAAAATAAACAAGAGTCAAAACTTGACTCAACCTGGGATTTGGTTTTGAGCTCATTTGCATATGAAGGTTTTCAGTGGTGAATCAAACAAATGTGGCCCCTTGTGATACCAGAAGGCGCAGCGCAGTGACGAGAATTAGCAGAATTCATCTGAGCAGAGAGAGGACAAGCATGACAAACAGGAAATGAAGGGTTAAAACTCGCTTCGTCTGGATTTTCCACCAACCACACTGTTGCTGCTTGTAAACAGCCAGATCAGTACAGCGTGTCCTAAACTGTACTCAGATTTACAGTTCATCCTGCACATGGCAACAGTAAGAATCTGAGTCTATTATGCGAGCGTTGATGTGTTTCTCATGTCTCTCAGGGTGTGTGTGTGAGAGCTGAGACAGTTAATGAACCGTGGAGGGAAGAAGTTAAACCTTAGATCCAATTATCTCCTTTCGCATATCTAAAGATCAGCCACCAAATGTCCTGTGTATTCCATTTTGTTGACTCACATGTTGGTGTGTGTGTGTGTGTGTGTGTGTGTGTGTGTTCTTTTTTTTCTTTCAGTCTTGGGAGCAATTTTTTCTGGCAGGCCCTGAACCGCTCTGATTGAAAGATTAGAAAACAATGTAACACTTAAAGAAGGCAAGGCAGAAAAACCAAACAGCTTAAAAGAAAAGTACAAGGTGAGCACAAGTTTGGTGCTCACGGAGCTCAAGAGGAAAGACGACATCATTCACGCCTGGTGATTTCACTAGCTCAGGAGCAAAAATATCCAATTTATGGTTATATTATATTTGATAAAACAAAACAAATCCTACAATTTGACAAGCATTTTTTGCACTATAAATACCAAAACATCAATGTCATTATAAATTAGCTGTCAAATTACGGCCATTATAGGTACATTTATTCAACAGATATAAAAAGAAACAACCAGATTTGTGAATGTGTCTCAAGCACTGCATTTTCTCACATAGCTGAGGGTTTGTTTTCTTTTTTTTTTAATACCTTGATGTGCATCTTGGCCCTTTTCAGCAAGCTCAGTGTGGTGTGTCTCGTGCTGTCTGGACCTAAAGGCACCAGCTTCTTCAGCTGCTCCAAGTACAGCCGTAGTTTGGCACGTCTGCAAACACACAAGCACACAGGGTGAGTCAGCAGACATCAACCAGCAGAAAAGAGAGAGAAAGCGCCTTCAATAACAGAGAGCTCCTCTGCACGTCCCTGAAGGGCAGAAACCAATCCTGCTGCTCCTGCTCTCGCACTGTTGTGGATCTTTAACCAAGGCAGTGAGGATGGCGGCTGGATACGACACGGTCAAAGCTGCAGGTGAGATTTTTGGTTTGATCGTGAGACGTCACGTGTGCAAATCGGTACAAACTCACTGGTCATTTACCAATACCGTGAAACTCCATCCAACATGCATCTAATGGTTTTTATTATATCAAATCCAAACTGTAATTAAAGCAAATCAATTTGATAAAAGTAAGCCAGAATGAGAAAGGGACGTCACATAAGTTACATTAACAATTACATAGTAAAATGTGGTAATTTCTCAATACTGATTTCACACTGTCCTACAGCCAGAGTTCACGTAGGTGCCTCCACATTCACATCGTTCCTGATCTACGACAGCTGTTCTCAGTGTCCACATGTGACACTGAGAACCACAAGGGGCCTTCGCTCGGAGACTCTCCTGCTTTTAGAAACAGTATATTATTTTTATCGGGGCCTTTTGGGTTTAGCCTGCTTTTGTGGCATAAGTTGTTGAGTGAGCATGCATTACCGTCCTTTATCTCGGCTGTCTGTTTCACTTCTTTCCAAACCTCGAGTTTGACAGATCCACCTATTGAAAACCTGAACTTAAACCAAGGTAGAGTCCTTTAACCCACAGCCCCCGAGTGCAAAAATCATTATTGACCAGAATGATGGCCATGAGAAGTTTCTCATCTGTTCCCGTTGCTCTTTTGGTTGAACTCAAGACACAAACTGTGACCCCGGAAAAACCCTGCATCCCTGCCAAAGCCCTACAGGCCAACAACCCTGGACCCGCAAGTAAACAGCTCACTGGCTGCAGCATGTAGATGTGTGATGCAGTGATAGCGATTAGAGGGAAAGTTCATCTCTGTGTGGTCGCCGAATGACTTTGCTTGGAGATTGTACATTATTTCAAAGAGACGGCTATTATTCCCAGCATTTTATATCAGCAGATTACCTCCCCTGTCTGTCCTTGGTCCATTCAGATTTGTTCATAAAGGCTTTTCAATCGTCCATTAGTCATGCTTGTCCATGAACTGTTTCTTTGTTCTGAGCTAGCCTTCCCCCTTTTCTCCCATTCCTTTGGCTAACTCTGTCTGAGCGGTAAACAAACTCCGACAATGCAAGGTCTCAACTGGCCATCGCTGCCGCCACAATAAACCTAATCACAGAAGTAAAGCTCTGTGCGCCACAGAACACACTCTTTACACACACGCACGCACACACACACACACACACACACACACACACACAGAGTCTTTTCCCTGTTTCTCTTTCAGGAAGGGCGTCGGCCAGTGTTATTCACATAAAGTAAGACCCTCTCACTAACCCCCGTCTGTTTCATTTAGAGGTCAGCCAGAGAAGGCCTGTGGGCCACATGAGAGCTTCAGGGAGGCTAAACATAATACTCCAATGTATTAAATGATGGTTGCATTTTTAATATCCAGGGATTTTATTTTAGCTCTAAAAATGCACCAGCTTTTTTTTAAATAAATACTAGACTGATTTGCAAAAGTGCCCTTTAAACAGTCTCTACCTCTCTACAGGTGCATACAGGCGCCACCCCACCCCCCCAAAAAAGGGCGTGTGAAAGTGCTCTCGTTCTTTTATTTCCTCTTCTCCCCGGGGGCAGTCCCCCCTCACATCCCACCAGCTGAACCCCTCCATCCCTCTGCTCCACCCTGCCAACACCAACACACCCTCATCCCACTGGAAAACAAGTGTCTTCTGAGGACAGGGGCGGGGGCCCACCTCCAACCTGCCCTGGTCGAGCCACATGAAGCACTTGGACTGCAGCCAGGGGGAAGTGGGCAGGAAGGAGCTGGGGGTCTGCAGCAGAGGGGGGGTAGAGGAGTGTTTTTTTGGAAGGGAGCGGGGGTCCAAGCCAGCGGATGACTTTCTCTTGGGTTGAAAAAAGGCCCCTTTGAGTGCAGTGTGCTCAGCTGCACTAGGCAGCGCTCCACACACATCATCCAAAGGGTAACTTGAGCCAATGGGCAACCATCTTGCACCCCTGCTTCCCCCCTCATCCTCCCCTTTCTCTCCTGCTCTTGTAATGAAAAACAAAAACAAGGCGTTCCCCAAATACTCTGCCTGACTAGCCGCCCCCCGCCCCCACCCCAATGAAACTCTGGTGTTTTTACTGCCTTATTCATCGCAGGCCCCACCTGTATGCTCACCACATATTTTACCTGGCATGCAGAGGAAAGAAATGTGCACAGATGCACTTTCACCATTGCTTTTACCACATGAAAAAATGAATGTCTGCACTGTTTGGCTCTCAGGCCTGCAGAAATACCACTCCTATTCATGACACCCCGAATCAAAAGCGGACAACTTGCCACGCAGCCATCGTGGTGACCTTGGGGCATTTTTGTGTTGAAGGAAAACCTTTATGGAACAATAAAAACACAAATGGACGGATGTTGTGTATATGTACATACAGGAAGAGATGCAAACATCACAATAAAATGTTTCTTATAGATAGCAAAGATTTTGGTGAGCAAGAGACTTACTCAGCTGAGTCAAACTCTTTCTTTAATTGTTGATAAGGATCTACTTTAACATGTCACTTGTGATTCAACAAGTCTGGGCTGAGCCTCTCTTCGTCTTCAGCCATGCATTAACTTCTACTTATCCCGTCTATCTGTCTTTACTGTGGCTGTAGAGGGAGAAAAGCGGCGCGTTTCTGATGCATATCAGCAGAGATGACCCGGTTAAACCTGGCAGTGTGTCCCTGACAGCTCCCTCCCAGCAGCACATGTTCCCCCCACCGCGAGACACACTCGCTCTTTTTCTTCAAGAGCGCACAACCGATTTAGAGCGGGGGTTACGACCCTCCCCTCCTCCCTCCCTCCCTCCCTCACCCACTCACTCTCTCTCTCTCTCGCTCACTCTCTCAATCACTCACGTTTTGTTATTTCTGAGCCAAGCCCTGGTCACGCAATGTTTATCAAATTGCCTCGAACGGCCGTGCAAACGCATGGCAGCAGATGAACGTTGAATGCTGTGTCCATGAAGGGGAGCAGACGGCTCGCACCGCCAGGCCCACGTGGTCCTGAATCACATCAAATTTTCCAATTTGTCTGGGTTGAAAATAGGACGTCTTTGATGTTCCAGTCATGTGCGGCGTCACAGCACGAGGGCTACTGGTGTGGTGTCACATAAGGTTTTGCAGTTAAGGCAGATTCCTGGGTTGTGTGTATCAACAAGTTCAAACATGGTGCAACAGCAGGCTATACACAAGTGTTTCAGAGCGAGTGAAAATTAGATGTTGTGCATTATTCTGATGGGACAGCAGCATTTTAGCTCTGAAAAACGCCCTGTGCCTTTGCTTAAATGCTTTGACTGGAAAAACAGAAAAACAGCCTGTAATTTCTCTGCAGTTGAGGCTTTAATAGTAAATCTGCAATTTGATTTGCTCTGAAGTCACGTCTACGGTGAAATGACCACCTGACCGTTCTCACGTGCAGAGTACCACGGGATGATTTGTGTCTGATCTCTGGCCTGCCTGCCTGCCTGCCCCTCCTCCCCTCGTCTCTCTCCATCAGTGCCAAAACAAAGCAAAGGCAGAAGAGAGAGAGAGAGAGAGAGAGAGAGAGAGAGAGAGAGAGAGAGAGAGAGAGAGAGGGGAACTTTTGCTCAGAAAGCTGCATGCTGCTGAAAGTGGAACAAGCTATTTAAACTGCTGACTTGCGCTCCAAGGTTACTGGGTACGGATGAGGCCTTCTCACAGATGTGCCCACACTCTGGGCCTTGGAGGGAGAGCATATCTTGTTTTGCCACTCAAGACGAAGGCGAGCAGTGTATTTGCAGAAGCCTGCGTATGTCTGATGGATGCCTAATGAAGGATCATTATGTGTGCCACAGAGAACAAAAGAGTTTTCACAGTTTGCCTCGGTGACAGCAGTGCCCCAGGACCGTCCAGGGCTCTGGGACTGAAGATCTATCGGTACACATAGAGCTGCGGGGCCTGAGAAGGCAAGCCAGTGCAAACAACGGGCCTTCACCCCTCGCTCAGTGCGCTGTTTAATGAGCTCGCTACAGCCCGGTGCATTCCTCAACCCGTACGCACAGGGCTGAGTGGCTTGTCTGGCGAGGAGCCAAAGCCACTAAACTAAGGTCAAGGGTCAGAAACACCACTGCAGTATTTCCTCTCACTGCCATAGCTGATTCAGTTTGTTCCCTGTTGGTTTTAAAGAAAAAGAAAATGCCACACTGAGCCTCTGGTGCTGTTTTGACTTGAGCCCATAGGACATCAGCACGAAGGAGTCACTGTCTAGTCTGTTCAACTTAAGGCAGCAACAATAATGCATTATTCATTTCATCCAAAAATGCTAAGAATCATGTATGTATGTCAATGTCTTTTTAAAAGTAAAGGATAGGATTACTCCAGCTCAACTGTAGTTTTGGCAATGGTTCTTATGAGTTACTTATGAGTAATAACTACCTTGTTAATTTTTTTGAGATCTGGAAACACAACAATATCACCGAAAATAAGTCTGACCTACTTTATTTGCTTTGCCACAGCTACAATCAGAGATTATTACCAACACATCAGATGTGCTCAGTTTAAGTTTTACCTCCAAATAAGGTGATTTAATTGAACGAGAAAGTCAGACTGGATAATAATTACAATTTCTGTTTCTACTTTCTTAGATGCTTGCGTGTTTTTCCCCCATCAGACTTCATTATAATGATATTACCATGTTTCTAGATATCGTCGATTAACTTGGTGAGTACAATCTTGCTTTGCTGGAAACTGGAATTATACTTAAAGAAATCTCCATTTTTGTTTATTTATCCTGTACTGATAATCATGACATTTTCCTATGCAAAATGACTTATTTAGTAGAAAACCCTGTTAATGTAAAGTTTAATTTATCAGTGTTTTTTCTTGACCACGATATAGAGAAATAGCCTAAAACCTTTCCAAAGTGAAACCTTTACGCATCTGGCTCAGCTCTGTTCTGTGAAGTGAAAGTGGGGGCTGCGTTGCGTGAGTGTGGATCACCACATTGAGGTGGGCTCCACATCTGGCTGGCAGGTTCCTGGGGAATACGAGGCAGATGGAGGGATTCTTGAGGTGGTGAGGGACCCTACCCAGGGGCCGGCCGACAAACACACACACACACACACACTGGGTCTTTCAGCAGCCCTTCATCAGTCTCCCTGTCACCCACCAGCCCTGCCCTGAACATGTTTACATTTAGCAGAGCTCTGATGCGCCCTCTCTGTAAAGCAAAGGGGGCAGACGAATACGGCAGCGCTGAAGCAGCTCGTGTGAAAAGTTTCCCACTTCAGCGGGATGAGACTCACAGACACAGTGAGGCACGGGGAGGCACGAGAGGCTTTTATTACGCTCGATATGAAATGTCAGTCATCTGGGTTGAGGCGTATTTGTTTTCTGTCGCAGAGGACGCCACACCCGCCCACTGTGTGCAGTGACAACTGTGAGGCGAGACGGACAAACACAAGTCCCCCATAAACACATTTTCTTGACGGCAGGAACACGGAGCTCGCTCTCACATGACTCTGCTTCTCTCACACACGAGCAGCAAACAACCACAACAGCAGCGCAGACAGAGGGAGGGGCCCGGTTACTCCACTACTCGTGAAATTAGACTAAAGAATGAGCTCTGCGTGCTTTACTGGTGATTAAACAACAGGAAACTGCAGAATTAGACAGTTTGTTGTTCACTCGCTGTAGTAGCATTTCCACAAAGCAAACTGGAATTTCCACTGGGCGTGAGAGGGAATGCCTAGTAATTAGATTCATTTGATTTTTTTCGTGCGCTGAAACAATCCCCCTGTGCGAGCACGGATCATTACAAAATCCTTCCTCAGCGCGGCCAGCTTACACTGGCGTTAACAGAAAAACAGATGTCAAAAAGAATTTAAAGCAGAGAGCGTATGAGCAAATGGAGAGGAGGGGGCCTGAGCTAAAGAAAAAGGTTTCCTCTGCACATCTCAATCATTTCAACACAATGTCAAATGACAGACTTGGACATTAATTCCTTTCTGCTGTGTGTGTTGAAAAGTACAAATGTTGGACAGACTAGCAGAGACAAGTTCAGCGAGCTCAATAAACACATTCCCCTGATGTAGGGGGAGGGGGTTTTATAGTGAATCCTTGTCAATGATTAACACAGAAATCTCATGGCAAAATGAGCGTCTGTGTTTACTGTAATGTAATGTACTGTTCGGTAGTTTGCCTGTTTGCTTCTGATGGTGGTTTAAGATCATTGGGCTAGGGTCCAATTTAAGGGTAAAAACCCTGCAAACATACATCTGGGGGTTGCAAGAAAACAAACAGAGGAGGAGACATTTCTACTACCAAAAAAAAAACAAAACTAAAACTTTTTTTTTTTCATGACTTTTTTGTCTCTTGCAGCATGTTGGAAAACATGAAAGAAATCAAAAACCGACACACTGTCAATGCATAATCAAACAAATATTCCCTACTCTGTGCACAAAAAAACAGCGCAGCGTAGAACTTGGACGCGGCTGCAGAGCGTTCGATTTGGCCTGCTGGGTTTTTCTGATCCCCATCCACCCGCAGCCTCTTCCCCCTAAACCGCCTCTGTTACTTAACTCTGCATTCCAGCGTATGTGTGCATACTCTGCTGACCTGAATTTCAGGCTGTCTGCTCGACACACAAAGCAGCCACGTCCTACGCTGCCTCCCATCCCTCCCTTCAGCGGCGCTCAAGAATGTCTCTGCGCCCTCCTCTTCCTTGGGCTCACTAGGCCTGCGGGAACAAACTGTGAATGGTTCAACCGACTCGCTTACCTCCACTCTCTCCTCCTTTTTCTTTTCTCTCTTTTACTTGTCTTGCCCTTGAAAGCCCAAAAGCTGCGCGTGCACGCTGTTAAAGCACTCTGTTATTTTTATGAGCATCAGCTGCTCTGTGGTGGTGAAGCAAGTTTACTGACACAGAAACGTGGTTGTACCCTGCAGGAACAACACCTGAGAGGGAGCTGGAACGCTCTCCCCTACATGTGGGTCTGTGGTGGTCGTGTTAATGCACCTATAAGTTTCAGTGCAAGCCCACGGGAGAGCCCTTAAAGATCACCTACGGGCCTTACACAAACGCACAATAATCCAGTATGTGCGGCTGCCCTGCGATCACGGTGGGGCGCGAACTCAGCGAGCTGGAGAGCTTCTCAGCCGCCAGTGACCTCAGGGTGGAGAAATTCCACATGTGACCTCTGCTGCCGACCTCCAGCTGTAGCCCGTTTCTCATTCTTTGTCCGCACACGGCCTCTCAGCAGTTACAACCCAGGTCGTCCCGAGGATACGTCCACAGACTTCAGCCAGTGTTAAACTATTTGGACACACCGAGTCTGTCGTAAGGTTGAGCGACGTGACAAAATAGATCAGGAAGAGATGTTGCCATCCTGTTTATACCAACGCAGACATCCCTTTAAACATTTCTGCTTGTATTTCGCCATCGCAGGATTACTCTGTGGGCGATTGTGGGGTTTAATGAATATGGATTTTTCAGGATTTTGACATCAAACTGATCAAAACGCATCACTAACAACCTAAATATATTTAAATCAGAAAATTGAAATAACATATAACGTGACAGTTGATTTCCACTATATGCACACCTCAAGTACACTCTCTCATTAGGTCAGCATTCACTGATGTCATGTTGAATTTACAGTATGTTTTACTGCACGTTGCTTTATGGCCTTCATGTGCTTTCGTGATTAGACCGTGTACTGCGTATCGCTCATTACTCTGGGTTATTAGCTGTATGTGCAAAGCCAAATGGCTCCGGGTCACTACACACGCACGCACGAGGAACGTAACCGACAGTGTGACTTTTAAGGAAGTTAAGTACAAAAGCCACGTGCAGTCATGTGAGCATGTCAGCGCCACACTAAAACCAAAACTGGAAGGAATAAACAAGCCTTCCACTTTGTTTATGTAGCTGCCTGTAAGAGGCGAGCATGACATTTAACTTTCAACTGTTCAAAGCAGGATGTGGACATAATGTGACCTTAACTTCTGATGTATTCACAATGCCTGTGCAGTTTATAATCCACGATAAAATGCTGATTAACAGGATTAACAGGCCCATCAAAGCCTGGCCTTCATCCACATAAACTCGCCATCACAAAAGATTTATACCACAAAAGCGGAGGAACGGGCACAGATGAGTTTTGGCAGGAGGACCTGTAAAGAGTGATAAAGGCCCTCTGTGAGAAAAGGAGCTCTGCCTTTCTCCTCCTCACTGCCTCAGGTTTCTGCTGAATCAGACACTTTTGAGGGAGGTTGGGCAAAAAAAAAAAGGAGAGCCAGAAGAAGAAGAAGAAAAAAGAAAACAGACAAAACAGATGTGGTCCCCGGAGGAAGAGGGAGACAAAGAGTGGAGGGCGAAGAGGTGAAGTAACAGGGCTGTGGACGGCTCTTTCCCTCCCAGCGTCACGCCGCCATAACTCAAACGGCTCAGTGAGGGGCAGCCGCCGCCCACACATACACACACACACACTCACCCTCTCTCTCTCTCTCTCACACACACACACACAGAGGAGCTTCACTTGAGGGGAAAGAGTTCCTCAAAGCCAAATAAGTCATTCATCACAGCTGGGAGTAGAAGACACTGGAAGAGTAAATTTAATTAGAGAGAGGATTAGAGCGTGACAAACGGAGCGCCTGCTCCTGTGTCCATATAGCGCATGTAAATTTGAAGTTAGGTTCAATAGGTCTCACATAGTGGTAGCATAGCATGTGATGTGCAGTATGACCTGCGTGTTGCAAGAGAATAAGGTTTATTGAAATCAGTCTGCACACTCTGAGAATCATTATGAGTGATCTCAGAAATGAAACCGAGAGCACCTGACAGCCAAGGGCGGTGTCTGCGTCTGGATGGGTAAAAATAGAGCTGCAAATCCTTTTCTGAATTGAGGGGAGGCGACACAAACATACCAGATACTGGATTACGCGACTGGACTCAGATTTCCTGTAAACAGGTGACATGTTGGGAAAACAAAACCTCTGAAGTTTCGCAAGCTCTTGGCGTATCTAGAAAAAGGAAACTTGCGGCACCGACGAGTCGTCATAGGCGTGATCAAGAGGCGGTTGAATTGAGAAAAGGGAAGGAAGCAATGCCAGCAAAGACCAACCACACAGTAGCATTTGGTTTCACGGAAACGTCAAGCTGACGCTCCGCGGCTACGGACAGAGCCAAAGCGCTGACGAGAGAGAGAAAATAAAAACAAAGCGCAAAAAAAAAAAAAAATAGCAGAGTCACCCTCAAGATGGTCCACACAGAGCTGTCACGGCTGCGCTCAGGCTGCAGCAGATAAGCAGGTTGTGTCAAGACAGACGACCCTGTGGGCGACGCTGCTGGCACCCACCCAGACGTCTCACTCTGATAACGGGACGCAAATATATGCAGGGTGCCTCCTGAGCGGCTGCCAAGGCCTGAGAGACACCTTGAGCAGCAGCCAGCGGGGCCTGAAGTCCACAGGAAATGGACAAATTTAGGCAAACCCTCGTTTGAGAGCTGACACATTAGAAGCTGGCTTAAAATACACGAGGGTACTTGGAAGTTTTGGTTGCTACCAAGCACGCAAACTTGTCAGGTAATACCAGTTGCATGCATGCTCCCTTGCGAGATAACACTAATAAAACCACTATTTGACTATTCGCAATACGTTCAACGCCTCCCAGCACCAACAGCAGGCATTCATCAGTCACCTTGTCTACCACGTGAATGTACAGCACAAGGATGGCTCTGTGCTGCACCAGCGTGAACCAAACACACCGACACATGACCAAACAAAGACAGTGAGTCAGGGCTCAAACAGCAGCACCTCCCTGGAGTAGCGTTTGAGGGCGTGAGGGAGGTCGAGCTTCTCGATAGCGACGCGGCAGACTGCTGAAGATTGTGGACCGGGTCTACGAACTGGTCGTGCACTCATTAAAACTGGTTGGACAGGACAGATGGAAACTTTTGGTTTTCTTATGAATCAGCAGCAGACATACAGACATACGAGAGATCAACCGAGGA
This sequence comes from Terapon puta, assembly GCA_028564955.1. Lineage (NCBI taxonomy): Eukaryota > Metazoa > Chordata > Actinopteri > Centrarchiformes > Terapontidae > Terapon > Terapon puta. The sequence continues at coordinate 13,996,839 of JAOXYL010000061.1, forward strand.
CACTGAAAATGTTGATTTGTTTCAGTAAGATTGGAACTGGTAATATTTCAATATTTCACTCTTTTGGCTCTGTATTTTCACTGCACTTCCATGCTGACATTAAAGGAATAAAAAAATCAATAAAAGGAATTTAAAAAAATCAATAAAATAAAAATGGTTATTTTTTCAGTTTTATATTAATTTTTTGGTCTTTAAAATGCAAGAAAACAACAAAAAAAGTCAAATTATGCATTTTGAGATGTTGAGATGAGATTTTGAAAGCTGTGGTTCAGTCCAAAACCAAAAGATATTCAACATACTTGATAGAAAAGTAAGAATATCTGCAAAACTCCTCACAGCAGCAGCAAATATTTTGAATTTGTCCTTTACAATTTAAAATTAAAAATTTTAAAATTAAAAATCGTGAATTAATCTCCTGTTAGGTCCACTGACAATACATTTCAGCACTGCATATTACTTACAAAACTGTAACAGACACTGTAGATAATTGCGCTGAAGCCTGGAGCCACAGTTTCAAACTTTGACACCTGGATGTTGGAGTAATGACCGTGTAATTTGAGGCCGCCGGTCCAGGCTGATTGAATCAGGATGCATTACTGTATGTCGACACTGCAGGGCCTGTCATTACAAATTTTTCCATATAGACAGTCACAGATGAAAGAAAAGACTTTTCTGTACTGACCATTATGTCACGACTTTCAGAGTATTTAAACATGATTTCATTCATTTCAGTGTTGACATGTTTTACCATCACATTCAGTGACACAGCGCTGGATTTAAAAATAAAACTTTTTAGAAACTTGTGGCCGTGGTGATGACAAAGGAAGTGAGTAAACCTGATTATGGAACATTTTACTGGCACTTGCATTTGTCAGTTTGACTGGACGTCACAGCCAACCACACCCGTCGTAGGATATGAGGTAACCGTAGTGTCTCAACACCTGCAAAGTGTAATCAGCCAGGTCCTTCGCCGTGTCTCAGGTCAGGGAGGGAATATGTCTGCACTTGCCTCTGCCTCTCTCTGCACCACACACGTCCATTACTCACTCCCAGACATGTGACTGGCAAACCCCAGTCCCTCAGCGTGGGTGTGTGTCACACACACATGCAGTCTGACACGCCCTCAGCCTTTGCTCACACACTGACAGTCACATCAGCTGTTTCCTAAATCCTCTGTGATAGGCTTTTTTTAAAGAATCAGCTTTGAGTGACCTTGATGGGAAAAAAGCACCCAAAAAATAGTCATTTCCTTTTAGATAGGCTTTGTTATATCAAAGAGGGGCTCTTCCTGACAAGAAACCTCTTTAGGATCAACTTTGTACCCCGAACGGAGGAAAAGAAAAAAAAAACTAAGTTTAGAAACTAGCATGAGATACATGCTGGGGATAGCTGGTGTGTGTGTGTGTGACAGACGAGGGCCAGATTCAACCCGCCTCCATTCACAGCATCAGTCTGGGCAGGATTATCACATTACAGACAGGATTCCCTTTCCATACAAGGTAACGAGCTTCACCCGTGAAAAGGAGACAGATCTAATCAGCGTGAGGGTGCTCTTTGAAATCAGCTTATTGTCTGTTTTCAGACACAAGGAATTCATTGATTGAATCTCCCTGCGCGATGACCTGTGATCACATGCAGCGCTTTTGACTGATACGGAGACACTGCGACGTCATTGGACGGAACTCAAGGGCGTCAGGCAAAGACGTGCGCTAGTCAAACAAACAAAAAAGAGATGCTGTGGGTCAGAGAGCCACAAAGGTGCCACCTTACCTGTGTTTCTCCAGCTCATTGTGTGACGATCTGAAAGGGAAAACACACGAAAAACAAGTGTAAGCACTAAAATACTGTCACAATAACACACAGACACTACAAAATCACATGACATGAGAGTCAGGATGAGGGGTCGCCGATGAGCCCAAGTTTTGAGTGATATGTAAGACGGATGAAAGAGATGTTTGTAAGAAAGAGAGGATTTGAGAAATGTTCTGGGAAAAAAATGCGTCAAAACACAAGCATTTTGTCTCTTTCTGAGTATTGTAATACACCAAAACAGCCCTCATCTGCTGCACATTCGCTCTTATTTGCTGTGGGATTAATGGCACAAACAGGCATCACATTCTGGAAAACGGAAAAAAAAGGCACCCATGTCAAGTGTGCAAAAAAAGTCTATTTTTTTCTGTCCTTTTCCATGTCTGTGTGACATCTGTCAGAGAGCGTGCAGCAGAGGCCAAAAGTGACCCAGAGAGAGAGAGAGACAGAAGAGAGTGAGGGCTGTATCTGTGACACAACACCCCCACCACTCGCTCTCTCACACAAACTCTTACACACAAAAGCACATGCACACACTGCTGCTGATGTTGACGCCTGCTGGCTGAAAAGCAGCGTGGATATGGTGGGATAAAAAAAACAAAATCAAACAAAAAAAAACCCTTAGACAGTCTTTGGGACCAAAGACATTGCAGAATTCCTCAGCGGGTAAGCTACTCCGAGGACAGCCCCATATCGCGACATGCAACCAGGGAGGGGGGGGCAGCAAGGGCACCACAGTCCATCTGAAACAGGCCCTCTGTTCATGAGACCGCCATGGATACCACGGCAATAAAAACAAAAACAGCAGCAACAAAAGGCCAGACAGACAACAAGCCTTTTCAGATTTTCCACTGCTTGAGAGCCCTTGTGCACACTGGAGGCAGCGGCTCCCACAGCTGTGCTGAGGAGGCCGAGGCGTCTGCACCAAGAGGGGTTACAGTGGGGCCGTACGGCTGTGAGAGCGCGACATCCTTGCAAATCCTCCCAAACCAGCTCATAACCTGATCCTAAAGGCTGACAAAAAAAAGCCCCATCCCTCTGCCGAGGAAGTGGCGGTATTCAAAGCTGCACAAATTAGGGGAGCGTCTGAGCCGGACGTGAAAAACACATCATCAGGAAGATTGCAGAGAAAGAGAATGCACAACAAGCCTGTGACGACAACAGATCAACACACACACACAAACGCATGTTGTGTGCTATGTGCAGGCATGATGTGGCATGCAAAGGACTGTGTGATGTGCTGTCATAAACAGAGCCCTGATGATCAAAGGCCTGCAATTTCGCCTGATATCACCCTTTCTATGGAAACGGGAAACTGCCGTGGCTCTTCCTCGTGTTTTCCCACATTCATAGGCAGGAATTGAAGGATGCAAAAGAAGCTAAGCAGGGCTTCCTCTGTCGTCTGCGCTATTTATACTTTTAATTTCTAGTGGGACAAGAGAGGTGAAGCAGGAAAACTCTCACCACTAACAATTTCAGGTCTCCCTTTATTTAAAGAGGCAGATTTGACAACAGTCTGCATGTAAAAAAAAAAGTAAAAATAAAAGGAAATTCGCGCTAGGCTTCTTCTCTCCGTGTGCAGAAATAGACTGCCAACTGTTTTTTTCACATGGCCTGAATATTGCACCGTAGCGAAACGTTTGAATTTGCAGATTTGATGGGGATATCAGACACTTTTTACACCCATTTTTGGCTCTACAAAGCAAAGTACTGTGCCTCTCTCTTTTTTAAAGCAAACAGCCAGCTTCTGTTTGACTAAAAAAAATAAAAGGTTTAAATTCAAACATGAAACATGTTTTCACTACACTACCCCAGCATCCTGTTGGTGCTTAAAAAAAAGGGTGAGATGAGAGGGGGTTGGTAAGTATAAAGGGAATAGGGGAATTTGCCCACACTGCAATCACAAGAAGGAGGAGGGAGAAAGCAGGTCTGCAGCGTGACACCCAGTGGGCCGCTGTTTTTCATGAGTGTGTAGGTGTCTGTTTCAGGTACCACACCCACCTGCCACATCCCCACACACACCCTCGGCAGCACAAACACACAGATACTTCTGAATAATTGCGCTGCTCCGTAAGAGGCCATTTCAAAAAGAATGTGGAAGACCCGGCAGTCTCGTTTGTGACAAACTGATACGAATATCACTTTCAGGTTTACAAAACCTGAACAGAAATGGTGATAGTGCACTACTGGGTGACATGCTGTACGTGCCCTGACGTAACCCTCAGACTCACGATGAGGAAATCTGGCTCGCTGAGCTTCCCTAAACTAATATTAGCCAACAGGAAGTTTTTTTTCCCGATCACAACTTTTTGTGCTTGGGAAAGCAACTGGGCTAATGAGGACAAGTCTCGCTAACGGGAGACTTTCGCTAAATACACAACAATTTATTATCACTCATTGGCAGCTGAGGTTACAAATGTGGGTCACGTGACCTACAGAGAAAAGGCTTTCGTGATGAGGGCGTGTCCCACCCTGATGAAATCAATCCAAAACTCTCTGTCAGACCAACGTTGTGAAGGCCCACTTCGACTATAGCTGGAGGGAAGAGTCGAATGACTGACAGATTTTGTTAATCGATTTACTCGTGTTATAGGTATTGGATTTGATAAAACAAGCAATTTGAAGATGCCACGTTAGACTTTGGGAAATAACTAATTGGTCAGAAGAATCAATTATGAAAATGACACATAATCACAGAGCTGTTCAGGGCCTCCAACTCAGTAGATCTTTTCATTTCTGATCTGAGTGTTAAATGTTAACCAGCTGACGCTGCAGTGATCTCTAACCGGCTGTCCAAGTGGTTTGGAAAGGAGCAAGGGCAGGGAACAAGACAGAAGCGAAACTGAAACTTGCATTTATTTACTTATGTAATGCAATTCTGTGCATGTTTACTGCCCTTTATATCAGCTGCAGGGTGTGATATCATATGGGGAGGGGGGGGGGGCGGACTGTGCTGCCACCAAGGTTTCATGAGCAGAAGAGGAACGATCAGAAGCAGCAAAGCCTTCATGAACTGTGGTGTGTGTGTGTGTGTTTGTAGAAAGTGGAGGTCCTGAAGGGAAGACACCCCCACCCTTCTCTGTCTTTTGACAGGGGACGGCATTTACTTTCATACAACATAAGACCCACGACTAACCACATGAAAATAAAGCATTTACAAAGCATGTGACGTGTGAGACAAGGGTGCAGAAACCAAAGGTTACGTGAATGTCTGATGTGTGCGTGTGTGAGTGTGTGTGTAAGTAAGTGAGAGAGAGAGGGAGAGAGAGAGAGAGAGAGAGTAGCAGAGTTGACAGTGTACGCGTGGCAGTGTTTATTGGAGAGACCAAAACAGAGAGCCCAGCCCAGGCAGCAGAAAGATGGCAGTGAGCATGAAATCACTATCGATGTGTGTGTGTGTGTGTGTGTGCGTGTGTGCGTGTTTAGATCCGCTGCCACTTGCACAGATAAGCATTTCGTCAAAGAAGCAAAAAAAAAAAAGAAAGTATATTTACCTATTGTTCTGAGTTTTTCTGGAAATTGGCGAAGCTTTCGTTTTCTTTCGGGAAAAGTCGCTACTGTACGGCAAGACAGACGCGTAACCGTGCTCTGCCTCTATCGGGAGAAACAAACACACAAACAAAACGAGAGGAAAAAATTAACGTGCTGTTGTGTCTGCGAGAGATTAAAGGCTGTCAGCGAGTCATTTACAGAGGAGGTGAAGGAGGAGGAGGTGGAGGGGAGGTGGTGGGGAGCTGTAACATGAAATATGTGTGGAGGCTGAGCGTCAGTCATCAATGCAATCGACTGCCAATACACCCATAAAGCGACTGCACAGCCTCCAGCACGGGGGGTCTACAGCAAAATAAAAACAATTAATGCCCCGTGAGCCTCTGTCATCACAATTTTCAATGTCACTCTTGTTTGTTTCCGAAGAGCTGCACACACACACACTCACACACACGCTCACTCACAACAACAACAACCCACGACACAAAAACACATGACACACTTTGTAAATCTGAAAATATACACCTCTAGTTTTCCTACATGTGAGCTACTATTAGGTGCAACAACACCCCCCTACACACACGCGCACACACACACACACACCCCACCACCCCCCATTGTCTTGTACAGTGACATCATACCTGCACTTACATGGCAGGGCACGGTTCAAACTTTACACACTGGCAGAAAACATAAAGCTGAAAATAAAAGCCTGTCAAGTTGTCAGCTCAGCTTGAAATACCTCTGTCTCTTCTTTCCAAGTACTCTGCAGCCTCCAGCAGGATTAAAAGAGAATTAAGTTCCATCTTGTCGTTGCCTCGTTATGTACAAAAAAATAAAAAAAAATAAAAAAAAATAAAAGTAGCCTATTCACACAAAGTCATGAAGTGAAGGAATAGAGATGTAAAAAAAAATTAAAGTGTTTCAGGGCGATGTGTGAGCGGTGCTATATTGAGCTCTGAGTCTTAGTGACTCCAAACTACAGTCAGTATCAACAGCACCTTACTGAAACTCGGGAAGGTGACTGACCGCGCCCCTGTCCAATCAGAAAAGCCAGCGGGCGGGCTCTTCGGCCTATGAGTCGAGCTGAAGGCGATGGGGTGCGATCTGATTGGCTCAGCGGTGCAAAAGTCATCAGGGACGTGCCCTAGCAACAGCCTGAGTGGCCCGCCCCCTCCGAAGCTGATTGGTGTGACGCCGGTATACGCGGGCGCTGATTGGCTGGGGTTGAATCATGGGGTGGGTTATTAGTTGAACTTGGGGTGTTGTTTTGGTTGCCAAATTTGATAACTTCTCAAAAGTATGTTTTTAAGGGGTTTGGACCGTGAGGCAAACTACATTCAACGTCCATTCAGTCAACAGGGCTCTGTTATGCACGCCAGGTTTTCCCAGTAGAGTGTGTGACATGGCAGAGTTTCTCACAGGGGTTGGTGTTTTGGGTCCATTTCCTGTCCAAGTCATTTTGAAAGTGTTGTATGAGGCTGCAGAAACTGAATTGGCTCTTGAGCTCTGCTGATGAAAAACTGATCTGCTGTGTTGTTTATGCGGGGGTGTAAATTTAAAACTTGCAACGCACATTTTCCTTCAAAAGTCTAAATATTATCCATTTTTGAAAAAGCAGCTTGAATAGAAACAGACCGGTGATTAAGTCATCGTTGTGCAACGTTCACCGAATGGAAAGCCACAGTCAAGGTGACAGTTAAGAACGGTGCATTTGCCTAAACAATGCATGCTTTCTTATTTATAACTCACCCATAATGTTTATACCATTAAGAGCATAGTAGGTGTGGCTCTATGTTGGTCACAAAGAATGCAAAAAGCATTCACTGAGGATGAGTACAGTTTCTCAAATGTGAACATGTATGCATTTGGCCCTAACAAAAGAAAAAAAAGTTTTGCATGTTGCTGTCTTTCTTTTGTTGAGCACAGCACAGTCTTTGCTGTGACAGACTGACATTTTTATAGCTGGTGGGCTTGACATGGATTAAATTAAGGATTAAAACTTTCCAAGACTAAAGTCTGAGTGAAAACACAAGTTGCTGGTGTTACAGTCCAGTCCAGGTCTCTTTCCTTTAATTTTGTCGAATCAAGTTTAATGTCATCAGATTCATGACGCAGGTCTGACCAAAGTCCAAATCATGTGATTCCAGTGTGTACCTCAGCTACAGCACCTCTGGCTTCAAATTCAGCTCTGTTGCTTCAATTCAGAGGGCAAACCCTGTCGCCCGTAAACCTAATGTGGCTTTATTTTCACACCGAGCCCTCAGCTTTGTACGCCTGCAGCTGAGCTGTGGCCATGAGTGAAGTGTCACTGTGTGAGAGCAACAGTGAGCAGAGTTTTGAATATCTCAGCAGGAGTGCCTGCACACTGTAGACGTGGTTTGGTGTGCATGGCAGACACTGCTAGCAGCCAGATGTTTGTTGGAGTACATTCTGAGGAAATCATACAGGCATTACAACGAAGGAAGTGACTTTTAAGAGTGAGTGATGGGGAGAAGGCCCTTGAGGACTGGAGCCACAAACATTGTTTTTGTTGTAGTTTCTTGGTAATATATGTCATGCAGGATACTCATGGGGCTTGCACTCCAGACAGTTTATCATCGATTGCAAGATTTCAGACAGCACAAATTGCTGTTTAAGTGTGTTGCTGTCAACTTTTGTGCATGCGAACAAGTTTCCATGAAGGATGTGTAAAGCTGTGTGTGATTACCACCAGCAGCCACATAAATGGAAAGTTACAGTATCTCGTTCATTTGTATACAACATATTGTAAAAAAAAATAAAACACAACAAAAACCTAAACCTATGCTATAAGTTGTTTGTGTATACACTCAGCTAAAATTGCTGCAGCATACTCAAGGGAGTTTCTAATATTTAGTCTAGTCTCACTGATATAATTTGGTTGGACAAAATGTAGGAAACAACCCTCACTCTTGCGGCCTCCAAAGTGAGCATAAAGCTGAATCAATACCTCTATCAAACAGTTTCTACATAAACTGAGCAGTGCAGATGTTATAGAGGAAGGATTTCTTGCAGGACACTTGCATTACACTGCACTGTGAGGTGTGCACACTAAACTGGCAGCTAGAAGTAAATGTTAATCATGTGTTAAGTAAACTCAAAAACTGTACAAGACACTCAGGATGCAGGTGATTGTGGATGGGTTGACATTTACAGAAAAAGTGTGATTATATTTGGTCCACCCGGCTGAAGCCAAGCAGAAACCACATTCAGCTGCAAATGAAAGTCAATATGAATTTATGTACATCAAGAGCTTTTATTTCCTGTTTTCTAGCCTGCCCTCGTTTAGCGTGACTTATTCTTTATTGTCGTCTCATTGTCGTCTAAATGCAGCGCTTCCCCTTATTTAGTGTAGTATTGCCTTATTTTTAAAAAATTCTCATCATGTATTTAAAAAATCATTGTTGCCATGATGCAGACACAGGATTGTGTGGTTTCTACACTGTGATAGCTATCTTTTGTTTGTCCTTTTAATACCCACT
>JAOXYL010000061.1:14039092-14055562 GCA_028564955.1 Terapon puta
TGTCCTCGAACTGCAGGATGTTGCTCACTGTTCCCCAACCACCTACTCGTGTGTGTGAGTGTGTGTGTGTGTGTGTGTGAGAGAGAGAGAGAGAGAGAGAGAGAGAGAGAGAGAGAGAGAGCTTTGTGTGTTTGTGTGCACTCTGTGTGTGAACATCTAGACGCAGTGCAGATGGTGTTGCACGCCTCTTTTCCTGCACGCTGACCCTTTTTTTTAAAAAAAAAAATCACACTCTTGTCTGATCTTGATCAAACTCGACGCACCAGCCGCAGCAGCGTCGTGTAACTCAACGTTTCCGTATCGCGCATGCGCCCTAAACGAAGCGCACTATAACTATAATAATGTTTAATCTTTGCACCGTTGTGTTTTTACTTGTGTGTTTCTATATTTTGGACACTGGTAGTTGGGTTCGTGGCACATTGAGTTCCTCGCCGTCCTCCCTCAGCCAGGCGGTGACGTCGACATGTATAGCCTCCTATAAGAGCCAATGGGGACGCCTTTACGTAATCCCTCCGATGTTGTGTGTTTTTAAAGGTTACGTAAGTCATGTGAATGTATTGGGCTCCGGTGACAATGTATCAACCCGAAATTAGAATTTTTATGCTCGCGTGATGAACAACCTGTCTCACATATGAACTGAAGGGGTGGACACACACACACACACAGGACGTGAATCAGTGCAGTGTGAAGAGCCTCATGGTTTGGTGCTGGTGTGTTTAGGCAGTCCTGGGTGAATCTGACTGGTCTGTCTTTCTTTTTTTTCTCTCTCAAGGAGGGTCAGCCATGCTTGATTGAGCAGCCTTTGTTGATGAGGTGGTCACACGCGCACACTGTCAAAGAGGACTATTGTTTATCCTGGAGAAGGAGGGGGGGGATATAACTGCTCTGTAAGATGTGGGTCAGTCTGGACACTGAAGTTGCACAACAGTATAGGAGGGGGGTGGTAATACACAAGGATCTTCCCGAGTGATGCCCCTTAAAAGCCCTTCCTGTTTTGTAAGTAGTGATTGCAGCTAACTGTCCTCCAACCTGTCAGTGTCAAGAGCCTGAAGTATCGTCGTCAACATGCCAGGTTGATCGGCAGCCACAACCGTTGGTGACATAAAAAAACACGTTAAACATGATCATACAGGAGAGGGATAGTCAAATTCTTGCCCATGCAAATGCACAAATGCAGTTTGTTTGAAAAAGCTCCACCTTGCATTATTTTGATCACATTTGTTAAAATTCTTCACTTTAAATAGTAGTTTCAAGGCTTTTTTTAACCTATGGCCCTAATCAGAAGCCTGCTTGCGTGGTTAAAATTTTGTGTTTATTTATTTGCTATCACATCAACAAAGAAGAAAACCCCAAGAGCTGCTTCATTCTGGCATGTATTTCATATTTGCACTCAATAAATGAGAAGTTATTTCCGTAAAGTATTAGAGGAAGGTGGGAGGGGGTTGGTTGAGCATCTGTCAGTGAACACAGCAGTTTGTCATGTTTCACCTCGAACAATCAGATTTTGGCTTGATTTGGAGCAGACGGGCCACTATCTCCTATAGGTGTCGGTTTTTAAAGCCCCACTTGGGGGAGGGAACATTTACACAACTCCTTGGATAGACACAAGCATCAAGAGCGTCGTGGAAGAAACCCCCAAATGTCAAGCCCGATCTCTTCGTGGCCTGCTGAGTACACATTGTTAAGTTGCCTCTTTTGCACCCCCCCCACCCCCCCACCCCCTGCCCCCACATACACAAAAACATGTTTGCACACACCATCCGTTTGCAACAAGTTCTTCAATTTGCCAGTGTGGGCAATTGGCTGTTTCATATATAAAAAAATTCCACCTTATCAGGTTTTAAACCGTTTATCTGCATAGCTGTAATCTTCCGTATGCACTTTATCTGTGTTGTTGCTCTGCAGCTGTTGCAGAGGGTGAGACAAGAAGCACAGTCAGCAAAACTGCACACATTGATATAAGCTGTTGATTCTTCGCCATCTCTGCATTGATGAAACAAGAGCCACGGCGTTGTTTCTCATGCGGTGACCCCTCTATTTTTTTTTCTACACGTGGAGCATGCATGGCCAGTCGCTCAGCTTCTGGTTTACCGTTGTTTATTTAAATGCCATTAAAACATACGTCTAGACCCAAATTGACGGACGCGCGCACGTTTAGGCGGCCTGTCTCTCTTCGTTAAACGAAGTGACAGTTAAACCCCAAGGACATCCACACCCTTTTCTCCTTTGACAGATAATCACCGCAGGACCATGAGCGGCGGGGCTGTTCTTCTTCTTGTCCCCTATATCACCGTGCAGATGCTTGTTTAACCGAAGGCTTTTTCATTCCTATGCGTTAGGTGACTGAGAGATCTTTATCACTCCTGACCATTTGTGAACCAATCTTTTAAAGTTTGTTTGAGTTTACAGGCAGATGTGAAACAACAGAGAGGACTAAAGAAAAGAAAGGAAATGTGCATAAAACTGAGCAACTGAAACAAAAAAAGATTTGCCTGTCCCTTGTATGAAACCATTCTCAAGAGACAAATCTGTCGGCCTGTGCAAGTTGGATCACCCGCTGCTCCCCTCCAGCTATAAACAGTTTACATAGGCATGTCATCAAAAGTTAATGTAACACTTAAGTTGCTGGCAGTCTTGGATTTATGGCAGAATATTTCTTAAGATGCGCAGGGATTTCTATAGCTTTGAATGAATCGAAGTCTCAAAGGCCTTTGAAAGTAGGCATGCAAAACAAATCTTAGTCATGTGTATGAGAGAGTGTTCCTGTCTTTAAAGACCCCCTCCAGACATGTTTTAACATGTAAATGTACTCTGTGCTTATGATGATGTGATTAATCACCAAGTTTGAAAATGATTTAAAAATACAATTTGCGTCAGCGCCACAAATCCAGCTCATGCATACACGTCTTCCACTTAGATCTAATCTGAACACAGGGGAGCTGTGAAAGCAGCCCCTTGGCATCAAACTCACAGACTATGGAAATGTTGCAGCATTTGACAGATTCCCTCAGAAAGTTACAGTCCTGCATGCTCTCAGTTGCTTTGACATTTAGTGTCTTGAAAACTAGGTCTGTCTCTCGGGAGGAATGTGAGAGCCCTGCTCCGCTGACCTCCTTCTCATTCACAAACACAGCTACTGTACAGACACCTAACACTGAAAACACCTCAGCCCTGCAGCTCAGGCTCGCTGGCTGTGGAAAGCTCCCACACAACATGTGGGGCAGAGGTCCTCCGCTGGTCTGCATCTGGCTGTGTGCCTCAAAACTGTTTAACTGTGGGGGAGGTTTAGAAAACCGTCGTGACACTATGGTGTGGTTTGGTGTTCACTGTGTTGTGCTCTGGTAGGCGTTCAGGGTTAAAGACGGCAGAGTGAGTTTGCTGCTACAGCTCTGCGGGACTGTGACTGTAAGACACACACATGCACACACACACACCTTTACAGATCGATCCAACTTCTTTAGCAGTTGCAGACAAGACCTGCGTCACAGAGGTGCAGGATATTTCCTGTGTTTAAAAGGTTAGCCTGGCTGCACTTTGTTATGCTTGTTTTGCAACTCTTGTCTTGGCAAACACCCCACACTTTTTTTTTTTTTTTTTTCAATTGACCGTCCACACTTTGGCTCACTTCCATTGGTTAGTTCCTAATTTACTGTGCTGCTAGGCCCTGTGGCCAATGTGAGTGCAGGAGGAGGAGATGACACATGGTGGGCTGTTTACAGATTTCCAAGGCCAAGGGTGTGGCACTGTTCTTAACTCCAACAGGTTAATTCAGGGTGGTGTCCTTTCCTTCCATTTATTATTCACTCTCCCGGGCTGACCAATCTCTACAAAAGTGTTGGAACTTTTGAAAACTTTTCCAATTTAATGGCTGTTTCTTAAGGAAAAAGTAGTATAAGAACTACTCTAGTTGCGACCATTTTCTGCGTTTGCAGCACACTGACTGCTCCTGTGTTTTTTTTGGGTTTTTTTTCTTTAAGATTGTTAGTTAAATCTGTGGCTTGGACATCTCTCCATGTGCTTTGCATGTCCTGTAATCTATAGGGCCATAACTCCTCGAACTGCCACTTGGGGCCCGTGCATGAGGTCTCTAAGTATTCATTACACCCTCAGACATTCCTCCTCCTCCCCGCTTTCTCTCGTACAGCCCTGTCATGTGACCAGTCGTGGACCCAACCATGCCATATGTAGTCAGGTCCACCCGAGCTGCTGCGGACAGATCGCGAGAAGACGGAGGAGGGCTTAAGGAAAAAAAAAACTGGTGTCAGCATTTCTGCAGCATGTGTTCCTCTTTTCGCCCTCCCTCCTCCCATGCCTGCAGGAGCACTCCAAGTCCCACTTGTTGTTGTCTCTGCAAGAGGCAACCTGGGCGAACACTATTTCCTTTACACCCGCAGGAGAATGGTGTATTAGGTCACTCTGACACTTTTTCACTCTACCTCATGCCTGCTGATAGAGCTGGTGAGTGTCACAAGGATGTTATGTGTGTGAATTTGTGTTCTGCACTCTTTCTCGCTTCTCATGTTTTGAGTATTATGTGACCTTTTTGGTCCAAGGTGTTAAAAAAAGAAAAAAAAAACAGCCAAGACACATGGAGGTGGCTGAAGCACATGCACTCATAAATGACCGTTTTTCACGCCCCCTGACTTGGTGTTTCTGCGCAGTGTGAAGGTGTTGGTGCAGGTTTGCGATGCAGGTAAATCAGAATCAAACACTATCAGCAAATGCAGCGATGTGTGTTGTCTCTCTATCGCCATGAGGCCTTTAGAGTGGAGCTGCTTTCTTTTTCGTCATGTGTAATATGGGGATTATTTATTTTATTTTGCTTTCACCAGAATGAATCTGTGACACTCTTTGTTAGGTCTGTGGTGAGGCTTGGTGGTGGTGGTTGTTTTTTTTTTGTTGTAGATGCTGCAGAGATAAAGTGCAATAAAATTTTACTGCAGATTTGACTAATGTTGTTTCAGAGCATGCAGAAATGATGATGACCTCTGATATCATGTCACCTGCTCAGGTGATGATAATGTTTAATAATTAGTTTTGGGGATAAGGGGGGGGTGGTGGACACAAAAGTATTTATCTTTATTAGAAATTCACATATAATGACTAAATATTGCATTAATGTGGTTTGTTCTGGGAATAATGTCAACCCAGTAAACCTAATGTCAAAGATATATGCTGCATTCTCAAAGCTATGTGGACACCTGAACGTTATACAAATATGACTGTTTCCACATAAAACAGCCTCCACTCTGAAGGGTTTCCATTACATTGTGCCCATTCAGCCTCAAGAGCAGTGTTGAGGTCAAAGTGGATGTTGGGCGATAAGGTTTCTCAGTTGGTGTTCCAGTTTATCTCAGAGGTACTGGAGGGGGTTGAGGTCAGTGCTTTGTGCAAGCCAGTCCAGTTCTACCACACCAACAGGCATTTCTTGACAGACCTCACATTGTGCATGGTGGAATTGGAAATATTTTTCCACCCGTTGTGGCCGCATAGTGTACCTGACCATCCAGTAATGTCTCCAGCGACATGCCACACGTCTTCAGCAGCATCTTTAACTCTCTCTTTTCCCCGGCCACAGGGATGTTCTCCTTCGACAGCAACCTGGCAGAGGCGGACCGCCCCTACAGTGGTGATGAAGACCTGCTGAATGAGGCCGAGGTCAATGGCAACTGGACGCCTCAGGAGAAGGCGCTCCACGAGGCACGGCTCAAAGCCAAAGCCAAGCGTCGCCTGCGCAAATCCTCATCCCGCAACTCCACCAGCGAGTCCTTCTCCGAGTCGGGAGAGTTGGCAGGGGCCGACCCGCACAGTCCAAAGGGCAAAGTCAACACCAACGACCGCAAATCCAGGACAGGCAAAGGCAGAGGCCTGCCAAAGAAAGGTACATTCCAGCTTCAGTGGTGTGCAAGTGTGCAGATTTCCACTTTTTTTGTTTTTTTTTTTGTTTTTTTAGGAGCTACCACATCGTTCTTACGGTAACAGAAGGGGCGCAACCACAGGCGCCATGTCCACCTCCCGCTTTGGTGCACATTGGAACATTTTCAGCTTTGTGGAAGAGCATTTAAGATATGGGCTTTCTTTGCTGGTCTTGCCCTCTAATGGTTTGTCTGCTGGTTGTCTGCAGGTGGGGCAGGCGGTAAAGGAGTCTGGGGTGCTGCTGGGATGGTCTATGAAGATGAGGAACCTGATGTGCGGGACCCCAACTATGATGAGTCTGCTCAGGTGAGTGAGTACAGCAGGACTTGGACTTGAACACGGATTGCTCATAAACTAATATGCATATTTATTAGAGACTTTAGAGACTCCGGAAAACCTGGATGGGGGCAGCTTTGAAAGATCCTGTCTTTTTTTTTTTTTTTTTCATAACTTTTTTCGGCCTTATTTCAAAGCTATTAAGATTTCTGCCTGTATTAAAGGAAAATCATTTACTTTCTTTTGCAATGTGGAAGTTGATCCTTTTATTTTGAAAATGTTAACCTTACTTGGGCCAGGGAAGTTTTTTTTTTTTTGTCAGTGCTGAAAGCGCATCGGCAACAGCGATTAGTTTATCGCCATTGTTGTTGCTCCAACCTGCAGTTTTTTGTTCCAAAGAGGCCCACCGATCAAAACTGCGGATCTGCTGGGCGCGATGCCTTTTATTTCTTGTGTCAAACAAACGTACTGATGTTGAAGGGGCCGCTGCTGAAACACGCTGAATATAAAAGAGGCTTTGCTCTGTTAGCACGATAATATTACTCGTACAACAAGCTCTTGCGTTTCTAATGACTTGTAACTCTCACTGGGTTATGAATCCATCAGGAAATGATAGACTTAAATTAAATGGTCCTCATGGTTTAGCCAAAGCCCATTTAAAACATACCCAGATGGCTCTGTCCCGTCACAGTCAGCGGCATTTTCAATCTTTAACCCCCGTTATCAAGCCAGTGCTCTGTGTGATGCTGAAGGCTGAAGTTTGTTTGTCTCCTGTTGTGGTCACGCTGACTGAATGCAGAGTGGGAACGGAGCTTCTGTCAGGAAGAAGTCGATAACGGATTTGGAAATGGCCTCAGAAAAGCTGGCGTGACCTTGGACGCTGTCGGGGCTTTTTGGAAAGGTGTCAGCGTGTTAACAGGGAACTGGGTCAGGGTGGTGCAGGAAAAATGCGCAGCCCATGTGCAGATGGATCTCTTTTGAATCGGGGGGAGTGGCAGCTTTTCAGAACATCACCCCATTTCGAGGGAAAATGACTAAATGTCTAAAAGTATCACTGGCCTCCGTGTTGACACAGAAAACAAGGAACTTGTGCAGAAATGTTGAATAAAGCTTTGTTATTTTACCCATACTTGGAAGTAAAAATCTCTCTCTCCCTTCACCCTTTACGGCCAACAATCAAAGCCACACGAGCAGAAAACAGGAAAGTGAATCATCAGCGTTTTGGAGTTTTGGCTTCAACCCTTCTTTATAATTATATTTGTTTTCCTGTTACATGAACCTGGGCGTGTAACCCTTCTTTTTTTTTTTTTTTTTTTTTTTTTTACAAGACTTTTAAAATGGTAGCAACCTTCTCTCATAAAAACAAAATGCAGTTGTTCTCTCTTTTCTGCAGTCTGCAGGTTTGTGAAATCTGTGCAGTGATTATTTGATCAAAGCTTATTCTTGTTTTCAGGTCAAGGAGAACCTCATTCGAATTGTCAGTCGGACCGGTTTCGACTGACATTCTTTGCACTCAGTGATGTGAGTGCTGAATCGAACAACAGACTGGCAGAACAGAGAGATATAACGCAGGCGTTTTAACAGAGAAATCTCAGTGTTGATAATCTGAAATTATTTTGCGGTTATAAGCTGTCAGATCTTTACTGCTCAAGAATTTAAAAAAATGGAGTTTTCTGGCCTTGGAAAAACATTTTGTCTGTTTTTGTTGTGTTTTTTTTTTTTTTTTTTTTTCTTGACTGATGATGCATTTTCTTTTGAACAGGGGGACACGGTTTATGCAACAGTTGTGCCAGAGGTAGATGAGAGGGAACTGGAAAAAATGGTCAACCCAATTGTACAGGAGTACTTTGAACATGGAGACACAAAAGAAGTCCAGGTACATGATTTCAAAAGAAGCATTTCCTGCTCCCTGCACCCAGCGCCTTCTGAATGAAGCAATGAGTGTTTTTAGAGAATAAACTGATGCAGTGACTGTACTGATTAGAGACTACGTACTTCTGTAAACTCCATATATTATACAGTTTACACTTGCATAGTGCACGTAACTACATAGCAGCTGTCTTTTAACTTTCTTATTTGTCCTCTGTCCTGTCAGATGTTGCTAAAGGAGCTCAACCTGGGCCCACACAAGTATGAGTTCTCCTCCCTGGCTGTGTCCCTGTCCCTCGAAGGCAAGGCCAGCCACAGAGAGCTGACCTCCCGCCTGCTGTCTGACCTGTCGGGCAAGATGCTGTCGCAAAGCGACATGGCTCGCGCCTTCGACAAGATCCTCAAAGAGCTGCCAGACCTCATACTGGACACGCCGGAGGCCCCACAGGTACCCGCGCAGAAGCTTCGGAAGAGTTTCACGTGAATCTGTGTGTGCAAGGGTGAAGACACACAACCACAGAGCTCAACTATCTTAAAAATATTTTAAAAAGATGAAACCGCATGCAGTCAGCTGTTTGTTTCTTTCCTCACCTACTTCTGAGTCTCACGGAAAGACAAGAAAACAAGATTACTATCAAAGCAAATGATAATCTGCGTAGACTGTCTGCTCTAATTGCCCAAAGGATGTATGGAGTCTGGCCTTGTAAGTAAGTCCAAATGGGCAAAATGTTTTTTAGAATTGTACTAAAAAGTGTTGTAGCTTCATTTGGGGGGGGTAAAAAATGTCCTCAGGTTTTTGTTTAAGGCAGGGACTATTTTGTCGCGTGGACTCCAAAAAAAAAATCTGCTATGCGGAGATACATCCTGCTGTAAGAGATTTCTTATCTAATGTCTTTCAGATGTTGGGCCAGTTCATAGCCAGAGCCATAGCGGACCACATCCTCCCCATGTCTTTCCTGGACTGTTACAAGGGCAAAGTGGACTGTGAGCATGCCAGGTGAGCCAGGTTAAAATGCAGATACAGTTACTTCTTCCAGAAATGAAGATTTAAAAAAAGAAAATCAAGATTAACAGCCACAGCTCTAAGATTTCTTTAGCCCCTTCTTCTTAAAGTAGATTTCTCAAGTTAACTTTGCTGTAAGACGAACAAAATCTGATTGCAGGTGCAACCAAGAAGACCTTTGACCTTTGACTGTAACGTCATGATTAAAGAGAATAAAACTTCTGCGTCGGGGCGTTACCTGTGTAATGTTGCCTATGCATTAAACTAGACTTACTGTAACGTGTCAGTTTTTTTTTTTTTTCCCCAGGGTTGCTTTAGACCGTGCTGCAGTGCTGCTGAGCATGAAGAGGGAGATGGTGCGTCTCGACAACGTGTGGGGTGTAGGTGGAGGCCTGAGACCCGTCAAACATCTCGTCAAAGAGGTAGGTTCATGGCCAAACGGACCGAACGTTGCGCCTTTTGCTTGTGCCCCACATTCAAAATGATTTTAATAAATAACCGCCCAACACCTGACCTGTTTTCGTATCGACGGGCTATGCCACTTTATTGACATTACGTAACGCAAACAGAAGGCAAGAGATGCATGCTGGGTAGAGAGCTGCACGGGCCAGCCCCTTTGCTGTACTGCTGTGTCAGCAGAGCACGGTTCTCCCCTGAGAAGTGGTAATTGCCGAAAAAAAAAAAAAAAACAAACAAACAAGGGCACAGAAGGGGCCGACATATATGCACGCCCCGGCCTTTAACAAAAAATCCACTCATGCACACGCCTGCACCCCACATGCTCTCAGCTCCTTCTATTGTTTACTAATACGGTTTTATGATCAGGATTTTCTGGAATTTAAGTGCCGATGTGGGAGTTTGAAGCAGACGTCTTGTGAACTTACTGGAACATTTTAAGGGATTTTGTGCATTTTTAGAGATAGAGATTTAGGGATAGTGCTCCATCAGCATGCGCTCAATCATATTGCTTTGTACTCAGTGACTCAGCTCTCCTTCTCCCGTTTTGATTTCCTGTCTTGCTTTGTGCAGCCTCGGGTGGGGTTTCTAATCCTTTCACTGTCTCCGTGCTCTTCTCTTGTCACTGGTCGTGCCTGTCCAAGTTTTACCACTCATGTTTTTTTTTTTGTTCCCGAAGCTCTGACGACCACGCGTTCCTCAGCTCTGTGAATTAGTCCCACGGTTGACTCACCTGTCTTGATCTAGCTTTGAGCATTTTGAACTTGTTGCATCAATCACGCTCCTCTCAAACCTCATGTGGTTGTGAATAATTGCACTGTAAATAAGTGATTTTTTTTTTTTTTTTTGTAAGCGTGTGTGGCGCAGCAGTGGGAGGGACACAACTGAGCAATGCTTACAAATGAAGCAGTGACTGAAAGATTCAAGCACAGCCATGAACAGAGAAAAGAAGCGTTTTTTTTTTCCAATTGTTGAGTATGTGTCGGACACATGTGCCAAGTTATTTTATTTCCCAAGGAAGTCAGGTTATTGTTGGGATAAACCCACTGTACGGAGTCGCTTTATGAAATACTTTTTCAGAGACGGTGCTTTCAGGTGCTACTGAGCTCTGCATCAGGATTTGGTCCTGGGGAAAAACATATTGTTAGGGTTGCACAACTAATGCAATATTCAGAGCCTGTTGTAACAAATGTACCTCAATATGGACAGTTTGGCATAATTTACATACACCATCAAACATTATCGATAATAATCACTCTGTTGGAGTGTAGCCAACATTTACAGGTCTTACTTCATTCCAACAGCATTTTGCTGCGGTTTATACACAGTGAGCATAATGAAAAAGAAAGAAACTCATTTTTTCTTTGCGGGCGTGTGCCTTTTGTTCCAGATGAACCTCTTGCTCAAGGAGTACCTGGTATCAGGAGACGTGTCGGAGGCGGAGCACTGTCTGCGGGACCTGGAAGTCCCGCACTTTCACCACGAGCTGGTCTATGAGGTATGAAATTCAACGTTTTTGTTGTGTCAGTCTTCGTAACGAAACAAAGCTCACTCAGAAATATGCAGAAACACAAATCAAACAGCATAAAACCATATTCGACAAATTGTTCCCTCGACATTACAAAATTAAATCAATGTAAATCAATGTATTTTCTCTTCCAGTTGCCCAGTAAAAAAAGAATTCTATATTTTGCCAAGGACAGTGTGTTGCTGGCAGATTCCTTTTCTTGTTTGTGCTACACATTGAGCATTACAGGGAAATTTCTTTGCAGACAAATGCAATTGCTGAGTGATTGTTGAGGAACAGAGTTTCTCAATACACACTACATTTATGGTCATTGTAGTTTAAGTAAAGATAATTTACTTTCTTGACATTTCCTCCTGTAAATAAAAACTGGTGATGACGCTTATTCAATGTTCTGTCAAGGGTTTTTTTTTTTTTGGCTTACTTGTGTGTACACAGTGTACTGTCATGTGATCTTGTGCTATTTGTACTGTGCAGCACATTCAGGATTCAACCAGTCTGACTCTTTCTGCCTTTGTCTCGTCAGATTTCTTTCTACACATAAACAAAAATTAAATTGAGTATCTTTTTTCTTCTCCTTTTTTATTTATATATTTATTTATTTTTATTAAATGTTCCTCAGTGTCATACTACTGCACTCTTTCCTCATGCGTTCTAATAATGGCAAATGGCAAACACTGCCACCTTGTGGTTAAATGTGGAATGTCTCTGAATAGCTGAAAGGATCAACTTTTTTCATCACCACTCATTGATTCTACTGAACTTTGACCAGAATATAATATGATAAGACGTTATTACATGTTTATGTGATCATTATTTTTCAGGCTGTCGTGATGGTGCTGGAGTCAAAAGGAGACACTGCCAGTCATATGATGATAAAGCTGCTGAAGTCCTTCTGGAAAACAGGCCTCATCACTGTGGATCAGATGAACAGGGTGGGTTTTTTTTGTACTTACTTGTTTTTAGCCAAGTTGAAAATATCTCCTTCAGTTAAAGAAATTTAACGTTAAACGTTGTCCTCACAGTTTTATGCTCTGTTTTCCATGCAGGGCTTCCAGCGTGTCTATGATGAGCTCCCTGAAATCAACCTTGATGTGCCACATGCCCACTCCATCATGGAAAGCTTTGTGGACCTCTGCTACCAGGAGTCGGTCATCACCAAACAGCTGAGAGATGCCTGTCCCTCCAGGTTAGTTGGCAGTTAATTCACACCAGAAAACATCAGTGTTTTTTTTTTTATATCTGACAGGTAAATAATTCACTTTAGCTGGTGTTTTATATATTTGTTACTGTGAGCAAATCCCATGAAAATCCAAATCTAAAATCATGAATGTGTTAGTGTATCTTTCAATCGGTAAAATAGTGTATCTGACCCCATCCTGTTTGTGACAGGAAAACTCTAGTTTTTTGGAACCAACAGGAGCAAGTGGTGCATTTTGGGACTATTTTCAGTTAGACAGACTAGTTAGTATCAACAACAGCAGGATGGTTTAAGTATTGACTCAAATGTCAAACGTCAGCTCATGTTCATGCAACAGTGTGGCTTTCTGATGTGTTTGTATGATTTTGGACAACAACGGCACTTTGCTGCGCAGAGAAATAAGGAGCATCAGGTCTGTGTCTCTAAACCTCTTGTTTCCTCCACTAGAGGGCGGAAGCGTTTCGTGAGTGAGGGAGACGGCGGCGTGATCAAGAACTAATTCAAGGGAGGAAGATTGAGAGGAGGAGAAGGAGAAGGAGGGAGGGGGTGCCTACAGGTTCTTGCACCTTGTTCCGGCTCCAGCATGTGTTCCCTAAAACCGGTCATGCTGGCAGTCTAAAGTTTCCTTGTTCCTCGCTCGACAATGTTGTCATTACACAAACCAGCGTTGACGTTCGGTGAAAGCAGACTGACGAGTCCTGGCCCGGGCGCTCAGTTCCCTTCATGTTGTTGATCGCTGTTTTTTTGACGTTTTTTTTTTTTTTTTGTAAGAATACTCTTTATTTCTGGGGGGGTCGATCCACCCCCCTTAGCTCAGTCTTTGTACCTGTTTCTCAAGAATAATTCAAGTCAGAGCTGTGGGAAGACGAGAGGACGGGCTGGGGGAGTGTGGGAGATGAATTGGGCTGTTTTGTCTCTTGCTTTGCTTCACCTGTTGCCATGTCTTTTTTTCACCCTCTGTCTCCAGGTAATGCGCTATAATTGGGGGAAAAAAAGCACTTAAAAGACAGCGCATACTGTACCGTGTACTGTTCACTGACTGTACTGTCAGTAAGCACTTCGTAATTTTGCTCAACAATAAGGATTTTTTTTTTATTTTCTGCCACAAATTATTTGAAATAATTTCAAGGACAACATGGTTTGTACCTCCTGGTTTGAGTGGTTCTATTGATCCTCTGTGAAAAATTTTGGGTTTTTTTGTTCTTTATTTCGCATCATCTTGGTCTCTGAGGCCAAATGTTCACTTTATAAAGTGTTTGGCACTGTTTGGGTGTTTATTTGAAACTCGGATTAGGGCAAATATGCTTTTGAAGCCCTTTTTTGAATAATAATAATAAATTGGGTTTAATGTTTGTTTAAAAAAAAAAAGACCAGCTATATTTTGAACATTTTGCTTGCAGTTAATGAATTTACACTTCACATACATGACAAGTTATTCTGGACAGGTAACATTACTTGACATCTGTTTGTGTCTGTGAAATGGCAACCAAGCTTTTTCTCTGAAAACCATTTGTAAAGCATATTCAGACTTCTCATGCCAGTGTCTGTAACCATTTTACATGTTGACCGATGTGGCTGAGAAACTTATTTCTTCCATTCAGCGGCAACAAAATGAAGTTTCTTTTTTTTGTTTTTGATGTTCGTGCCAGCAACATCGATGGAGTAACTGAGAGAACGACTGTGTAAGCGTAGCAGAGATTTACATCAGTCACATATGTTGACCAGTCATCATTTGTGAATCTTCATGTGTATTTCAGCCTTGTCTTTCACTTGTGTCTGCTCTTGCCAGGTTGTCTCATTGCCCATCTTTCTCTTGAGCAGGTGTGGAAACTTATAACTGAGAAGCAGTTTAAGGCCAAAGGTTGAATTTTATTCCCGAAGCTCTTGACTCTTGAGCGCTTTTATGGTACATCGATGGTACCTGGCTATGTGTCTTCACAGCACAGCTTTATTATGGCTACAGTGTAAATAACTGGTTGAGGGAAATCATGTTAAATGGTTCATATCTGGAAATTGGTGGTGTAATTCACACTCATTCATGCATGCAGCTGTCTACTGTCAAATAGAGGCTTATGTTTTGTATTCCAACAGCCATCTTTGTATTATTGATTTATTTTTTCTTTTTTTTTTTTCTTTTTTGGATCAGGAGATTGTTCCCAACACACTCCTTTACACAAGAAGTTCATATATATTTCAATAAAATGACATATTTCCCTCTACAGTGAGTGAGTTTTTCTTTTGTCCTTTTTTAAAAAAAATATTTTTCTTTTGTTTTGTAGCAAGATAATATTTTACATTTCCTCTTATGGAATACAAGTATGTGTTTTAGTGCTAGTGGATAAAGACTTCTATCTATCTGTGTGTGTGTGTGTGTGTGTGTGTGTGTGTGTGTGTGTGTGTGTGTATACACACACACCATATTAACACTTATAATATAGTACATGCTGTGTTATAGTTTCAAATCTGTTTTTAGGGTGCTCAGTAAATGTATAGATGACATACTATGTGTAAGGGCATGATTTCTTACCTGTAGATTTATTCGTATGGAATATAATAATATATTAGTCATTCTATATTATTATATGTTACAATGATTATTACATAACAATTACTAGATAATTACTTATTTGAATTAATCGTGTAATTATTTTAAGTGTTTATGAATATGTAACCGTGTTTTTCTTTGTCATTTTTTCAGGAGGAAAATAATACATTGTTCCTAACTTTATAAAATGCATGTGTGTGTGTTCACATACCTGACCAATAAAGCTGTTTCTGAAACGCCAATCAAAAGCGCAAGACGTGGCCCTATGACGTCACACGCACACACCCGCGGAGCGTCGTTACACGTCAGTGTTAAAATAAAAAAAAAAAAAAAAAAAAAGCTAGTCGTAACCAGGAAGTAGCTAGTGAGCTAGCAACGGATAATGAGCGGCTGAGTCTCTGGTCATTTTGACAGGTCGGTAACTGTTTGCTCAATGAACATCAGGCTAGACAGGCACACCGGACCCGTAGTTTACCAGCTGCAGAACTATGAAAGCCACATTATTGTTTCCGCAGCGTTAAAAACTCAGCGTTACGACAGTGTTATCGAGCAACGTGCAGCCCCGCAGGCTGCGTCTCATCTCCGGGGCGAAGGGGCGAGTAAACCTGGTTTATAAATAAATGTGCGAAACAGGTGTCGGTCGCTGCTACTTAACCCGGGGACACGTTGCTCTGAAGCTGGGTTTATTAAATGAATAAAACCTTTCAGGTCAGACCGTTCTTCAGCCTCTCCCACATGACTAACAACAGGAAACATGGGGACCATCTGTAACCGAGATGTTACCATGATTATTAAAGATACATTTTGTACGGTTTATACTATAGCAATAATAGTATTTTCTACCCACTTTGTCAATGAAAAGCTGCACAGGTTCTTGACTTTGGGTACACAGTATTAGATAAAAATGATGCTATCTTATAAAACAGCACTGCAGTCATTTTTACCTGCATGATGGCTATAAAGATGTAGTTGAATATGTGTTGATTCACGTTATTGTCATTTTGAAGGTCGCAGTTTGTACTTACACTATCGTTACATGTTATTGTAGACGTGGAAGAGGTACTCAGATGTTAGATGTTGGATGATATTGTATGAATTATTGATGCATTCATGTGTTCATCACTTTAATTCTGCAGCTGAAAAAGGTGGAGCTCATTTTGACTACTTTATCTGCTATGATATTATAATGTATTTGTTTATTAGGTTTTGTATTATCCTGAAATTATCATATAAATGCAGTGAATATTATAACCCTAATGAAGCGACACTTGTATAGCTATTTGCTTTACATTTTATTACTTGATAAAATGGTAGCTGTTATAAGTTTATGGCGCTGAAAGAAAAATGTATGATTTGTTTTCTTGTATTTTGTAAGAAGTCCATAGCCCTGGTCCTCCCTTTTCCTCCAAACAAATAAACAAAAAAAACCCCCAAAAAACAATTGCAGTCAGACAGCCAGCCAGTGCACAAAAAAATTAATGTCAATTCAGTGTTATATATTCACTCCATTCAATTGGTGTTGCTTGTCTGACGTATTTTAGGTATCACTGTATGTATATGTATATGTAATATATGTATATGTATATATATATGTAATATATATATATATATATACATATAGCTATATATATATATATATATATGTATATATTATATATATATATATATATATATATATA
>JAOXYL010000061.1:14064764-14087400 GCA_028564955.1 Terapon puta
TGTGTGTGTGTGTGTGTGTGTGTGTGTGTGTACTCCTCTGACACAACTTTTTTTTTGCCTCCCATACAAATAAACAAGGCTTTTGGGCAAACTGGCAATGAACTTCTGCCTCTTGTGACGTATCTTTTCTGTCTTTGTGCATTCCTCAAGCCTGATGGCTACGAGCTGTTTAATGTGTCAATTTTCATTAGCTCACTGCATGCTAATGTTGTTCATGGAACTCCGGCTTTGACATCACTGCCCTCCCAGGACAGCGTAGCATCGTTTGTTCTCCCCGACATCAAAACATCGAGTCTCCCTCCCTCTATTTAATTCAGTTGCCATCAGCATCATCATCCACACTGGCCTAATTGCTGTTTATACTTCATGTCTTTCTATATAAAATACCCTCCAGGATCCAGCATCTCCAGCTCTCTGTACCCTGCCTTTGCCCCCCAGAAGCTTGCTGTTGAGCACCAAACTTGCTTCAGCCAACATAGGTCTATGTATGTTATGTAAGGCCCACTATAAATAGGTTCACCCGGGATCTTTTGTCTTTACCTGATTCGCTCTTAGCCCAACAGTTTTTATTTCTGGAGAGAGCTGTGGAAGCTAGTGCAATGTAGAGCTGGCCGTTTCCATAGTTACTTTTGTTAGCTGCAAGCTCTTAACATTCTTCATCTGTTTCCTCACATGTCTGCTGTTAGCTATTTGTTTGAATCTGTTTGCATTGCATGTCCCCGTAATGACTGTATGTGCATGGATAAAGAAGTGATATAAACAATGCTTTGTAATTATTAACATTCATACCTTTTCATACACATTGCAGTGTCAATGGATTGGGGGGGTGAGGGGGGAGGTGAGAGCAACAAATAGAAATTAGTGTGGGTGCAGATGAGTCAGAGACTAGAATATGTAGACGTATTAACTTCTGTTGGTCAAAAGTACATGCAATTAGTCCCATGTTGCATGATATTGATTTTGTGTATTAGATATTATTGAGCCTCACTCTAAGGGGAGTGTTGTTGTATCTGGTAAAGCAAATTACCCAAATATTTGCATTTTGACACTGTATCTACTGTGATCTAACATATAGTTATCTTACCTTTTTTTCTCGTTGTTATTATTAGTTGCGCAGACGTTGTCAATAAAGGAAAATATGAACATTCACTGTAGCAGTGTATGTATTTCTCTTGAAAATGTCCAGGCAGTTAGGTAACAGCAGGTACAGTAGCTGGATCGGGCCCAAGAATTGGACTGTCAGAGTGCTGCGAGCATGGATCCAGCAGAGAAGAGGGCAAGGTGGGAGCCATGCGAGTGCAATGTGTGTGGAGGAGTCTGGGGGCATGGTTAAAGAAACACTGGGGCATTCCGCAATCACGATTGGAGAGCTGAATATGATTCTCACCCATCCCTGTTGTAGAACCAAAGAGTACAGGCGGCTGGGGACCAAAGTGGGCGAGTGCGAAAGTATTTTTGGATCGCACGGGAAACCTGCCACACCAACAGCAGCAGCAGCATCGGGGCCTGGTACCGGGCTTCCCTAACCCACTCCCACTCTCAGAGGAAGAGCAGGAGAGAGATGTTCCTTCAAAAGAAGAACCACGCTTCCGCTGCTTTTATTTTTCTTATTTGTGCTATTTTTCTTTCATTTGCCCAGTGTTTGAATGATGATGTAGTATATATAACTATGCAGAGCCCAACATGACAGAGAGAGGGAGAGAGAGAGAGGGAGAGAAAATAACGAACTTGGCAGCTGAGGCGAGTATCTTGTATTTATAGAAAGTCGTGTTTCCGGCAGAGGTTTCTGTGGTTTTAGCACTCCCAATCCATTTTTGCGGTGTCTTACAGGCCCTATTGTATCCAGGTTTAGATTGAAGATGTTCCCTCATCTAGCGCCTTGGGGGGAGATTTGACTGTGAGACATGTCAGAATGTGATTTGGGGGAGGCAGATGGATTTCTCCAGCTCTTGTGCAACCCGGCCTTTTTTTTTTTTTCCTCGTAGGATCGCTCCAAAAAAACCTGTTTTGCATCCACAAACTTAAAAGTACAACACAACACTTGAGGCTGAATGTAAATGCATTTACTGTATGATATATATGCATTTCATTACTACAAGGATGCAGGCAAAGCTGCAGCCTACCTTAAAATCTCTCTCTCTCTTTTTTTTTTTTGCATTTGTCTTGTAGATCCGGTGCAGTATTTCCTGTATAACCTCTCTAGATCATGGCAGGTTTTAAGTGATTTTTTATTTCAAACAGCAATGGCAGCCTCTGCATCTCAGTGGATTTCCTGGTATGGATCAGGTTCTTCTATTATCTACTCTCAAACAGTGTGGGTTGCATAGTTGGTTGACAGAATGCCAAGGCATTGAGACTTTGAGGAGCTGCTGTACATCAAGTGAGATATATTTTATTTTGAAGTAAAAAAAGGAATAAAATAATGGCCTTTCATGATGTTGATTAGTAACGTGGATGTGATGTGATGCCAGAATCAGGTGACACTTCAGTTCTTATGGTCTTGAGACAATTGTTAGTCTGGGTTTTATATTTTCATTGTCTGAGAACAACTGAACAATGATGGAGCCTTATTGTACATAAATTCTGAATTCCCTTTACAAATCCACACATTAACAGAAACTGGCCACTGATTTTCAATAACAGTGGAAAGACCAATACTTGTTCTTAATAAAAGATAACTGTGATTTTGACAGCATTAGTGCTGAATGGCCTCAAGTCACACTTGAGTGTGAGATCTAAATTCTCAAACTAACATGGACGGAGCCCAAATTAAACGCAATGTGATCCATTGATGCGCCTTGAATTACACAGAATGTAGTGTCTTGTTAAAAATAATGCTTTTATACTTGCATATGGTGTAAAGTTCGGTGTTAGTTGTCTTTGTTATCATAAGACTAACGAACACTGCAGAATGACATTAAAAGTCAAAATTAAGAAAAAACTTAGAACAGACATTACTATCCACCCAAGCCTTCATCTTGCAGGCAGCAATCTCAAAGGGCAGTCACTCCTCACTGCCTCTTCAACTCTACCAGGCACCCACCTGCAAGCAAAACTCCCACACCTTGTCCAGGAGAGAACCTGAAAATAACATGGCTGGAGGGATGCATATGCAGGGTAAAGAAAAGTATTTAGCTTTCCCTGGGGCACGAAGCTCTCACTTTCACAGTTAGGAAAGTAGCACTGGGCATCACACAGATGCAGTTTATAAAGCTGGACGATGGTAATCAACTGTTTAACGTCATCTCGTTTGACAGTTTAAATGCGAGTCAGAGAAGGTCTGCAGCTACACTAATCTTATAGAGGCTAAATTAATTACGTTGCAAAATACAGGATTTCTTTAATCTTTAAAATGAGCTGTGTTTTTGCTTATCAGGAGCATTTTTTAAAGCCAGACTGAAATACTTAAACAACTCTGATGGGGTAACATGAAATTTTGTACATACATTCGTGACCCCCAGGTGAATCCCAATGACTTTGGTGACTCTCTGTCTTTTCCTCCACCGCCACTGGCAGATCAGCTTTTCCTCATAATGTGAAATACTTCAACATTAACCTGATGGATAGGCACATTTTTTAAAAGACTTTCATAGGCCCTACATCTTCCAGACTTTAATGATCCCCCCCGCCCAAACTGTAATGTGTTCAATGCTAATTATTAAGTGTTAGCATGTTGTCATGCTAAACTAAGATCATGAACATTTTACAAACATTATACCTGCTTAACATCAGCATGTTAGCTTGCTGTTGTTAGCATCTAGCTTGCAGAACAACCTTGCATTACTGGTAGCATAGTGTTGATTTTGTTTAAATTTGCATTACATAAAACAAACCAAGATGTACTATATGCATGCCATTTATAGTGATAGATAGATAGATAGATAGATAGATAGATAGATAGATAGATAGATAGATAGATAGAATTTGTTACCCTACCTTAGAAAGAAAATATATAGTTAAATTAAAAAGACATACTACAAATTGAGCCTATTTCTGGTCCAAGTTATATTAAAGCATGTACTACTTGTGCTTTACTGAAATGATCTATTCAGTAGAAGTGCCAGGATATCCTTTCATTAAAGCAGTGTTTCATCTTCTTTCCACAGCCAGTACTTTGAACCTCTTTTGAAGTCAACGTCATTGCTAAAACATGGAAACAACTTTGTATTGCCCCATATTCACTCTCAACCTACCACAGCGTTCCCCAAGAAACAGGAGCATTTTGTCTCACAGTGCTCAGATGCAAGGGAATAAAACAAAGGCTTCCATTTAACTTTCACAGGTATGGAGTTAGCCCCGCACTATAATGTCAGTAAGTGCTAACATTACATAAATCCATTACTTAGTCCCTGTGCTGTGGCATTTTATGGAGGAGAGAGGTTAGCCACACTGCAGTTATCATAACAGCATCCCGTGATCTGAACTCTGTGTGATCAGATTGGTTTTAATAGACTCTGGATTACTTGTAGGCAGTTCCTCAAAGCTAAACATCTCTGTGCCTAGAATTAGAGTGCACATCTGAGGTGAAAACGATTTGTTCAGGAGAATGTCACTGCTGCAATGAAAGAGCTTATATGCTATTATCATACACTACCTTAAAAAGATGACAGGGCAGCGACTCAGAGATCCTTTGATACATTTTCCACCGCTCAGTATCGAAGCAGATAACATAAAATTTCAGTAGTCGAGCATAAGCAGGTCGTATATTATGTCTAATAGTCGCTTTGCATTTGTGCCACAGGAGACACAATGTATTTTATTACATGTAGCCCACAAGCTTTCTTATCTTCAGTTAATCTTGTCCGTAATAAAGCACACTTGGATACTATTCATTGCCTGCGCTCTGAGCTCACATGCTCTCTATAGTCGTGTGAACGTACAAGTTTTCTGCTATAGATTTTGTTCATTTATCATAAATTAAGTTTAAAACATTTTTTCTTCTGCGCAGATGTGCACTTGGAGTCTTTTGTCACAGGTTGCTTTCAGTAAAGGTCTTCCAAAGGTGTTAGTATGCTCATAAGGATCTGAAGTTTGCGGTAAGGTTAATTCTCAAGCTTCAATTTCAGTCAGTTTATTTTTTTCTCAACACTTTAAGAAGAAACCATTACCAGCAAAAGTATTGCTTCCAAATCCTGACCCTGGTAAAAACACAGTATTGTAATAGAGGCAAAAATAGTTAAAGTAGCAAAACGTAAACTACTCATTATTTTAAATGTCCGCTGTCAGTATTTTTTAAAATTATATTATTGAATCATGACATGATTTCAGACATTAATGTTCAAGCTGTACTTCAATGCTACTTTTAGCAACTTCATCTTCACTCACAATTTTGATATTCTTTACAAAATCTAAAATATCAGTCTAAAAATGAACTATTCAATAAAGCTGTAAGCAGCAAGTGTAGTAAAAAGTACAATATTACCCTAAATAAATGTAGCCAAATGGAGGCGTAACAACATATAACAAAAGTAAAATTGAAAAAATATTCAAGTTCAGTTCATATACCTCATATTTGTACTTTGTTCTAAACATACAGTACTTAAGTAAATCTACTTCCACACTCTACAGTGCTCCTCTGGGAACCACTGCAGTCTGGTCAAGCTTCATTTAAATGGCTCATTTCATACAAAGGGCAACACAATGTGCTTTACATAAAATAACACTTGTGTAGTATGTAAATATATTGAGGATTGTGTACATCCCCACTAGTATCTTGCATATTGTTAATATAGTTCAGCATGGCAAAGCCTGATCCATGAGGGCCACTGCTCATTGTGTCATTCAGAGAGCTGAAAGAAACGCTGCATAGGATTGTGTTACAGCCTACTTACAATTTCCCATAGTCCTCTGGGGTGTGTTTAGGTTGATTTCTATGCTAAACAATGCCATTCACAGAAACCTAGAACTGTAGGAATCTGCGAGCTCAAATGGAGGAGTAAAGTGTTGCCGGTGGTTCATGTGTGATTACGCGGCTGAATGCAGCACCGTCGCTGTCCGTGGTCCTGAACCTCCAACCTGTGCCAGAGGTCTGCTGCAGTCCGCCACGTCCTATGAAAGAGTATCGACTTTTTGTAATAGGAAGTGTGACCACGGAGTGCACCCAGCAACAGATGCGAAACAGAAAAAAAAATGCTTTGGGGGTTGAAATGTCATGTGAACAGTTGGGTTCAACCACTGAACACCTCAGGGGTGTTATCGACTCCCTTCAATGCTTTTAAAGGCCAAGGGTTCGTTCAGACCGGGCTTTGCAGTTATTCGCCCTGATGCTGCAAGGGACCACACGAGAGAGGGAGTGAATTTGTGAAAGTAAATGACTGCCGGGAAGAGTGCTTCAGGCGAACTGGTGGAAAACATCTATAGGCCAGGCAGTCTGCCACAGAAATGAGTTAAACTAGATGGCAGGTTTACTTATATTCACGAGAATGGCTTGTTTTCTCTCTTTTTCTGAGTGTTGCCTTAAATAATTTCATAATCATTTCTTACATTTGTTAACTGTCAGGCAAGACATAAACCTTTTTCAAAAATCTGTGTTTTGCTTTTGAACCTGAGTTCGATATTGGACACTGCTGTTGTTTTAAAGGACCAACAGGAAAAGTAATAACAGCCTGACACTCCTGCAAAGAGTTTTTGTGTCAGTGATGTCAGACTCGTACGGATATATATGTATATTTATAGCATCTTAATAGCCCTGCCTGTCAATCTCTGGTATGCATCTTACCTAATTTGATCTCCGTTCCATTAATATTACTTCAGGGCATAGAGTTTAATCTGTTGGAACTAGTGAAGGCCTCTGTATCACTTTAAAATATATGACAATGGAGACAATACAGCACATATATATAAAAAAGGACATAATGATATAATAATTATAGCTTTTTGATAGTTAAAGCTTATATCACAAGTAATATAAAGTATATATCTAGTGGAACAAACAGTGAATCATTTGCAGTTTTGTGAAAAGTGTAAAAAAAGTGTGTTATGGGACCACATATAGGAGCTATTTTTGGGAGTATATATTATTTTAATTATATTTACTGGATATCCTGAGATACGATCTGAAGATTGTTGTTTATTTCCTACATTAAACCTCAGAAATATGACATTTCTGACTTCCCTGTTCCCCTGTAGTACTTCAGACAGCCTCAGAGAGCATCTGTCATATTACTCGTTACATTACCTTCCCATTACAGCCCTCTGGATGCAGCCGCTTTCTTAACCCCCCCCCCCAACCAAAATAACTAAAACAAACCTCCTCTGAGTGATCACGTCAGTCAATCAGCCTCTGAAAAGGGGTGGGGGGTCACCTCTCATCACAGGAGACGGTGGAGGTATTTACCTACGTCGGTGCGGCTGTTTCACCCTCAGTGCGCGGCCGGAGGAGGGTGACACCGGGAGACGTAACCTCACCCTCACGGGACTAAACAGCCCCCCACCCCCCCTTTTTAAATGAAATGACAGCGGAGCGAGACGCCGCCGTTGCAAAAAAAAAAAAAAAAAACACCCAACGCCGGTCGCCACTTGTTGCAACGTCAGGCTCCATCTCCATCCTGCACGGGAGGAGGGGAGGAACAGAGGGAGGAGGAGGAGAAGAGAGGAGAGGAGAGGGGGGGTTGGGACTCCGTCACATCCTCTGTCCATATATGGGCATGAAGTTTACACGCAGCGGGGAATCCTCTCACTGGAGCTGATGAATGGGGAGGAGGGCCGAGGGAGCTGCCAAAGTGTATATAAGGAGAGAGAGGGGAAGTCGCTGATGTGAAAATCCACAGCAAGCAAATGCCTACCGAGGAGCAGAGAGACGAGAAGGAATACCTTTAATTGTTTTTTTTTTTATTTATATACCTACATTTACACCTTTTGACACAGACCACCTTGGATCATTTCGTTGAAGGGCATCAAATAAAGGGGGGCTGAGAGGAAAAAAAAGAGCCATCCGAATAATTTGGCCACCCCCCCACCCCCTACCTTTTTCCCTGGGAGAGACGGACTTCTAAGTGCATCAGTATGTTGAACAATATGGATTTGAACGCGAAAGATTCTTTTTACCCGCAGTTTGAGAATTGCAACAGTTCCTCGTTGGGGATGGAAAACAGCGTGCGGAAAGACAACCAGGAGGTGTACGTCGATGCAGAGCGGGGGGTACCTGCCCAGTTTGGCCACGGTGAGTTCGCATCTTTTGCACGGTCGATTTGAAAAATAAAAATAAAAGAGGAAAAAAGAGAAAGGGGGGAGATAAATTGTGCATGCACGCCAATCTGGACGCGTGAGATACGCGGGAGATGGCCAACTCTTTTTTCCCCCCGTGCAGTCGTGTACATCAGCGCATCTTGTCAAGGCATCCCTGTGCCAAAATACGCATGAGTGTTTATGTAACGCTGATTTTCCTCCTCCTTTCTTTGGCGCTGGTAGCTCATATATACTTTCATATTTAGAGATTAATTAAAAAAAAAACAGGCGATGACAAAGTTTTCTCTCTTTCCGATCCAACAGAAGGAACCCCTGCGACCCTCAAAACCGAAGCCTCCAACTCGGAATTTGCTTTTAACCCCTGCGAGTGCCCGAAAGACACCTACACCCCCTCCTCGCTCGCCTACTCCGGCAGTTTCTATGTTGAGGCATCTCAGGGAGCGCCGTGCAGCACCGAAACACTCCTCAACATGATCACCGAGATCGTGGGCATCTCCACGCTGCCGCTGTCAGAAGTGCAGCAGAGCGGCGCCGGTCGGGGGACCTACCCGTCCCCCACGCCGATGGACAGCAGCAGCGCCAATTTCGGGGACCCCGGCGTCAAGAGGCAACCCTACACCTGCACCTCCGGACCCTCCCCGCCCGGGTACTCCCCGGACCAGACGTGCCCGAGGTATCCCGACGATCAGGTCTCCGGCCAGGCCCAGGACCCGTCCACCTCCCAGCTCCCCTTCGGCTCCTCCCGGGCCCCGGGCCAGAAGAAGGACGAGCCCAAGTCGGAGGCCGCCTCGTTCCCCGTCGTGGTGAAGAACGAGTTCGAGAGCAGCTGCTACGAGTGGGGGGCGTTCAACAAGTCTGACTGTTTGGAGACGAGTTTCCAGACGGAGACCTTCCCGATGTCCAGCGACTTCCCCCCCGACCAGCAGATGGACGTTAAGGAACTTTTGGACACGTTTCCCCCGATCTGTCCCAACCCGGAGATGGAGTTTAAAGTGGAGGGGGGTATCAAACAGGAGCCGTGCTTCTCCGACACCTGCTCTCAGAGCTACTCCAGCCCCATGTACAACAATTACCTCCCCCCGCCCCCGATGGGCCCCCCCTCCAACCTGAAACCCTTCCACGACCCCCCGCAGCCCTCCAACCAGTGCGACTCCTTATACGCGTCGCCGGCCTTACCGAGCACCATAGACTCCATCCTCTACTCTTCCTTGTTGCCAGATTCTTTCGCCCAAAGTTACACCACCCGCGCCACCAAGCCCCCCAGGGCCCGGAAGAGCCCCGCGGCCTCCCACGGCCCCGCCAAAGAGAAACCCTTCGCCTGCCCCATGGAGAGCTGCGATCGGCGCTTCTCCCGCTCGGACGAGCTCAACCGGCACATCCGCATCCACACCGGCCACAAGCCCTTCCAGTGCCGCATCTGTTTGCGCAGCTTCAGCCGGAGCGACCACCTCACCACCCACACCAGGACTCACACCGGGGAGAAGCCCTTCTCCTGCGACGTCTGCGGCAAGCGGTTCGCCCGGAGCGACGAGAGGAAGCGGCACGGACGCGTACACCTGAAACAGAAGGAGAAAATGGAAATAAAGCCGCAGGTGACCGCCGGCGCGTGGCCGTTCACTCTGCCCGAGGGCATCTGAAGAGGAGGGCCACGCGCCCCAAAAAACGCACACTGGTGTAATGATGGGATCTTTCCGTCTTGGAAGATAAGCCAGCTGACTGCGAGTTTTGACGTCTGCGTCGGTCTGAGCGGCCGACGCCTGACGCAAGAGGTGGCTTTTTATTTTGCGAAATATTTCAGTTTTTGAGGAGCAGGAAGAGGGAGAGGGGGAGAGAGAGGGAGAGGGGAGAAGAGAAGGGGGGGGTCTGCTTCGGCCTTACTGCCCGCTGCTGATGCTGCCGACTTTATGCAAACGCGCATAAGTTGTGAGAGTCGGTAAACAGCTCAACCACAGCAGTGACTTGTTGCTGTCACTGCCAGCAGAGCCAAACCTCTCTGCTGCGGCACTGCATGATGCTGTTCAGCACCTCTTCGCGTGGACAGCTCCAGCCTCCACCGCCTCTGAGCCTGGACGGATTGCACTTACAGATTATTAATATCTCCATTTAAGATTCTTATTTTCTGCTTTTAGCATTCTTAGAGCAATGGTTTGGACTATGTTTCTAAAAAAAATGCATGTTTATGTCAGTGTTTTTTTTCCCTTTAACTGGAATATCAACCACTGTCAAGGTACCCCCTCACTCCTCCACAGTGAGGGCTATTGACATGAATGTAGGCTAACATATTTATGGCTCTGACCATAAACCTGTCCATCTTTGATCAAAATTTAGTGTTTGTTTAACTTCTTATCATTTGGCTGTCAGTGTTTTTTGTCATTGGTCTTTGTGTTGTGTTACAATTGTTTGGATTATTACAATTGTGAAAAATATATCATAAATGGGAAATAAATATATTTGTATTACTGTACTTCTTTGTATTTTTATAGCTAACTGTATATTTTACATTTATCACATTTGAGCGTCATTTATCAAGGTGAATTGTATTCTAAATCATTAATAATGTCTTGGTTTTCGAGGGCTACTGTTTAGTAACACAATATTTTAAATGTTACAATTTGATATCCGAAACATTTTCGCACTTCATCCCATTGTTGGTATGATACCAGTTATTTCACTGAACTGCTAATCAGTTTTTAAAAGGGACCAGTATGTTAACTAGTTGTGGTACAGCTTTTCAACAAAAGTGATTTTACAGTATGTACAGAGGTATGTTTTAACCAAGCTAGAAATGACTAGCAAATCATATAAACATTGCTTTTGAGTAATCAGGTAGCACACATTGCTGCGAGTTTCTGTGGACTTTACCTGGGTGATGAAAGAGTTTTAACTCCTGGTATCTTTTGCTGGAGATACTGTATGCTGAAATGTTCACTTTAGCAAAAAAAAAAAAAAAAAAAAAAAAAAAAAAAGAAAAAGAAAGAGAAAAACAATGTTGAGAGTTTGGTGAGATTGTCACCAACAGGGTACAGCAAAAAAGTAATTTAACTCGCCTTAAGTTATATTAACTGTTCAAGTAAAGATTTTGTACATACACAGTTTCTACAATACTTTAAATTAATATTGATGTTGTTATTTTTATGAAAAGTTTATGAACAAAATAAACATTTTCTGGAAGCAGCCAGTTTCTTGTGTATGGTTTAGAATGAGCAAAATGACTATTTTTTCTCTTTCACTCTGCCCGGTGTCTTTTGTACAGCGTTGGGACCCCCCATCGGTGCATTCACGAGTGTATCTCTTCCCAAAATATACATTATAACAGTCCATCTGTGGCACCACACTGTAGCCCTAACATTAGACACCGCAGTCCTGCCCTGTGACTCACAAGGCTTTTGAATCAAACACATTAAAGTGAATACTTACTTATTACTCAGTGCTGTGATTCTGAACCCGCTCAACTTCAAAGATCAATTTTCTCATGTTGTAAATGTAGAGATGAGCACCATGGGCACTGTGGTAATCTCTACAGGAAACCTGTTAAACAGGACATTTTCTTGCCATGTCAGTGACATGATCTGATGCTCTCAGTTCATTCATTCCTTTGTTCATTCACTCTTCCATTTTTGCAATAAAAGGATATTAATTTCCACTCAATTGCTCAGCACGATTATGGTCTATTATCGTGTGTTTTTTTTCTCTCTCAAAGAATGGTGGTACTGAAGTCTCCTCTTGTCAAAACTGCCTGTGCATTCTTGTAAATGCAGTTAATGGTCTCTGTGCCTTAAAATCGCTCTACTACAATAAAAGAAAAGAAAGAAAACAGTGGTGCAAGCCATTGCCTCTTTTTATGATAGGGCAGACATACAAAATTTGTGTCACTATAAAAAACAAACCCAAATGGCACTGCATTTTCATGAAGTGGTAAAATTCCAGACACTTTGAGCATAGTAGTACAAGTAAGGTTCAAGGTGAGCAAATGTGATTCATTTGTCATGAAAATTTGACATGCTAGGGATTCTGGGGAGAGGACTGTTGTGTCTCTATTTCAAGATGCTTTGTGCTCTGCGCGTCTTTGGAGGATGCCAAGATCTTACAATCTGTCATTGCAGACCATGCAGGCATGTATTACCAGGGACTCCATGGTGGTACGTAGGACATGCATGTGCCCATGACGCAGTCGGCTGGCAGAACACTACTTGCTTGCCCACGGCAGTGCGTAAGTGCCTGTGTTGTGTGTAGCTGACAAACATACTGTACCAGTGTGAAAATGCAAGCTGCCACACGGAGCACTGTGAATAGCATGTACCCGTCCTCTCCTGTCCATCACTCATCATCACTTACAATAGCACAGAGCCCAACCAGCATCAACACGCACTCCCTTATCCATGTTGTTTTAGTGGCAAACATTGTCCAGTGATGGATAGTTGAGGTTTTGAATTGCAGTGATGTGCAGTCACAGTGACCATTATCCAGACACTTGAAGACTGAAGAGTTATTGAACTCTGGCCAGTGATGGAATTTCTGCATTTGTGCATTTGGAAGCTCAAATTCACATTTGCATACTGTAAATGGCTCTTGATATATCGGCAGCATGTGCGTTCTGTTTCAGCTGTGTTGTCTTCACCCAATACGTTTGCAATGTCATAAACCTTCCTGACTTGTGCTTTGGCACAGACAAAAGACATAAATCAGTTCTTTTCCACTGACTGACATTTATGTTTTTTACTCCCGTAGATATGCGTAATTGCTGAAGCCATTAAGTAATTGTGCAGGGAGGGCACATGACCGCCACTGAGAACGATGCTTTCTCAGAACGTGGACCTCTGCTGTGAATGGTAGCGCACCGAGTCCATTAAATCCTCGCCAGGATATTACTAATGCAAATATGTTAACATTAGGACTGTTGCATGGGGGGTTTATCCGAGGTAATGTCTCCCTGTGACTAACATATTCCATATGTAACCAGAGAGGAAACCATGAACAGATGTGATTCCACTTCTTCATTGTCTCATCCAATTAATCGCTTGATGTAGGATTGCTTCTGGATAAGTCAATGGGACTATTTATCTGCTGTACCAAATGAGTATTTTGGCTCACGATTAAATAAAAGAAGCCTTAAGAATGACAGTGATGGATTAGATGGGCCCAAATTCTGGGGATAAGTGTCACTGCAGAATGATATGTACTTACATGTTCATTACTTGTAAGCACCAGCTTTCTCTTCCCTCTGATTGGCAAACAAAAGTTAGTTTTTTTCTCCCCTGCACAATCTATTTTTTATTTATTTTGCATCATGTGCAGGAAAAGAGTGACCTTCAATAGATCTATATTATATAGGCTGATAACTGGAGCATGCCTCCCTCCTCAGTGTCAAGCCCCTCCACATCTGTGCTGCCATTAAATGCCTGAAGTCTGT
Organism: Terapon puta; assembly: GCA_028564955.1. Classification (NCBI taxonomy): domain Eukaryota; kingdom Metazoa; phylum Chordata; class Actinopteri; order Centrarchiformes; family Terapontidae; genus Terapon; species Terapon puta. The sequence goes on from JAOXYL010000061.1 coordinate 14,078,362, forward strand.
CTTGAGAGGGACAAGTGCAGCCCCAGTCGTCTCTGAAGAGCCCAGCATCCCTTTTATCCATGCTTGAACTCCAAACAATTCTACCTCTACAACAATAATCCAATAATGACTTTCAGAATGTATGAAAATGAATTTATTTGCTTATATGAAGGATCTGAGGCTGTTTCGGTGGTTCAAGCTTCAGGTATCAGGTCACCTCAAGTACCTATTAATAATCACAGTCCTACTTGAGACGGTCTATATGGCCACACAGTCTCATTCGCTTGTGGATTGATCTATTGTGGGGTAATCACCACATAATTTTATGCGAACCTTTAGAATGTGCACCGGGGCACGTCATGGTCCTTGGGGTGGGCTCAGTAATCAAGGTGCATAATCGCATGGTGGTAATGGCAATCAGGCTTAGCAGATTAATTCCTCGGATCATACATCAGCCCGTCGGTCCTGTATCTGATCATGAAGAAGGGTGTAGGTGGTCTGGAGAGTGCAGGTGATTAAAAAGAAGAGAACCATTGCGGCGAGAAGGAGCTCGTTATGCAAACATTTTAAAGTGCCTAATTCTTTCCATTGTTCCGGCTCCCAAATTCTTCATTTGTATTACTGATCAGGCGAAACACAAGGCTGAGAGGAGAACTTTTGCCTTGCTCCTTCATAAACTACAAGTCAATTCTAGGGTCAAGGAATCCAGTCTACCACATTTGTCCTGGACACAACATCTCTATGGTAACTACTTCAAAGGACTGCGGGACTAAAGGACCTGAAGTGAATGGAAAGTGGTGAACATACCCTAGCTAGCCGAATGACTTCATAGACATTCAGTTACTCAGGGAAATTTATAGCTGCCCTTGGAACATTCCAGGTTTTAGCCTTTACAATGCTGCTGCTGCATTGTGGTGCAGTTGTGTGCACACTGCCGCAACCTCCAGGAATCTGGACAATCAATGGAAATAATCACTTCAGTCCATACGAACATCTTTATAACCATCAAGCGATTTATTTGTTTTTTACCCCCTGATCTGAAGTCCCACTGTGCTGGATGCTTGTTGCTTGAGGTTACTACATAGTACAGGGTGCTAGTGCTTCTTGGTCATTTATAACAGAACATCATCATAAATTGTTTAAAGCTGCATGAGTAATTTGAAAGTGGACGAACCCACAGAGAGTCATGGCCTGATTCTACAGCTCTCCTCAGCTCTGTGGAGCATTAACGCAACTTTCAGTTTGTTGTTTTGGTTTTACAACCCACAAATTCTATGTTTTCATCCACTCTCACCACTCTTATACTGTACTTTCATCCACAACACACAGCTGTTTTAAGCAGCGAAGCTCCAAAAACCCACTGTATCTGACACAGCTCGCCGCACGGTTTCCAGCTGATGAACCCTGTGGAGCATTTAGCAGCTAAAGAGGCTGATATGCCCCAGGAGCTAAAAGAGATCAGGACTTGAAATGAATTCTACTGTTGCTCCACGTATGCTGAATGTGTAAATAATTAACTGTTTGCTAACGAGTTTGCCTCGTCATTTTTGTGAGTGATAACATGTCTATGTTGTATTCACTATACCTTCCCACCACTCCCAAAAGGTAATCATTAGAGTTTTAATATACATTTATAAAAGGAAAACTGATGCTTCAGAGCAAAAAGAAGAAATGCCGTCACATATTTCTATCAAGACGACCCACTCGTGGTCTTACAAAAACACTGATTAGGCCCCTGCTTGCATTACAAGTGAGAATGAATATGAATGACTGATTTAATATTTATTACTCATGTGTCATACACCTAAAGATGCTCAGCTCACATGAGTGAAAAAGACACTATTTACATCACCTTCAGAAAACAAAAAGAAAAAACACATTATGTCAACTATAAATTTAGCAAATTCAACATGCAACACTCTCCCACACTGTGCCTCAGATTTTAACAAAATGTAACAAAATGTCGAATGTCTTGTATGTAAATTAATCTGTCATATCAAACAGACTGGAATGTCTGGCAGACATTTTCAGAAAAAGCTTAACTAGAAGATCTTATTAAAAAGAACTGTAAGATATAAAATGTGTCTTAACCTCATTCATTTCACACAGGTGGCACTTTCTGTTCTCCTCTGGGACAGAGGAGCCAAAGGCAGCACGCCAAATCTTAACTGAGCACAAATAGACCTCTGAGCTGTGCTCTGGTTAAGGGTGACATGTTGCTTAGGATGTTAAGTGTGCACAATATGTTCCCATTTTTTGCTTTGCTTGATATTTCCTTCGCTATTTTTCTTAATAATTTTCAGATAGCCGAGACTTAAAATAACTGCTGTAACGCCGCAAGGCAACTTATATAACCAGGCCTAGGGTAGTTTGGATGGCTGTGACAGCAGCTTGTAATGACAACAGGATGAAATGTTAACCATTAACCCGATCAGCTGGTGGCAGAGTACTACAGCTTCCTCTAACAGTGAATGATCAGTCAAATCAGTCATATATGTCAGAGGCAATATGCACAGAAAAGAAAAATCCCACCTATGTTCTCATCACTTTGTTGTTGGAACAAAGCAGGGAGTAACCTGTTAACAATGAAATGACCAGCACCGAAACTTTGACATTTGTGAAGGAAATAGGCTTGGGGTACATATATATCACCGGCCCCATGAGAGGAACAGAGCTGGAGGCATCCTGGATCGACAGTAATGAATCTGAAGGAAGTTTGTGCTCGTGCGAGAAAAAGAAAAAAAAAAAAGCCCATCATGCTATTACTTGTTGCAAATATCTAGAAACCTGCTGTCACATTAGCATGCAGAGCCACCTTGCAAAGCATCTCAAATAAAAGAAATGCTTTAAATCCACTCATGTATATAACATCAGCATATACACAGACGACTGTTAACCCCACTTCCCATAAAATAAATTACGGCGTGACCATGTGTCCAGTAGAGCTGTGAGTGATTACTTTAGTGCTTTGACATTTGCAACAGCAGTAATGAGGCATGTCTGTGACAGCTGTGTCACTACCAGCAGCCTATGTCTCGGCTGTTCAGTTCAACGCTGGGAAGGAGGCATACTGTGGCCAAACACTGGCACTCTATCTAGATAATGATGGCTCACCCATAGAGAAGCAAAGAGAATGTGTCGAAGTCTGAGGAAACTGTGCGCATGTGTGTGTTTCAGTGAGAGAAAGAAGTGAGTGAGGGAGGCTGATTGAGAGTGTTATGTGAAGTGAATTAGTGTGTGTGTGTGTGTGTGTGTGTGTGTGTGTGTGAGTGTGTGTGTATGCATGTCTGTCATTGCCAAGATGGAATCAGAGACTGGGAGAGGAGGCTGGGCTGGGACATAAAGACTAGTAGTATAAAAATTGAGTGGGCTGAACATGTTCAGCTCACACGGTGCACCCTCCCCGTCGAGCAGGGCGACGATTTGCATGTGCACACCAGCCTCAACGCCAACTACAGTATGTATTCTGCATCTAAATTAACCACCCAAATCAAGCGTCGCCCTTTGGAGCTCCATGAAATGTATGCAAAATGTAGCTACTTCAGCATTAGCGGCCCGCTTTCCCCCTGCTGCAACAGTTGTGTTAATGCTGGCTGAATTCTGATGATCGTGAATTGAGCCATTAGTAGAAAAGAAAACGTAGAGAGCCTCATTATTTTCTGGACAGAAACATGAGTGACTTAAATCATGCAGATGGAATCAGATACTGGTTGTTTATGAATGTATGCGCTATTTTATTTTATTTTAAAATTAGGACAGCTTTTCTGTTCACAGCCTGCTTTGTTCCGTCCTGCTCTATGGATTTGAGTCAAGAAAGTTTCATGAAATAAAATTTACATCCTTCTACATTTATTTAAAGGTTAATCTCAGAAATTGCAACTATTTACTACAGCTGTCAAAGAAATATAGTGTGCAACATTTCCCTTCGAAATGAAGAGAAATATTCAGTATAAAGTATAAAGCGAGCTGAAGTAAAAATACTTGAGGAAAGTACAGTTACCTGAGAGGTACACATACAAAATACAGTACTTGAGTAAGCACACTTAGTTACTTTCCATAACTGATGTCAATGTGGGTCAGTGAGGATATCCTGTTACACTGCTGAACACTACTTCACTTAAGTATTTCCATTTTCGGATACTTTGTAAGTCTGTTCCACTACACTTCAAAGTAAAATACTACTACAGTATGTTTATGTCTCACGTCTTGTCTTGGTTGAAAAAAAAAAAAAAAAAAAACCCTGATCACTGAACGTTATATGACGCATTAATGCAGATTAAGTGGTCCAATGAAGCTGCTTTTAAACTAAATTTCCCCACTTTGTCCAGCTGCACCACTAACCTGTGTTTTTGTATTTACCCAGATAATCTGATAATTTTATATGTAATAATATTTCTTTAAGTACATATCTCTGACATTACTTTTGCACTAGAATTCTTAATGCAGGACGTAACTTCAAATGGAGTATTTTTACACTATTGCACGGCTACTTTTGTTTAAGTATGGAATCCGAATACTTCCTCTACCACTGCCTACTCGAGCTTGGCTTGCAGTACAGCAAAGCAGTGGCATCACGCTGTCCCCTCCCCTCCTTATTCCTCACTGTTTCCCCTCAGTGGTGCATAATGGCTGGCTCTGCCCACCCCCCCACTCCCCTCCCAGTGGCTTTTAGCTGGTGATGGACCGTCACTTTCACGGGGGGGAGTGCACAGAGAGAGACGTCCCTCCCTGTCTGAGTGTATAGGAGCCATGCTGGGGTCACACAGGGGCGCGTATACGGTACAGTATGTTTCCCAAGCCTAAAAGCCCCGGCTATATATCAGACAGAAGCCGTCTCTGATCTCAAACCTGTAGAGTGTTGGAAGCCTAAAGAGACGTGTTTTGTCCCCCCCTGTGAGTCTTGCCGCTTTAAATGGGGGCTTTCATATGGATGAGTCAGATCAGCAGTACACATTTAAAAATCAAAACACTTTCTCTCACCGCAGGCCCCAAAGTCTCTTGTCTCGTGTTGTAAGCGATCACCATGTGGATTAACAATGTGATTTAGGTTGTAGTTTCTGTAAGTGCTTTTGTAGCTTTGGAGAGTGTGTTATGGCATCTTACAGCTGGAAATGGAGAAACTGAGGGACTTAAAATTATGATTTACAATGTTGTAGGGGATTATACAAGATATGGCAGAAAATATATCAAACACATGTATAAAGTTAAGAATGCTCCTATTCATTCTTTACAGCATAAATACTTAAACTTAAATCAAGTTTGCTGTAATGAATAGAGAAGGGGAGTAATGCTACATTTGAAAACCTAGCAGCCCAAATGCTTCATGAGGATACAGAAGAGGGAAAAAAAGAGCCCGCTCTGTTGTTGTTAGTCATCTGTGATCCTGTCACTCAATGCTGTGGCGGCATAGGGTCTGCTTCCTGTTAACAAGATATGTTTACAGCATCAGCATTGGGCTCCCACCGTCTGTGTATTTGTGCATTTATACTCCTTGTCACTCCTCAAGATTGATGCGTCCACATGTCGGTTAACTGTTAACTAATCAGGAACTGCCATCTTTAGGGAGACAGATAGTGACAGGGGCCCCGGTCTTCAACAGTACTCGGTGGCTGAGGAAGGTCTTCCTTTGTTATGGAGCCAAAATGGTGCCCGGTGTCAGGATGCTGTGTCTAACCATTAACTAGATTCATGGCACTCGGGCTTACTACTGAGGTGACAAATCCCAGTGTTCCCCAGAACTTGGGCTGGAGAAATATTAACCCCATCTCAGCTGGGGCTCTTCCTCTGTCGTCCTGCGGATAAATGAAGAGATGCCGATCCTTCCATCACCATCGGCTTGTCCTTCCTCCTACTCATCCGCACTCTGTGTTTGTGCCTCTTCTGGCACCACTGACGGTGGCGTCTTGTGAAGGAGGAAGAGATTGATATGATGAGAGGTAGATGTGCTGCTTCCTGCCTCTGGACGAGAAAAAGAGATAATTTATGGACTCATCACGTTGCGGGTCGTGAAAACAGTGTTTTTTCATTCTCTCTCTTTTTTTTTAACGAAGAACAACCCTCAAAGAAATTATCATTATGAACGAATACAGAAGTATGATTGAAGTTGAACAATCACTTAAACAGTCGCAGAGCTGGTACAATCAAGGACTTTAATTTATGTAGCAGATTCTCTTCATTTGTGATCTCCTGCAGCACCTGTGCCGTACATTGACCGCTTTTCTGTTCATATGGCCCATCCAGCGTGCCCTTGGATGCTGTAGGTCTCCCTGTGTTTAACACCTCTGAAACATTTTCTCCCTCCTTCCATGAGGAGTTAAAAGGGTGACAGATTTAGCTGTTGCCTCCATCATTAAATCCTGTACCCCTTCACAAAGTCGGCAGACCTCCATGGTGTCTCGGGTCCCGCGTCGTAATGGCCGCTCGTGGTCCAAATGGACTGAAGAGCTTTCATGTGTCCTGAACAGTCTACTCCTCTCATTACGGCCCATAGTGGTCTCACATCAAACAGCCTCATTATTTTCATCGAGGGAGGAAGCGCAAGTGTGTGACGAGTTGGAGCTACAAAGTGACTGCCAAGTTCAAATAAAATCTGCACTTTGTGGTTATGCTATGCAAGCAAAATGCTGCAGAGATTAAAGTGTTTCTCCAGACTGGTGACACAGGGCTTTAAGTCACTCGTTTCACTTGTATTTACATTGAATTAGGTGAAAATGATTTGAAATCAGAGCCTCTAATTTTTCATCTTCCCCAGCAACAAAGCTGCAGAAAATCTACCTCATGCACGCTGATCTATCATGGTATTAAAACTCAAATATATTGCGGGTATGATGAATAAGATTAACATTCAACATCAGCACCTCTGAATACCCTGTATCATAAAGGGCTTTTCACAATCTGATCATTAAAGCGCAGCAAAAATGTTTTGATATCACAGAGACCATCACATTAGCTCTCAGCTGAGTTATGCCTATTTATAGTTTTGAAGCATTTTACACCATTTACATAAAAAGCCTCTATTACGAGCCTAATTTAATATTAGCTGACAACAATTTGACAAGGTGAGATCAAAGGTTAAGCTAACACACAATGACTGTTAACTCCATTAACATGGAAATGAATGCAACAACTCAATAGCCTGTTGTCATACCTACAGTGAACAGCCTAAATAAGTTGCAGTGAAAAATCACAAGGGCCGTACTTGATAAGACATACTCGTGTTACTATGGCAACATCCATGGCTCAAGCTAAGAATGCAGAGATCTGGATAATCATTGTCATTGTGATACATGGGGTTTTGCTGTGCGACCCGTGTATTACTATATTGGGACATTAATGCGTTTGCAGTCAGTAAGATCAGTTTCCATTCAGAAATTATTGCAACAATGGATATACATACTGAGCTGTCTGCAACACAAAAGCCTCTGCCCATCATTATGTCCCAGTTTATAAGATTAAAATACTGCATACACTCCTTCCTGTGCAGATGTGACTTGCACATTGCACTAATGAAAATGACAGTGTTGCAGCAGGTTGCACAAATAAAGAAGCATTTGAAATATTTTTTTTAAAAAAACACATTATTTTGGATATCCTGCAGACATTGTATCAGTCAGTTAAATGTAAGATGAATAAAATGATGACTGATGTATTCATTTGTATATGTATACACTCTATTAGATGCAAGACACACACCTTTGATAAAAGGTGTTTGTGAGTATATCAGAGTGCATTTGCTGGTAAATCCATGATGAATCACAACAAGTCAAACAACTCCACGTTGTGAACTTTTGGATGGATGATGGCAACTGGTTGTTGAAACATCCAATTCAATTAAATCATGCTAATGAAAAACATTTAAAGTACACATTTGTATGGAGCATTGAGACAATAATTCCTCTGTAGCTGCCTCTGTAGTTGTAATTTCTCTGCAGAACACTGATAAATTTGTTTGCAAAAAACTGCTTGAGTGGTTCTTGTTGATTTTCAGATGTTGTGTGTCCACCTGTCATTTGCCCTCTCGCTCGTTTTCATAGCCGGACTGCTGGATAGTAAACTGTGCTCTTAATGGTTGAGCTGCATTGTTGTGTGGTGAATGTGATAATGATTTTCAAGCTGTTAGCCTGCAGTTTTTTCACATGTCACCCCCCTTAATGAGTATAATTGGCACTTGAGGTAATATATTGATAGGAGCTCCCACAGGCTTGTATGTTGTTCTGGTGTGTTACCTTGTCTGTTAACAGACAGCAAAGGCCCAACTGACTTATAAGCCAAAGGATCGTTTTGCTGCATGGTGTGATCAGTCACCTCATAGCTTTGTGAAATATCCAAGTGAAGCTTTGCTATGGAAGTCAAATCCTGTGTGCATATTACACCAATCAGCTAATAATATCTGAGCAGCATGTATGTCTGGAGATAGAAGGAATGTGGAGATGAGAAAATACAGACAACAGGCAGACAAAAATAGTCATCCACAGCAACACAGTGTCATTTCATGTTGTTCTGATGACTAAAAAGTACTGTAATATCTCCCTCACTAACTGTTACAGCTCACCAGCTAATCGTTGCATATTACTGGTGCCCCCTGCTGTTCAAAGTTTTAACTGCTCTCTCTCTCTCTCTCTCTCTCTCTCTCTCTCTCTCTCTGTTTTAAATATCTTGTTGCTGCTACATCAAATGGCCATGGCTTATTGATGTGTTTAAGAGTGGGTTATTTAGCCTAATGTGGTCTATTGATTACACTGATCTTAGGGTCAGACAGGGAGAGATTTTTTTTTGTGTGTGCATAATGAAACCCAACGGGATCGGGCTAAGTATTGGCACAGAAACGAAACAGTATGTCTTCCTTTATGATTAATAAACCAGGTGATCATCACAATTGCCTCCGGACGTCTGTCTCTCCCACTGATTTCGCATTTCACGTTGACATCCCTTTAAACTACATGCATTAAAATACCATCCGTAATCTCGAGCATCAGACAATAATAATAATAATAATAATAATAATAATAATAATAATAATAATAATAATAATAATAATAGACGTCTGTGTCCTTTCAGTCT
>JAOXYL010000061.1:14126138-14143134 GCA_028564955.1 Terapon puta
ACACACACACACACATTGGCCTGACAGCAAACCTCCATGCCTTCTGTCTTCTAGTTATCAACAGCTTTTTTTATCTGGAATCAAGATTTTCTTTGCCATCAGACATAGTAAAGGTCTTAAAGTAAAGTGTTGAAGTGATTTATTGATATTGACCTCAGTAGATAGATAATAATCATTAGTCTACCCCAAAATGATATTTTGCGCATTAGATCTACTTTACTCCCTTTATATATTATATACATTATATATAGTAGTAGTTGTAACAGCTTTGTTTCATATACTATCTACTCAGTTTTATTTTAGCTTCCCATTCAGTGCCGGTCAGCATATAAAATCTGGTTAAACCTTCTAATATAAATTCATCGCTGTGATTCCTCAATAGTTGCTTGAGGACATAAAATCTAACTTTTTTAAGGTAAAGCCGCGTTTGCATATTGATTTGCACATTAGAGAACAGCACAAGCAAATGTGATGCAGAAGGGAGTGTGTTTCCACCACTGATTAATGAGCTTTTTAAAATATTTTCCTGTATGACTCTCTGGTGCTGCTTTACATTCTGCACACTCTCAACTCATTCATTAGCAACTGCTAACCACGAGCCTCCTGTGATTGGGATCAATTCGTATCATTACGTCTGCACATCATGCTTTGCTATTGATTTAATGTTGACAAAACATTCAGGCAGGTTCTACCAGGTTACTGCTCAACAACCTGCTCATTAGACTGTAATGACTCACAGTTTTGTCATTGACCCAGTTTAGATCCAAAACCAAACCGTGAACATTCAGCATTGTTTTGGCTCTACATAATCGCATCTCGTATGTGGCGTGAGATGTATTTATCCGTGTGCATCCCTCTTCTTTGCAAGCACTGTTAACTGCTACCTGCAGTGTTATCTGCAATTCTCTTTCATTTTTATTCTGAAAATGATGTATGCAGATGCCTCTACTCCCCTTATTATGCCGCGTGAAAGAGGAGGGAGTGCAGCGAATGAAGAAATGGAGAAAAGAAAGAAAAATGTCCTACTTTTTGAGAGGCTGATATTTGTAACTGCTCATTAGGTGTATTAGCTGTGAGGTTATTTTAAGTGCTGTGTAGCAGGACGTATGTACAAACGCTGCCCTCATTCTAATGTAAATCCTCTGAAATGCAGCTGTTCTTTGTCAGACATACAGGACCTATTTGTGTCATTTTGGTTTCAGAAGTCCATCCATGCCTGTCTTATTAAATACCAGTACTGCCATTTCCCTCCCCTTACATCATCATCAATGATATTACTTTGTGTTGAGAGGACCGAAATCTCGACAGGAACAAATAACGAGAATCATCAAATTAAGTGTAATTCTTTTATATTGTGAGAATAACTTAAATGTAGTTTGTGTGCCATTAGGTTATCAGACTCAAGTTCAGTATCTGCTGCTCCAAGTTTTGAGTGAAATGACTTTATGCCTGATTAGATGGCATTTAACTCAGTGAAAACATTATTTGATAATTAAAATCCAAACTATTAAACCCGAATACATGATTTGAGGTATTGTGATGTGTGAATGTGTTAATTAGTAACTAAATCCACCTACCAGCAGCATTTGTCAGAAAGTTTGAAAGTTTGCTTCAACTCTTTTGCTTCTAAATCAGCTGTTTTCCAGTGCATTTTATTAAATGATGTTTTTGACTTTACATCCATACCCTGCATGCATTTTATTTTTTTGTTCTTAATCTTGGTGCTATAGACATTAGCTTGTCTTGCCTCTAAAGCTTACAAATGAACACATACTGAAGTTTAAGGAAAGGACAATTTCTTGGTTATGTACGGTGACCTCCTGGTGTCGCAACTGATTCCTTTACCTGGTAAAAACACAGAACCACCTCAGTTGTTATGCTTTGGTTTTCAAACATTAATTACTGGGTTTTAAAAGATATATTTTGAAAGTAAAAAGTAGATTATGTGATCTGTGGACAAGTTTAGCTGTTTGCCAGTCTTTGTGTCACGTAGTTGGATATTTGGATGGACCATCTATGTGTTTGAGTATCGTCACCGCTTTATCAAACACTTCCTTGTCGTTGTCTTTCAGGGCATCTGGGCGCATCAAGTCTGTCTCACAGGGCTCTGGGGGTTATGACAGCGACAGCGTGGAAATGCATCCCATGGAGGAGTGTCCCGAGGCCCAGTACTATCACATGCAGTGCCGGCTGGGAGAGGCCGGTTACGAGCGCTCTCCGGGATGCGGGGGTGGCGGATCACGGAACTGGGGTCTGCGCAAACAGGCCATCCAGAACTGGCAGAGACGACCTTACAGGAACAGCACTGAGGGCGAGGAAGGAGACGTGTCGGACGTGGGCTCCAGGACCACAGAGTCCGAGGTGGAGATGTGGGAACAGGAGAGGAGAGCTGTGGCTGAGGTCCAGCAGTCCGCCGCTCCCTATCCTCACCACGGCCGGGCAGGATATCGCCCTAACACAGGTAACTGCTCTCTGCAAAGCTGTTCAGACCCGTTATTCTTAGAAATGTACACACAATCTCTCCAATCTAACTTTTAGCCGGCAGGTCGGGCACATGGGAGCCAGGATTCACAGAATAAAGGCCTGCAAAATGACTCCCCTGAGAGCAGTGACTGATGTGGATCTAGGTCAGGCTGAGTTGCAGGAGCAGTAACGTTGCTGAAGCTGTATCAGTGACCAAAGCTCACTCTACAAACTGAATGTGGATCAGCAGCAGAATATATAGTAAACATGCAGGAAAGATGCCCCATATCTCTTGCAGTGTGTGGACAGTAGAACCACTCACGAAAAGTGACTTTAACTCCAAAGTAACTTTCAGATGTTTTGCACATTTAAATCAGGGGTCTAAAGGTAGAGGGTTTGCTATGCTTTACAGACATGCTCATGATTTTAAATGAACTTGAAATAACTTAACTCAACTCCTTGAAACTCCAATTAGCAGCATTGTCAGATGTTAAAAATGTCGCAGTCTGCAGTCTGCTGTGTCATTTGTAGAGCATCCTGAGACAAATAACCTCACAAGGCTTGAATAATAATTCAGTTCTTGGAGGTTTATGCACAGAAGAGATGCAAATAATCAAGATGATGAATTTTAATATAAAAAGTCTAATTCATGGTTATAATTTCATACTGCAGTCTATGCGTACACAGAATTTAGTTTAACACAAGGTTGGTAGTTGTTTTAATGTAGACTAGGCAAGTTTATCAGTGTAGCAGCTTTCAAACTCTGAGGTGATTCAAGCTGCTTTATGTAAGGGAAAGACTTGGATTAGAGCAATATTTAAAAAAAGACAAAAATAGGAAAAAATTAGGTTTTAAAAAAGTCCTAAATCCAATTAGATACAAATAAACAGGAATAATAATGCACCAGACATACACTTTTATTGCAGAGATAATTTACCCCACATCCAATAAAGGAAACAAAAGTGCGGTAAAAAAATTAATCAACAGCAAAGTTTCCACTTAGAACTTTGAAAGTAGAAGAAGTTTGGGTGTATGTAAGGTCATGAGGAAAATATTCGTTTGTCTGACTGGCTATGTGTCTTTTGCAAGATGGTCTTTTTTCATTAAAAGAAACAAATAAAAACTAATCAGAGACAGGTTGGACATATACGGTTCAGGGTGTGTAAAATCAGCTTTTCGTGAGGTGTTTACACTACTCTGTTTACCACCCGTACGTCTGTGATAGATGATGAGTAAACCAGGTCGTACATGGTGGTTGTTGCTGTATCCTTTGTGTGTCTGCGTCTTTCGTCGAACATATTTGTATTCGCAAGAGCGCCGTTTGCCCATCGTGTCATCTCAGTCCCTCCTCTCATACAAAGCTTTGCTCGAGCCAAGTCGGACTGCCAATCATGCCCGCGCATTTCTTCAGATCCGCCACAGATTGTACATCTTTCTGTTAACTTCCTGCCCTGCCAAGATCCTTCAACTCGCTGCTGCTGCCCTCCATTTTTGCCCCGCCTGCTGTCGGGTTTCTTTCTAAATAGCAGGTGGACTGGGGCAGTCTGGGAAGGAGCTAAACTGGGCCAGAGCCCTATGACAAATTCACATGTACTGCTATGACTGCCCCGTTAACGCAAACGTTTTTGTCACCGAACACTCGACATGTTACTGGCATTCCTCGGGTCTGACGTAGTTCTCCTTATTGGGAGAGTCTCTGCCAGGTTTTATCAGATGGTATGTATCTACAGGCGTGCGGTTTTCCTTTTTTCTCGGCATGTAACACACAGCTTGGCTTTTTTAGTTCATTTGGCAGTCTTGAGCGTAGGTGGTGTGTGTGTGTGTGTGAGAGAGAGAGAGAGAGAGAAAGAGAGAGAGAGAGAGAGAATGTAAGTACTGGTTCATAGCCCTGATGGTTTTGAGCAGACGCCTTCCAAGGCCAAAGATGAAATGAGTCATCTAGGAGCGATCTTGCTGGGAGGAATAAGACGAGCTTGGATTGGACACATGGCATCAGCCAATAGATAGCAATAGAGAGAATGAAAAGATGAAAAGAAGTGGAGAGAAAAAATTATGTAATCTTGTTCAGCGTCTTGTTGAGGGTTGGCGCCACCATGTGACAGAATACGTTCTTGACATTGTTTAAATGGCGTTTACCTGCATTTGCTCTTGACTTCACAATACTGTCTATCCAAGCTTGTGGTTACATTTGTTTGGTCTTTTTTCCAATGTGTGTTTAAAACCTAAAGTTATGGTTTACTTAGCAGCTTTACAAAACACAAACAAAAATAACAAAAGAGATTAAGCTCAGTCAAAAGAACAGTATGAAATAGAAAATTGGAAAGAAGAATTGGTAAAATACCAGAGACATTTGAAGACAACTCTTTGTGTTTTCTTTCCAAGGTCTTCAGACCACATGCAGGTTGATAAATGGAAACAGATATAATCTGTTATATGATTTAGATCTTAAAATCAATTTACAATTAAAGATACATCCATAGTTTAGACATTTAAAGGGGAATAATACATAATCTTCACGTAGTAACTTTTTTTAGTTTTTTTCTTTTTTAAGCCAGTTAAAATACAATGGCAGCTGTCTAAACATGAGGTATTTTTAAAACGTGGTAGAGGCGAGACTAGGAGATTTTGCCCACACGAAATTCATCATTTAGGCTGGAATCAAACATCACACCTGGGTTTCTGACCGGCTCACTAACTAACTAACTAACAGACTGTTTTTTCTTTTCCCTTCCCACAGGTCGGTCCGACGGAGTCTACAGCAAGCCGTGCCGCCACGAAAAGAGCCCGTCGAAATCCGGCGAGGTGATCAGTCCGGAGATCCTGAAGATGCGTGCGGCCCTCTTCTGCATCTTCACCTACCTGGACACTAAAACCCTGCTGAGAGCCGCTGAGGTCTGCCGCGACTGGAAGTTTGTGGCCCGTCACCCGGCCGTGTGGACCAGGGTGCTGCTGGAAAACGCTCGCATTTCTTCCAAGGTGAGTACCAAACATCTGGGTGCATTTAGCTGCATTTGTTATGAAGGCGATCACTGATTTCCGTGTTTCCGCTGCAGTTCCTGAGCATATTGTCTCAGTGGTGCACTCAGACGCACTCCCTCATCCTGCAAAACCTCAAACCGAGACAGCGGGGCAAGAAGGAAACCAAGGAAGACTACCTTAAAAGCACACGGTGAGACATGCTTACAGCAGGCACAGAGATACGCAGAACACAAGCAGTTACAGCTTCACACAGTTTACCTCGTCACCCCAAGGTACTTACTACTGCATCGGGCATTATTTTGGCTTCAGTAAGCATATTGCTTTGCAAACTGTTGAACTGATTAACATCCTAAATAAGTCCTCAAACACTTGATTGATGAGAGGGAGGTGGCAAAAGTAAGATGAGTGATCGAATGCAGACTTGTTTCGATCATGATCAGCATGTGAAATATCACTTTTCGTTTCCTGTGACAAGGCAGGCGGAAGTTTGATAAAAGAGTGGGGGTAGAAAAGGGGGAAAAAGCGAAGTTGGTTGTGTCAAAATGTACCGAGCGCATCTCGAAGCTGCTCTTAAAATGTGCGGACACAACACACAGACACAGGTATATTGCAGGAGTGTTTAAAGGGCAGAAGTGCTTTTTTTCTGAAGGACAGGAGAATTACGTCCTCTCTGCTCCGTCTCTGTCTGTCTTCCCTTTACGTTTCCATCTAAAGTGGCTGTCTGGAGGAAGGACTGGAGGCGTTGTTAAAGGCCACAGGAAGCAACCTGCTGATACTGAAGATTTCACACTGCCCCAACCTGCTGACTGATCGCTCCCTCTGGCTGGCCAGCTGCTACTGCCGAGCTCTACAGGCTGTAACATACAGGTAGACCAGCGCCAACTTTCTTATAAATGTGCAATGTGGTGCTTTACTCCACAAATTGCACTCAGTTTTTAGCTGTAAACAAACACTGTCACGTGTGATATAAATTCTAATTGTGCTCCAGGAGTGCCACAGATCCAGTTGGACAGGAGGTGATCTGGGCTCTTGGAGCAGGTTGTAGAGACATCATCTCCCTACAGGTGGCACCACTGCACCCATGGTAATAGACGCAGAGACACAAACTGTGCCTCTGTAACTCTTTGATCGTTCCCAACTGTTCTTTCTGTTTAGATGTCAGTGCTGGGGGTGGTCTAATTAATGAACACGGGCTGTATTTTGTCCCATTTAGCCAACAACCAGCTCGCTTCAGTAACCGTTGCCTGCAGACGATTGGCAGGTGTTGGCCACACCTCCGTGCTCTCGGCGTGGGCGGGGCGGGATGTGGCATCCAAGGCCTGGCTTCTCTAGGTAAATATCACTGCGATATTATTTGGATTATGTTTTTATAATTCCTTTTATGGGTGATTCTTTTAGCCACAGTGCAAAAAAATACACTTTTCCCGATGTTTATTTTATCACACTACTTTTAAAATCATGGCTGCAGAAACTATAAAACGATTAGAGATTAGATGACTAAACAATACTGTTGTCATATCAGGATATGTACTTGGACATATGCTATATTAAGTGGACAGAACAGAGTGGTCATGCGTTTCTTTATAAGAATGTACATTTTAAGCACTATTAGTTGAGACCTCAAACAAGCTTTTTAAACAATCGTAACACCCCCCCACACGGTCTTCCTACTACCACCAGCGAGGAACTGCATGCGCCTGCAGGTGCTGGAGTTGGATCATGTGAGTGAGATCAACCAGGAGGTGGCAGCAGAGGTTTGCCGAGAGGGTTTGAAAGGCCTGGAGATGCTGGTTCTCACCTCCACACCCGTCACCCCGAAAGCCCTGCTCCACTTCAATAGTGAGTGACCAGTCATTTTTACATTTCCTTCCCTGACTTAGAACTTAATACTGTAATATTTTCAGGAATGTGAATGAGGAACTACAGCGGCATTTTAATAACAACAAGGACAAATTTTTCACCCCCAAATAATTAAATCCTCCATCTGCTCATGAAGGTGTTTGCCGCAACCTGAAGTCCATCGTGGTTCAGATTGGCATAGAGGACTACTTTGAGGACCCCAACAGCCCCGAAGCCAGAAAATTGTTTGATGAGATGGTTAACAAGCTCCAGGTAACCGCACGTCCGTAGCACTTTTCACTTTATATGTCACTCACCACATGTGGAAGAAAATGGTCACCGCATACAAGTAATCACGAGATGAGCTTTCCTCAAACGCCACAGTCCGGCTGAACTTCTAATTTTCAGATCACCGGAGCTTTTCTTTCACCGCCGTATGCACATGACTAACAGCTCGGCCACCGCTTGTTCAGAGGATAAGATGCGTCTATTTTTATCAGGGCTACACACCATTTACACCGTGACTCAGTCCTTGAAGTTCCAGTGATGGCGGGTTGCGGATGTGCCGTCGCTGGCTCGCTCGAGCAGAGGCTTACTGCGAGAGGCACGGGGTCATCCTTATAGCTGACCACGCACAAGCAGAGATGTAAAAGCTGTGAAATCCCCGGTTTTATTTATGTTTTGTTTCTGTGAGTCAGATCGCAGTGTGCTCGTCTTGGATATTACACTCAAGATGGCGGGGTTGCTCACAGCAGTTAGGTAACCTCTCCAAAAGCTGCAAACAGCTCCGATTTATTTTTATCCCTCTCCCTCTCTATTTGCTGTGAAAAGGAAGCCAAAGTTCTCCCCTTGTGTTTAATCATCCTTTTTGCGAGGCGAGTTCAGTAAAGGTGAGGCTTATGAAGCAAGACAGTCATCCTGCACTTTCAAGGTTTTTTCAGCTTTTTTTTTATAGCTGTCTGTCGTACAGCAGTTATTGTGCACACTCACTGCTAATGGAAGGAAACATAAAGGCATGAAGACGACGGGGAAATGGAGCGGGGAAAAAAAATCACACAGAGGCTTTAGAAAATGAGATTCTGATGATATCCTTTCCTTGTCTTTCAGGCTCTAAAGAAGAGGCCCGGCTTCTCCAAAATCCTCCATGTGAAAGCAGACAGCCTCTGCTAACATCTTTTGTGCCGATTCTCTGAGTCTTGGAGAGGTGCCATCTTGGCTCCAGTCAATCAAAAAGAACCAGCTGTTTTGAGCCCACTCCACAAGGGGTTGAACACGTCTGCAGCACCGACAGAAACTACAGAAGATCGCCACGGTGAGGCCGGGCCGAG
The DNA here is from genome assembly GCA_028564955.1 of Terapon puta. Lineage (NCBI taxonomy): Eukaryota > Metazoa > Chordata > Actinopteri > Centrarchiformes > Terapontidae > Terapon > Terapon puta. The sequence goes on from JAOXYL010000061.1 coordinate 14,134,748, forward strand.
GCTTCATGTGCATACTCCATAAGTACAAACTTCAAACAGAACAACTCAATTCACTATTCCAGTAAGGGGAAATCAATATCTCATTCATGTTGGTTAAGACTGAAAACTGGTCAGGAGGTTTATTTGGACTAACAATAGCACTATATATAACACGAAGGGCCGGTTTTAAACTTTACAGACTCTGATAACCCAAGAAAACTGTCAGGTTCTCAGTCGCTCACGAAAAACGGGTCGTGTCGTCACACGGCCCTTTCTCGAAAACCCCTGGAGCCAGGTGACAGCGCTGTATTAAACTGTCTGCATCCACATAATGCTCATAATGTACTTGAGACTACCTTCAATGCCGACAGCCCGTGGGCAGGAGCACATTAGAAAGCATACACACTTTGCCGCTGAAGTTCAAGGTTAAGAGTATTGAGACAGAAGGGTTTTTTTTGTCTATGCGCGAGCGGATGTGCGCAGTGCCGAAGATTGAATAAAACTGTCCTCCTCCTGCTCACCCTGCACTATACTGTGTGTGTCGGAGCCGGACAACTTTCAACACTTACTGCTTCCACCCAGAACAGAAACATGCCGCGAACGTCTCGAGAGCGAGGTCAGCACTCATCTATAACACACAGACATTAGCCGTCTGCATGGCGGCGACGCATTTAGTCTCCCTGACTGTCTTCTGCTTCCCCGCGTCACATCACACACCTGGACCGACTGTAATATCTCCAGACCTGTTTCGTCCAGAGGAGAACAGGACGCAGTATCTGAAGCTACTTTTAAACGAGGCTGGAAGATGATCCATGATGCATTTCTCTCAAAAACTGGTGCCATTTGTAACATTTGTGTCTGTCCTCATTCCAGTGGGTGTGTTTCTCCAATGTGCCATTAATGGGGGGAAGGGAGACCATGGAAGGCAGTTTAGTCTCCACAAATCAAAAGTAACTTATGTTACTGGAAATTGACTGGAGTGTTGGTGTTTTATGTGGAACATGGTCTCCAGGTGTATACAGGTGTCACAGTGTTTATATATCATGTGAGTTTCATACCTTACCATACTAAACAGTGCCATTCCTACAGTATAAGTATTGCTTGTTGTGGCCGAGGCCCTGTAGAGTCCTTATTTATATTTTTCAGCTGTTGTCCTCTGGCTCCCTCTGCTGTTTTTTTCCAAGCACTGACACAACCAACAGCAAGGTGGGTTTATCTGACACTTTACACTTGCTGCAGCATGGAGCTATTTTTGCAGGACTCACAGCCAAGGGATCAGATCTCCAGTATCACCTTTAAGATTGGGAATTTGAATTGGTGCAATTCATGGCCACAATTTAATTTAGCATCCTTCTCAGACATCCTCAAGAAGTATGAGTAGCAATACCTGTTGTGGTGTGCCTTGAGGGCGCGCTCATCTGTGGGGCCGATCGTGTAATGGTTTCTAAAAATTTCAAAAATCAGTCTGTAATTAATATGGAGCTGTCTTCTGTGGCTTTGGAGGAGCTTCTTCAGGTCTGACGAATGCTTATGTTGGCTCAAAAATTTGGAAACATGCATTTACAAGCATAGAGAGTTTATAAAAAATAAAGTTTATGGGAAGTTTTGGAGGTTGACCCATGCTAGGGACCAAAAGTCAGGATGTTTCTTCCTCTGCTGCATTGATTTTGTTAAGTTTTTCTTGGGAATCCCCAAACATTATGAAAGTGCAATAGTAAATCAGAGTATCGGAGTACCTCTCTGAACAGAACCCCTGTTAGACACTTACAATCACTTTGATTAAAACAAACCTTGCACACCATTTAAAAACAGGTTTGACCTGGCACACCCCATTAGTAACAACCAGCCCCGTGTTTCTGCAGCACATCTTAAAATCCATGGGCAGAGTGCACAGCAGAGAAAGAGGACAGTTTCCAGGCATGTGGGCTCTTTGAAATTCACACAACTCGCAAATAAGAAGAGCTGCGAGCTGTTATTTCATTTATTTTATTTCTCTGGTCTCTGCTTCATAGTCAAAAATGTTTATAAGGACTTGTGTAGCTGCATATTGTGGTGGTGATGTTTCCGGGTTAAAAAAAAAAAAAAAATGTGAGAACAGTCGTGGATGTCCATATCTTCATGTTCTTCCAGTACCGCATATTATCACCCCACACTGGTACTGATTGTTCGCTCGGTTTCACTGAGGGGACGACGTTTGTGGGGAAGGTGTAAAACTTTGCTGACACAATAGAGAAAACACAGAGCACTTGTTGATTTTGAGTTTTAGACAATCCTGCCTTCGCTATCAGCTACTCTGTACATAATGTTTGTAAAAAAAAAACAAACGAGCAAAAATAAGATAAAAAAAAGGACAAACATTTGATGTTATATAATACTAAGGTCATACTTAATGAGTGGAAAAAGTTGTTTACAGGTCTGCATTCTGTAAGCATTTTCTCTCCAAAGGTGAATGAAAGATCAACATAGAGAATTATATTATGTATAACAGTAGTGTTGAAATTGCAGTTGTGTATTAGATACTTTATATTAAATGTGCATCAGAGTCATATAGAGATGGAAATTATTTAAGAAGAGGATAAAGATGATAATTCAGCTATTTATTTCTATAAAAAAAGAGCGATGTGTATAATGTTGGCATGTTTGTGTTCGAGCATCAATCATTAAGTTGCCTTCTTAACTGTTCTGCTACTGTGACAAGAAAATTATTAGATGTTTAAAGAGCTTTGATTGCCTGCAGGTTAATAACGTTTCTCTTTATTTGATCCAGTCTGTGGTTGCACTAGTGAGAAAAAAAAAGATATTTCAGATGTTTATTATAAGAGTGTTGTTTTTAATGTTCAGCTATTTCTCAGTATTTGACAAAATATGATGCACTTTTTTTCCTGAACACTTTTAGCGGTCGGTCATCGGTTTAGTCAGAGACGACTCTGGTTTCTGTCGGCGGCGACTTCTGTCGCGGAACAAAACCGACCTAAATGTTCGGTTAATGGGATGAAGACTTTGGAAACGTGGCAGCGACATGTCAGCTTCTGTAGCTGAACAGATGTATAGTTAGCCTCTTTCCTGTTGCAACATCTCTCATATCTCATCGGTCGGAGAGTTAAAGAGCGGAACTGATTCAACAAACATTCAAGTGCTTTTTTAGGTTCATTGCCAATATGACCTTACGCTCATCTTTGTGTTTGTTACTGTCTTTGCTTTGACTTTGCATAACGCTGTAGCTTCTCATACCTACACTAACAGTAAATATGCTTTATTGTGAAAATGGACCTGCTGAACAAGTCGCAGAGCCGGAGGTGCCAAGTATGCCGGAATATTTTTTTTTCTTTTTTTGACTTACATCTCTCCATTCTCTGCCTCTCCACATATAAAGCAGAATCACTTATTTATTTTGATTCAGAAACTGAAGCATCACTTACAAACCAAGGAGCTTCCTCATCCATATGATTTCTTTGTTGAATATTTCAAATCCTCCTGTGTTGCAGTTACACCCATGCATCATGCTGTGTAATTGAAAAACAGTGTCTGAGTGTTTATGTACCTCTCTGTACATATTTTACGTATGAATGATTGTATTCTGCCCGCTCATCTGAATCGTATTTTACACATTACCTCAACACTTATCTGGGCAGTTAAGTGTGCATTTTGTCTTTGTACTATTTCATTTTTGACTGCCGTCGACAGGTACGCCAGTTCACCCATGAACGTCATCCATGTTGCTACAGTGGCGAAGAAAGGATTCTGTTGCTGAAAAAACTTTCCAATAAAGATCAGCCTTCTACGATGACCGCAATAGATGGAAATGTTTTACGACTCATTTTCACTCATTTGTTGTCATCAATAAAATTGCTTTAAATTTAATTTACCTCTATTTATGTGGGTCTGTGGGTCTCAAATCCTTGGGAAATAAGACCAAAACTTCCTATAGATTACAGAGGTACAGACAGATACAGGTACAGGTGATTGAGAAAATGTGTCTTTGTAATTTTGGTTTGTCTGATTAAACCTGTGTCCTGGCATGGATCTTCAGGCATATACAATGTACGGTATCTTGTATCGTAGAGCACATCATTTGGCGACTCAACCTTGCAGCAGAGCAAACAACTTTTAATCTGTTTTTTGTCACTGTTTTGGTGTGGCTCGACATTTGCACGTTTATGTAACCTTTATATCATTCACGCTGGCGTGTCTCATTAGGCAAACCATGGGTGGAGCGATGGCTCAGTTCCATCGCATGTTCCTTTGATTATGGTGTGTAATAATGGTGCATTCATTATTTGCAACACGGTCGCAATAACAACTTTAAAACCTGTCAGTGCTGTGTGCCTGGTCTACCACCTTAGCGAAAATTTGATTAACGCAGCTTTTACAACACTAGAAAAGAAATATTGTTGTTCACTTTTTAAAGAAATTGCATGCTTGCATACTTTAATGCAACGGAAGAAGTGTGAACCTTTATGATCAAATGATTGGAACCATAACATCTCTGTAGTCAGTGTACCAGATTGACCACATAGTTTAGTTCTCAGCATCCTGTTTGTTTACATGTTAGCATTTAGTCTCACCTGAGAGGAAAGAACAATAAGGTTACACAAAGCAGGCGTAGTGACACTGTTGATGCCTTATCTGGTGAACACGCAGGTGCTGGTGGTTTGTTTTAGCCACCATGTACAGGGTGATGCGTAGCTATTGCTTCACAGTTTCTAGGAAATATCGAGGAACTTCAGTTGTATTTACAAAACAAGAAGCACCACATAACATTCCTGCATTTACCTTATGACAACTCATAATTCAGTAACAATGAGCATATTATTTTAGTGTCTGGGTGATGGCTTAAGCTGTTGGTTAACTCAAATAGCAAAAACATTAAGTCTCTCCACCTTTCTACTACTTTATTTTTATTTTTTGGTGGGTCAGACCCTTTATTATTTTTGTGGGTGGGACAGAGAGATAGAGAGAGAGAAAGAGGGAAGACATGCATCAAAAGGACTATGGCTAAGTTTTGAACCGGGGTCCACTGCTCTGAGACTCGGGCCTCATACATACGTGCCTGCCCTCTACGAGTTCAAAGTTCAAATCATTTATCAACGTGCAAACTGAACTAATGACAAATCATTCAAAGAGGGTTTGGTAATTGCACCACATGTTTAATTCATGAAGGAAAAAATAATTTACACATGTATGTAACAACAACCTTTAAATGGTTAATTCATCATAATGTATAATAGCATTTGTATAAGTTGTCATAGGTTGTAACTTTTTGTGTTGGATATCTGTAACTTTCTAACAGGACCACATGAAAGCACTAAGAGGCTTTGGTTTTAAAGAGGACCTAAAACACAGCATTGTTTGCTGTGGTATTAAAGATCCATGTGTTTCACCAAAACAGGGAAGCAACAGATGACTTTACCTTCTGCCGATAGCTGTAGCTGAATAGTTAAGTCCTCTGGAGCCTCTCGTGTTCCCCTGCTGGACTGGGACTCCTGCCAGAACTTTGTCCCCGTGTTTCCCTCTCTGCTTTCCAACAGTCTGAATGAAGGAGGAGGGTGAGTGCGCTGCCCACTGAAAACAAGGTCTCATTTTTAAAAACACACACACTGTCACAATGCACAACAGCCCACCCCACCCACTTGCCCCCCTTCCAATGAAGCAAATGTTTTACAGATCTGCTACCCAATATCTTTATATTAATGTTGAGTTCAAAGACATGACACAAAGTCTGCAGCTCTTCACAGTTTTTTGGGTTTTTTTGCTTTGTTTGGTTTCATGGCTCGCAAATTCTGCACACATTCAGCCATATTGTGCAACAGTTTCAGGTCATTGTTCTTAGCAAATAAAGTCATGGTAATGTCACTATAATGATAATGCCACACAGCACCAAATAGCAGCCAAAGTATGGCAACTACCACATAAAGAAGACAAACATAAAGCAGTTTTTTTTATTAAAAGAGACCCACAAGGATTGTGGATGTTGTTTTTTGTCTGCATAATTTTAATGCTGTGCTTAATAAGTTACACATAGCAACTTTCTAAGGTGGTAATATATCACCAGTGTGATACATTAACCAATGTATGGATGGTCAGAAATAAAGTTATTGATTGTCAGTCACAGTCAGGCACAGCTGGATTCATGTCTTTACTCACAGCTTAACCATGATGTGGAAAATATTTGCAAATCTGCCATGAGATGTAACATAATCTCCGATTGGCTATGAGGTCAACTTGTTGGCAGGATCTCCCATTTCTGTGCCCTGGATACTTTGTGGAGTCAGAAGGAGATGAAGCTCTTGTTACATCTTACAGTGGATTAGCAACAACTCAACAAGAGAGACCCTAAAGAGTCTAAAGTCACTGTATTGACTCATTTATTTATCTTTTAAACTCTGTCTGATCCAGGATCATCCAGGATTCATCCATCTGTTTTAATAAGATAATTCAGGTTTGAGTCCTGACTGTTTTATTATCTAATTGCTTTATAATAAATGTTCCATTGTCTTTTTTATGTCCTCGCTTTACTTTTTTTCCTGATAGAGCAGATTTCTGATTCCTGAAGCTTGTTAAGATGAACAAAGAGCGGCAGTAAACTCACACAGGTGATTTTTCTTGAGGTCAGTTAGACGTGATCCTCACATAGAAGCTGGGTGGAGCGACGCCTTGATGTCTTAAGAAGAACTATAATGATGAACTTCTGTTATGTCTTTCATTTGCTTAAACTGAGGTGGATACCACTGACAAACTCCTGAATGTAACAAAAGGCAGATTATATCAGTTTAGCAGCGCTCACCACTCCGATAAAACTTGCTTTATTCTCACTAGAAGATGAAGATCTTCTCAGGAGCTGGAGTAAAGAAATGGGAATACACTGATCAGGTGGCCAGAATCAGTATAATGATGCATTTGTTAGATAGACATCATATGCTGATATGTTAACAATAACAACTCTAAAACACATACATCAGTGCTGTGTGGCTGCTCTGTTTCCCACTGGTCAATACACTGATTCACACGACTTTAACAAGGCTTCATTCATAACTAAAACTGTTTTCACTCTTTAATAATTGGTACACTCACACACTAACAAAAACCTCAGCATCTTGTTATGGTTATCTGTCCTCAGAGGAAGCGTTGAGTATTCAGTTACGCCTGAGAGGAAAAAACACCAAGCAGGTGAGGCGACACAGTGTTGATGTGCTCTCTGGTGAACGTGCAGGTGTTGGTGGGTTGTTTTGGCATGTTTGGAGTTCTGCACATGGCTTCACGGCTTACTGCAAAATGACTAAGCCATTTTTGTGGCAAAGCATTGCAAATCTGTCGAGAGGTGTAACACGAGCTCCGATTGGCTATGAGGTAAACTTGCTGGCAGGATCTCTTGTTTCTCCACATTGCAGAGTCAGAAGGAGGTGAAGCTCTTGTTTCACCACAACAAGAGAGACCCTTAATCATAACAGACTTGATCGTAAGGTTAAAGAGAAGCCAATATTATTTGTAAATTTAACTATTTCCATTTTTGACAAAAATCTATCAAATATTTTGCATGCAGGCTGGCTGGTCTGAGTAAATATCATTCTGTAAGCATTTATGCTGTGAACACACTGTACATATATTTAGCATAAAAGCCTTTTATAATCAATATGCAATGATTCTGACTGACCTGTTGTCTGTCCTTTGTGTTTGACTCCTAGTGCCCGAGTGTGCAGGGGATTAACAAACACAACTTCAGAGAGCCTGAATTGTAGCACATGTAGTCTCTTATCCGCATATTTTTTAAAAATAAGATGAGAAACATAAACTGTCTCCACATAATTGGCATGTTACATCTCTGGTCTTACTGTTCCTTCTCATCCAACATCTGATGCTGCTTCATATTTAGAACTGGCAACAAGTTGACATCCAGGAAGTGTATCAGCTCTCTGTCCTTGGCCCTTACTTGGCTTTATCCTCGACCCTTAAATGATTCCCACTTTACTGATTTCATGTTCTTTTGTTTAGAGTGAATTAACAGGAAAGTCTGGACGATCATTTTGTCACTCCTGTGAAACAAAACCACTACATGCTTTAAACCGAGTAACAAGGTATTTAAGGTGTCTTAATATATAATGAAACTGAAACTACTTTACTTGAGTATGTCCATTTTCTGCTAAATTCAAAGAGAAATATGGTACTTTTTGGTGCATTTTTATCTGATTGCGTGGGTTACTGTGGATTAACATGCTGGGTCCTCAAAATCAAGATATGAGATTCTTCTGCACTCATTTTTGCATTCTTTAGAAAATACCGCCTGTTGCGGCTCCTCCAATTTTTTGAGAGTGCAATAATAAAACGCCTGAGTACTTTTAATCAGTTTAATATCATGGAGTGGTTTGTTATGATTTGATTCTTCTTTCAGACTCATTTGAAAGTGTTATGCA
>JAOXYL010000061.1:14163595-14193564 GCA_028564955.1 Terapon puta
TGAGTCAAAGCCTGTTGCGAGGCTCTGCTTGCCTTAGTGACTCTTGCAGCTATCGAAGTAGGCTGATGTTAGCTGCATGACCCCCTTTGGTCTCCGGCTGAATTTTTTAAACATTTTCCTCCTACTTTTGCAAAGAGAATGAGGCCTACCCAGCGTGTTTGGCAGACACTCTAACAGGCAGTGTTTGAATTGCAGTGGCTTTCAATGAGATCCCTGCTTTTAGGGGTTGGGAGGGAACTGCATACATGCACAAGCATGCATGAGTGTGCCGGTCTACGTGCATAAATATCCCGTCAATACATCTCAGTTTATACAGAGAACGTTTAGCCTGGGCCAACAAAGACACAGGAAAAAATATTCAGCTTTATGATGTTTATTTTTATCACTGTACTCTGAGAAACAATAAAGATGCCAACACACAGTGGACAGTGGAACATTTTCATTTGTGGCTTTGTGGGGGCTCATGTCTCTTTCAGGGAATCCGAATCTCTCATAGCTTCCCTGTATTTTGAGCCCAAAACACAGAAACACTGGACATGAGTCTAAACTTCTGCAAGTCAGAGATACAAAGGTTCTGCTAAACTCTGACAGCATCCAAGACAACATCCACATACCTTCAGGTACAGTACACAGAGGATGTCTTGGTCATGAAGAGGTCTTTTTTTAATATACAAGTAAACGGGTAACCTCACTGACAAAGGTAGTTTAAAATGCAATACCTGACCATTTTGGCCACCTTTACACCCACTATTCATTCTGCAAAGCTCTGTTTTTGTCCCCCACCAACCCCTGAGCAAAATATCTAGTTCTTTAGTTGTGTATGCTTTGTTATGTTCTCCGGTCATTAGCAAATATTGTCTGTTGGCTGTATGAGCTGACCAGGTAGTGTACAGAGGGTGGAAACAGCTGCCTGAGGGTGAATCAAAACAGTCAAAATGCCAGCAGTGAAGCTAAACAATGAGCTGAAACTCAATATAAACTAGGCTCTTTAGCAAATCTGATCAGCTGCTAGTCACTAACTGTGTCTGTCTGTGAGTTCACTATCATTTCCAGAATTTTCCCTCTCTTATACCTTCATCTCTGTTGCCCCATATTCCATTTCACTCCCTTTTGTGTGTACACACGATCACACCACCGGTTGCGCAACAGGTCTTGGCCAGAGGTCTGAGTTTTCTGTTGTTGTAGTGTAACAAGGAGCCCTGTCACAAAGTGTTTTGGCCAAATCCTTTCTCCCCCCTTACTGAAATTGATGCTCCCCTCCTCCGCCTCCACTCCCTGAACTCTCGAGTCTCGCACATGTTAACTAGTAAGCTGCCTTTCTACCAGAACGACCCAAAGGACAAAGCAGCTTACCGTAAGTAAGGCCGAGTAACAATGTGCGTACACAAAACATTCCCCTCCATTTTCATCATGAACATTGTTGTCGATATGAGGCTCATATGACTATGACTATGACTGCTCTGCCATGTACAGTTGTTATTCAAACAGAAAGACAATGCGTGTTTTCCAAAATCAAGATGTGTACACTTCATGTATTAATATGCTCATTTGAACACTGAATGGATTTTCTGACTGTTCTGACTTTTAACATGTATGACACAACAACATAACTCACAGGTTGAATCACAATTTTTATAAACACTCAGAAATGAAAGTAAAATTCTTGACTATGTTATTGCAATGGTTCAAGGGACGTTGCTGCATCTCTCAAAGAATTTAACAAGGCTTAGAGTCTGGAGGATTATAAGAGTCTATGCAGCACCCATTTAAATTTCCTATGTGGTTTCAGTGTGAGAATTGAACAAAATAAGTGAGAGAGTGAAAAACAGTGATTTGAGCTCCCAGAAACGAGTGAGTCGTCACAGTTTCACATTGTTTTCAATGTCGGTCACTTCCAAGGAAGCTGGTATTATTCGCAAACATTTCAAAATGGTGTGTGAGTAATGTATAACACTGAGTTTTTGGTTTTCCTCATACAATACAATGTGCTCAGTATAATGTGGTGGACAAATGTTCAGGATTAAGTGAATGTGAATAAGAGGAGAAGAAACTTCTCAAGAAGCTTACACTTATTTTCTTTGCTGCTAAAGAAGGAAAGAAGAAAAACTTACTGAAATGTTGATAAAAAAGTTTTTTTTTTTGCTATTAGCTAATTCTATGATTCATACTGAACAGTACCAAAACAAATCACTTTGGACAAACACTTACTTTTTTTGTTCATTTAATTATTTATACTTTCTTTCCAATTTGCCATTACATTGTTTATCTGGTCTTTTTAGGGTGGCTCCACTGTCTCTGTTTTTTTTGTGGGACATTTTTTGTACAATATTTTTCATGCCATTTTGTATTAAATCCAATCAATACCACTCTGCCATCACTCATAGCTGCTCACTTTGTCAGTGTCAAATCTGTTTGTTTGGATGCTTGTTTAACTCAGCATATTCGATTCCTTGATCCATTTCCACTTCTCTATTTGAATCAGCAGAACAGACTGCAACCCTTCTTTCTAAGTTATGCTGTCTGGGTGTGAAGGAGGAAATTGCAACAGGACAAAGAAAGATGCTGAAGAGTGAAGAGACACTTTATGTCCAATCCAATCCTCCCCCCCCCCCCGTCAATCAGCAAGAGGCAACGTGTTTTTTGCCTTAACTTTCTCTTTCATGTACGCTCATATTTCAATGATAGAAAGAAAAATAATCCAAACTCTCTGATGTATAGACGGACTGTGTCAAGATGTTCATTCTGTCATTCTTCTAGTCATATTTAGATGTTTATTTACATAGATTAACATAAGATGGAATAACAGGTATAATGTAACAGAAGTAATAAAAGGCACTTTTTTTTGTCTGTTTTTTTTTTTTGAGGCAAAGGTCAACACCACTCTTATGGTTGTATAGTGAATATGCACCATCATCCGACGGTTACCTTAGCTGAGCACCCCGAGGTGTTTCCCTGGGGGCCGGGCAAGTGAATCCACGTGCAGATTCAGACAGATGTTTGTAACTTAATTTATTTTCCAACAAACACGCAAGGACCAGGGGAGCAGTAAGTTAGAGTAAGAGTAAAAATGACATGTTGCTGGTGTTTAATATGATCATGTGCCAGATTTTTTCAGGGCAGGGTGGGGTCACTTTAGTCATCTGGCAACATCACAGCAATGAGTCCAAGATGCATGGTGTATAATGTGGAAGACGTTTTTGTAAAGGGTGTAAGGTAGTTTTTGTTTTTTATATATTTCATTAGACTCACATTGATTTGTGTTCTCTTGTTCTTTGGTATGTTGGTTTAAGTTTGCCATGGGAGCATCCAGCCATGAACTTCCCCTTATACTCACTGTTCTCCTATTGATTTCCTCAACTGACTGAGGAGAGCGTGGCAAGTTCAGACTTCAAAGACAGACAGCGGAGAAAAAATAGGCCAGAAAGATGAATGTTGAATTTTTAGGAGGTAGGAAGCGGACACAGATAGAAAGCGGGAGCGGCAGGATAATAAATGAAGCTTCCTGTCTTATAGTTGACCTGAAGAACAAAAAAAAAAAGAAAAAACATATGATGATTGTCCAGGCCCTTTGCTGTGTCTCATCCGGTGGTCTTACAGTGAGGACGTGAATGGGAGCTAAGCGATAACCCTCTGACCTGACCTGTGCACATGTGGAGGTTATTTTCGAGGTCCAGGAAAGGGATGGGAGACCAGCGCCCTGATGTAGTCATCCCACGTCCTGCAGCTATTAATACTACCCTCAATCTCCAGTTACTGCTGCAGACAACACCTTGAACTCTCAGTAACACTACTTGCCTAGAAAAATGGTTGGGAGAGGGAAGATGTTACAATTCAGAGGGTTAAATCTCATTTGAAGCAGCAGTGATTCCCCACTGATCACCTTATAAAGTTAAAATGGTGAACACGTCTTATTTACTCATCCAGCAGACATGGTGCTTTCATTCGGTGTTGTGTTTATAGTCGCCTGACAAATTTGATTGTAATATTTAATCTGTTTTGCTCTCTATGACGTCCTGAGAAAATCGCCCGGCTCTTTAGCTGCTGAATGCTCTGCTATGTTTGTGCTGGACAGGTGGCATGCAGTGGGTTTTTGGAGTTTTTTAACTGAAAACAGCTGCCTGCTGGGACCAAAACCAGCACTGATGAGAGTGAACCAAAACAGTAAAGCAGTAATAATAATCATGATTTTGATAGTGATAATGATAATAGGCAACAAATAAAAAGGCTGAAAGATGTTAAAATGCTCTTTGGAGCTGATGGCTGTGGGTTCATTACTGTAGGCGACAACCTATATTGAACATAATCATTTTATCTGTTATTACTATGGAAACATATTTTTTTGAGAAATGGCAAATTCTCAGGAAATGAAATCTGATATGAGTTGAAAAATGACAAATGACAGTCATGTTTTTGAGTTGTTCATTTTTGTTAAATGGTGAATTTTAATGCTCCATTCTCCACATGGTGTCAAATTATGAAATCATGACACAATTCAAGGACGACATACTTTGCTCCATGTGAGGTCAGTGAGCATACCCTTGTTTCCATGTTGCCTGTGTTTATCATTGGATATGCTGCCTTGTCACAGGCGACTCTGCTATGAGTGTCTCAGCGGGAGAGCTGGGGGGCGATATGTGACCGTGGACCTCTCCTGTTACAAAACATACACTGCAGCCGCACAACCTTGCTGATTCTAAATGTCACGCAGACTGCAGGAGATGCTGACTCTCTCGCATAGGACGGTCCCCTAATTTCTAATCTCAGCTGGCAGGCTTGTAAACACTGAACAAAGTCTGTGGCTGATGTGTAACTACAGCAGCAGGAATCGATTTGCAGTGGAAAGAATGGTGACTCCCACAGGCCTCTGTGTTAAAGTCAGTTAGTTAGTTAATAACCACAGTAGTGTTGTTAAAGGGAGAAGAATCATTGACACCACTAGTTCACATAAAATAAGAAAGGACAGCTGGCCTTTAATCTGCAAGCTTCAGGTTGTCACAAGTCGTCAGAATGTCAGAAATGACTGTGGGCTAAGCAGGAAATTATTTGTTGTCACTAGATAGCCCAAAGCCAATCAATTGGTAAAGGATCACGTTGATGAGTCATTCGCTAAAACAGCCGCTGGCTATCAGCTGATGCAAACACGAATGCTCATAATGTAAGCTAGTATTGTGTATTTAGTGATACACAATGCATGGCAGGAAAAGCAACTATAAATCATCACCTTATCTGTAGAAAACACTAGAAAATAAACTATAACCTTAAAAGGAAATAACATATGTTATCAAACTCAAACCAAAACTTTAATTTTACTGTTTTCAATCTGCAAATTTGTTACATTTGGTTGCTCATTCAGAACATGCTATAATAAATCCTTTTTGAGCTATGACTTTTTGGTGGTATTATTCAACTATGAGAAGTTTTGATTAATTGAGTTAGTATTAAGTTTCAATACATGTGTGTCATAGTCTGATTTCTATAACGCCTACGGTACCATGTGATCCAGCAACACACAGTAAGTTTACTTTTGATATGTCACGGGCAAGCCAAGTTCCCATGAACACACAACTCGATTAAAAGTGAGTGTAAGACAAACCAGTCAACACTGTCATCAACCACCATTCCTGACTCGTCTAGTGACACCACGCCCTGGCCCATAAGTGGCCTGCCATCTACTGAAGGCACATTTTTGGCTCGACTCAGCTCACTTGGAAGAAGAAAAGTACCTGGTAACAGGTAGAACATAATGTAAAAGCCTAAAAAACATCGAGTCGAATCGGGCCAAGCCCAGTAGGTGCTAGTTGAAAAGTGCCTAGGTCTAACAGTTTCTTTTTAACTAGCTCTTCCTTCCTTGTCTTCTTCCATTTACGTGTCATTTTTATGTAACCTGTTGACAAAGTAGGGTTGGGCAAGTTGTGCAAGAGCTGTGCGGGCTCAGATGCTCCTCCGGACTCTGATTGGTTGCTTTGATTTGGGAGCAGCAGATTGCTGTATATCACCTTAGCAGGCGACAGGGAAAGCCACAAGAGGATGATTTTTTTTCTCAGATTATATTTCTCATGTACTACTGTCAGAGTACATATGTACACTATGTACATAGAATGCACAAAGACTATTTTATCTACTACAACTTTAAAGTTAAAGTGCAGTTTCAGTGCAAAGACAGAGATGTATGCTGCACAAATGTAAAAAAAAGAAAAAAAATCAGGACAAATTTAACATGATAATTATTAAAATAATCTTAAAGTGAGCAACGATTGTAGTGAGCTTGTTAAGACACAAGAGGCCACCTCATCATGTTTTTTGTTACTCTTCTGTCAACAAAAACGAGTCCCAGGACCTGGGTGGCGAGGCGAGTTCAGCACACTAAAGCAGACCAGAGACCTAAAACATTTGAACTTTTATAGACAAGCGATGACATTTCAAAGTCAACTCTGTATCACTCAGCAGGCCAGTGAACTGGAGCAATGTACTGTGCTCTCTTTGTCCCTGTGACTCTTGCAGCTGTGTTCTGACTTAGCTATACTGTCTGAATGCTATTTTGGAGAGTCCAGCTCCTGTGACATTATCATGACATCGGTTACAGTAAATGCTACAGAATACACGGTCGCCTAAAAAGGCACCAGCCTGCCCTCCACAGGCCAGCTCAACTCTTCTGTCAAAGCAGCCAGAAAGTCTGTGTATTACAGAGAATCTTAGCCCACAAGGCATAGTCCACACGAATCACCCTCTAAAGCTTATCTTCATTAAATAGAAATGTTTACACATCAATAAATGACAAAGAACACGAGAAAACATTATTTGGCATGTAGAGGACAAAAAAATACTTTTACATATTTTGTCTTATACAGATTTTACAGCGTCATGAAACATACCACCTAAATATAATGTATGAGAACAACATAGAGATGAGGCCTCAAGTAGCATTCCTGCCACAGTCTGCAGGTCTCACATCTTTTTCACAGCTACAGGCTTTATCGAATATGTTTTATACTGCACGTCCACGGTGTCCTACTTAACAACTTAACGACAATGATCTAAAGATGAAGATGTACTAAACGACAGTCACCACTAGGGGGCAGCAAATACATGTTTGTGCCACAATGAGTCTGCAAAAGCACAAGTCAAACATTAAATATTTCTGATAGTGCCTCTTCTGCTACTTCTGCTGGAGCATACATATATATATATATATATATATATATGTGTGTATATGTGTGTGTGTGTGTGTGTGTAATGGGTGTATGGCCTGCTCTATTGCTCTGCATTACAATAAGTGCATTATGCCTGTTTGATTCTTATAGTGCTTTTACAGTAAGCGCTCAGGAGGAAAACACTGAACACAGTCCTGCTGCTTTTGAGATTAAGTACAATTCCCCACAGCTGCTTTCTATAAAGTCTAAAGCTTAAAATAGTTAAACTATTCCTCAATCTCAAATCTTACCCTTTTTTTTGTTATTTTACAAGTTAAGTAAACCCAACGCACCACAAATCATCTCCATGTTTAATCATAAATTAGTTTGCTATTTTAATTCTGGCAGTTGTGGTTAACAGCATGTGTTCTAAAATCCTGGACACAACAAATCTTTATTGCTATTTTACTAATATTATGTGTTATTACTGTGAAATACAACACAACTCCTAAAGACTTTATAGCTACAGTATGTTTGATCCACATGAGGGAAAGCTACCATCACTTGTTTTGACTGAGCATGTATTATAATTTTAGGGGTACACGTTCATATAAAACATTGGGGAAATGTACATTTTCACTGGTTTTCTTTTTCTAACCTTTAGGTCTACTTTCAGAAGCTTGGATTAAATTTGTCAGTGATTATTTTCAGCCGTGGCAGAGTTACACGAAAATTACTCTCATTTTGTGCCACTTTATGTTCTTCTTGTGCTGAAAACACAACAGCCTATTCTAGTCTGAATGAACAAGACACAGTGGTAAATCACACAGGACAGTAGTGAATGTGCAGAAGTGGACATAATGTCCATGGACAGACTGAAGGAAGTGTAACATGGTGATAATAAACCTCCTCTCTCCAGTTCTTCTAAAATAATCCCTCCATTCAGTCAGTACCAAGCAGCAGCCTCCTCCTGCCGTCCCAAGGAAGGGAAGGAGGACCAGTGCCAGTCTTGTACCTAGTCTGCAATCCTTCAATGGGGCTTTGTGGATGCTGCCATCTTCCCCCCCAAGCCAACCCCCGGCAGCCCATTCAGGAGTGTCACATGGCACTCCCACTCTGCGCCCATCTTACAATGCAGCCCTGTCATTTGCACCTCATTGACATGCGCTCATAGTGATGTGCATTGGGGAATAGTCGTGCTCCTCCACTAGTTTCAAAGGAAATGAAGTGCCGGGCTGGGTGGCCAAAGTGTGGCTTCCTGGATACGGTATTCATATTTCTTAGGAGGAAGTGTTGAGTGTGTGTGCGTTGGGAGTTGGCAGTGAGTTTCAGCAAATGTGACACACCAGCCTCCCACACCTTTAACTGTCAGTTACCACGAGCAACCTGATATTTTAGGTGTTGATCACCAGTAGTTGCGCAAACACCACTTATATCAATGTAAAGGATTACCATAGAAATGATTTAGATTAAATATCAGTGTCATGCAAGGAAACTCTTTTTTATGTATAAGTGCTAAGTCCAATAAAGATTAAATGGAAAAATATACTGTAGTATCAAATCTGATCGTTTTCATACTATGAAATGTTGCCTGATAAGATGAATTTCAACAATATTGGATTAATGAAGTTTCATCTTA
Source organism: Terapon puta (assembly GCA_028564955.1). NCBI lineage: Eukaryota > Metazoa > Chordata > Actinopteri > Centrarchiformes > Terapontidae > Terapon > Terapon puta. The sequence continues at coordinate 14,172,365 of JAOXYL010000061.1, forward strand.
TCTTATTTTACGTCCTCTTATGAGCTTTTTTGCAATGTAGTGCCGCACAGAGATGGGATTATGATTTTTGTCAGCTGATCTTAATGGCAGAAATTTCTACAAAATAGTGAGTCTACTCCTAAGGACAAATTGCAAACATGTTTGATAATTAAGAAGTGATGAAACACAAACAAACATTTATGAATATTTATATGAAACAGGCTGCAGGAATGCATGTTGTAATTTACAAGACAGAATAAATAAATTAGAGACGTGTTGCTGAAACGCTTTTCCTAGTTAAGTGCTTTGCGTGGAATTAATACATTAGAAGAACTTTTTTTTTTTTTTTTACAAGTAACTACATGCTCTTGATCTTGGGGAATGGCCCTGTTAAGTGAATCTCAAACTGTCTGCCTCAGACCCTTTGTGACTAGGAGAATCATAAATTTATAATGTAATTGGTTTGAACTGCTTAAGAAAACACCCCTGAAATGCTTGTAGTCAATGATTATTTCAAATTTGAGCATATCTTGGTTATATTTTTAGTAAAGGCTTATCTTATTCCATCCCCAAAAAGAACAAATTGACACAGCCTTTATCATAATTGAGAAAAATCACATGAAAAAAAAACAGCCCTAAAAATAGCCCTGACGTCCAAAAAGGTGATTGCTGTCAGCTATTACTGCCACGTGTGTCTCTCTTTCTCAGCCTTGTCCACCCTTTACTGAAAGAGGCAAGAATCATCATCACCATCATCGTCATTGAGAAAGACTGACAGAGTACAGTTCACTACAGCAGGCAGACATGAATAAACACTGCTGGCTGCTATTGCAACAACTACACTTAAAAATAACGGTTCAAATTAGAACCAACTGTGGTTCCTTATGGTGTAGAAACTAATCATCACCTTTTTAAGTTTTTGGTGTTCAAAAGACCAAATATTAAGTATTTTAAACCAAGACGGTTCTTTAGAGTGTGCCATATCTAAGATATTTTCATTATCATCATGACTGTCTTACCACTCTCCCTTTCCAGTAAGGCCACCTTTAAATGGTTTATGCATTGCAACTAATGGATTAATTAATGTTTAATAATCATTTGCTTTCACGTGTTTTATAGATCTGTTAGAGTATACTAACTAACGACATGTAAAGCCATTTAAAGCTCCACCTCTACTGTTACAAGAGTAAAATGCTGCATACTCATGAGTACATTAGCCTTCATGAACCAATTATAGAATTGCATAAGTAGTGCTGATACTTTACCTTGGCTCTTTTGCATTAGTCATATTTTACAGAACCTCACTTGCCATAAAAATTGTGGTACTGAGGACTTGTCTATCCACCAAATTAAAGCAAACTCATGTTATGAAAATGAAGCAATAACCGTGGAGAAATGATAAAATAGCTGTTTCATGTTTAGCAGCCCGACATCTTTACATTTCCAGATTGTGGAATACAATAATGTGCAATAGAGGAATTACGTACATAAAGGCTAACATACTCAGGGAGTGAGTAGCTAAATGTTTACATTATCCTACACTTCAGTTGATCATTTTTCATTATAAGCATTCTATTGCTCATCGCTATATGACCTACTACAACTTCATGATATTCCATCAAAAGGCATTTCCTTGTTTTTTTATTTTAATGTGTCATTGTAAAATGTACATATCATGCTTTTATGCTCTTATTTTACATTGTCTACACATTTTATATGGTTATTTTACATTATCACTTAATACTTTTATATAGTTATTATATATTATCTTTATTGTGATTTTATATTATTTCATAGAGTCTAGTTGGTTCTTTAACATGTTTATAGTTTCTATTAATACTTGCAAACTGTTATTTTACATAGCCTAAATGGCACTTCTATACTATTTTCTTTATTTGTCTATATGGTGCTATTTTACTGTTATTTTACACGATCTATACGGCACTTTTAAATAATTTAATATTACCTATATGGTACATTTATATTGTTATTTTATATTGTCTGTATCGTGCTGTCATACTATTATTTTATATTGTCTGGTTGATGCCTTCGTTAAATTATTCCATATTATTATATATTATTCCATGGTGCTTTTATATTATTTTCATATGTCTGAATACCTTGCCAGCTGATCGTCAGCCTGAACTTGATTGATAAACCTGAGCTGAGCTGGTCCACATCACCCCACTTTGCAGAACCAGAATTGGTTCTAACTGGAACCTTTACTTTTGAAGGATCGCTCGCAATCAGCTACGTGACCATGTGCAGCATCTCCTCCCTCCCTCCCTCTCTCTCCCCCTCCCTCCCGCCAGCATCACTCCCCTCGTACACGCTGTCCTCAAAACCTCCAGCGGCAGCACCCGCATCGCTCTGTGTACACGCCGCGCGGACAGCGGGAGGAGGCGGGAGCGAGCTACCGGTGGTCGCAGGCTACAGGACGTTAACAAGCCAACCGTACAGAGTGCTTTATTTTTGGAGAGAGATATCCTCACCATCCCCTCTCTCTCTCTATCCCTCCTACCCCAGCTACCGCCACCGCAACGACACACACTCCCGCACCGCCACCTCTCCGCCTTTCCTCCTCCGGACCCAGCGAGGTGCTCCGGACAACCGTCGCCGTCGAACGCGCACCGCAGGCGGGGAGGAGCTGTGTGATGAGGTCGCCCTGCAGCAGCGGCTCGGTCACGTTGACATAAAGGCGGCGTTTTGTTGCCAGTTTGGGTCGATTTCTTTTACACGCCTATTTTGGTTTTACTTCACATAAAAAAAGAAGAAGGAGAAGAAGAAACCCTCCCACCACCCCGAGTGTGTGAAGAAACGCACAACAGAAGAGCAGAGCTACTCCTGGGGCTGAGGGACTCGCTGGTGAGTGGACAGACCTCTTGTTTATTTTTATTTTTTTTTTGTTTATTTTCAATCCCTCCTCCTTAGTAACAGTTCCGTTGGATGCATGGAACTTGGCAACCAACGTCAATGCAGACGTTATTTAAGTCTTAAACACCAACCGCCGCCTTATAAACTACTTTCACCCGGGAGCCATTACATAATACTACACAGAGGAATGGGTCCGTGTTTATCCATTAACTTAACGCTGTTTTATATGATTTTTAATGTATTTTTTTTAATCCCGTCCTGGGACAACGTTAACCGAGCCGTGTAGCGATATGTCATCCGCAGCTAGCCGAGGTTAGCCTTCACCGCTGCTAGCCTGCGAGCCCACGCCCAGTCCTCCGATAATAATCAATGACCACCGCGATAATTAATTGATCTCAGCAGCCACCGTGAGGATGCAGCCCGGACAACCCCGTGCGAAATCATTTAAAACTTCGCTTTCAAGGGTTAACAGAGCTCAGCTATGCCCCTATCGCCGTGACAAAACGCCCATTTTTTACGCTCATGACAAACATGTCAGCGCTTCCACAGCGAGCAGAGCCGATGGATGCACGCACAAACAAAAAGACACTGGACGGAACTTCACAATCGACCAACATGGACAGGGCTTCCACTGTGTTTCCGTCAACACTGACAGCATTGTGTGGGCTGAAACACGCCTGAGCTAAAACACGCTAATCCTCAGGGGGGGTGGGGGCGGTGGATGGAGCTGTGACACTGTTGGGGTTGCGCGTGTCTACACCTTGATCCAAACGGTGCTGTTTCTGCCCTGATGGCAGCTGAAATCAGGTCTTTGGGTTTGCTGCACTGAAAGGAAACGGCTGCCAAGGAAACGCACATACATGTCCTTCCCACAATCTGTTATGGTCATAGATACAATATATAAAATCACAACATGCTCATTCATGATCGTAAGAAGGCCGCAACTAATTATTATCTTCATTACTGATTAACGTTTTGATCATTTTTCTCAATAAGTCGTTTGATTATCAAGATGTTAGAAAATGATGAAAATGTTTCTCAGAGCCCAAGGAGACATCCTCCAACCTCTTTTTTTTGGTCCACAACCCAAAGATATTCAGTTTAATGTCATGAAGAACTGAAGAAACTAGAAAAACTTTAAGCAAAAATTAAGCAAAAAATTGTTGCCGTTCTGTTGTCATGTGCAGATTGTAAAGCCATCTATGGTGAAGATATAAGTTGTGATGTTTGTTGTTGTCTGGCGAGATTCTTCAAATCTGTTAAACTATCTTTTCACTGAACCTCTGAGGGAGGTACTCTAGATGGCCCTGTATACTTTATATATACAAAATTGTGTTAAAAAATGTTCGAGTCAACTCCCTGAAAACGCTCCCTCAGGTAAGTGGACTTGTCACTGAACCATGCAGCCTCATGCAGTTTGAACATCTCTGTATAATACTGCGTATAATGTCAAATACTCATGTTGTACAATGCCCCAATACATCTTTGTAGTATCTGCGGAGAGAATATGTGACATCGCAGTATTGAAGGAAGTGTTTATCATAGCCTTCCTGCTCGCTGTATTGAATTAAGGTTGGCTGGTCAAAGTTGATGGACAAAAAAAGTTCAAATGTGATAAACCATGTGTGCACTGACCTCTGAGAGCAATACCATTGACTGTGCTGTGCACATGGCTGTACCTCCTGTCCAATGCGGCAGAAAAAATGGAAAAATCCATAGTAAAAACTTACTGTAATTCCCTAAGCTCTTTAAGCAAAGCACGCAAGCGTTTATGACACATTTCAAAACAAAAGTTACGATATATGACTCAGAGAAGGCACCACGGTTGAAAACTTTCCATGAGTGCATGCCATCCTTTTCAGAAGTAACAGTCAAGTCCCTGAGGCTCAATTTAGAGCAGATAAAAGATAAGAGATGCTCTGCAGTGTGAACATTAACACTCACCTGATCAATAGCTGAAGGGGTTTAAACACTGCACTACATTAAGCTGTGTACACGTGAATATCCCCTAGTAGTACCTGCTCTTAGATACACAAAACACCACCGGCCATGTTCAGAGACTGCTGTCCATTTAAAGCAAAAACAGTTTAAATGGCATTCAAGTTTTAGTGCTGTGAGCACCGCAGATGTAGAGCCATTACTCTACTGTTGTATGGTGTAGGGGAAAGACATATCTGAACACATGTATACACGATCATACAGAACACTTCATTGTCTTCCGCTTTTATTACTTGGTGCTGCCAAAAGAGGCATAGAGGATCCGTTTTCACAGTCGTTCGACGAGTAGCACAGTATTACATGGACGAGCTATCTAGAAATATAAGTAAATCATTCAGCATTTGCAGAAGGATCATTTTACTTTCTAAGCCAAAAAACATTTTTAATTCTTCAGAGAAATAATATGAGACGAATGGAGATGAAGTCATTGATAAAACAGCCTTCCTGCTGTACCTACAAATTGCTGGTGCAACCCAACGCTGAAGAGATTTATTATAAGAGAACAAGTGGAGGTGGTGCGATTCCTTCATTAGCTTACTTGGAGTGAGTTTTGTTGTCCAAGGGATTGTGTAGATACGACTCTGACCTTCCAAACAGCAGTGGTTTGGTGTTGAAATGGCTTCAGTTAAGAGTCTTTACATAAAAAAATAATGGTCATCTTTATACGTTGACACCTACTATTACCTAATATGAAAGCGCACCCTTGTGATTAAAGGGACTGCGCTCTGAGAGTGAACGCCTTGTGAGCACGCCTATTCAAAGCTGAGTTAGTCACTCTCTCTGTGTTAATACCAGTTGTGTAATTCTCCTGTTGAGAGGAAATACTGGGGTTTTGTGAATGAGCAGGGGGAACTTGCTGAAGGGCAAGGGACATAACCCTCACATCGGGGGGCAGAGGTTAAATAGCCAAATGCCACATTGCATAACAGATTTGAGGCAGGATATTGTCTCCTTAAACACGTAGGGCAGGTCCAACACATTCCAAATACAGGCCTGACTGCAGCAGCATTTGATGTGTGGGTGATCAAGAGTCCTCCTTCAGTCTCCTTCAATCTCCTTTAGTACCCGCAGTGCTCACATATAATGAAGGTAAAATATACATGATTAATAAGAGCAGGGAAAGAACCTACAGGCATTTTATTTTAGATAACAGCGTTGCCTTGAGCTATGTGGTCGGTCGGCCAGTCAGACTTCAACTTTCAGAGGTTAACCATTGCTGAGTACCTTAAGGGTAAATAAGGTGCTGTGGCCGAGGTTTATTTTAATTACCAGTAAAGTATTTTTGCAGTCAGGCAACATAGTATGGTTTGACATTCGTTGGTATGGAATCCTTTATACAGATAGACCGATTAAAAGAAACAAGGGCAAAGGTGGTTTTAATCAGTTTGGTAATTTTTTTCATGTAATTACAACGAACTATAGATGACAGATTATTTTTCGCCCCTGGCATTTGGTGAAAAACCTTACTGCAGCTGGCAGACTTGATGCAAATATAATCAAATCAAATCTGGGCCAGAATATGCAAATGAAAGCAGATTCACCTGATCATTTGAATAATAGTCCAGTTTACTTGATAAAACCTGCCTTAGTACTCAGTTTGACTCTTAATCCGGCTTGTTTGTTTCTGCCACACAGTTTGGCATCCCATAACCTCCCGCACAGTTGCACAGGTGGATTGCCAGGCTGAATGCTTCTGTATACTCATTTGTATTGCAATTCCAGCATCAGAGAACAAAGCAGGTCCACCGCAAAGTATGTGGGGAACTGCTTCATTTGTTTCAGGCGAAATGCCAGCAGAGAGTCAGGCTTGAAATCTGCGTGTGCACCGAATGCTGATCAGTAAGTGGACCCCTCCTGTGTTCTCTTGATGCAGAACAGCTCTTTTGGTAATGTGTCCTTTTTTTATAGCGTAGCTCTTTAATGATATTTAATGATCTCTAATAATCATTGCTACTCTTTGCCTCAAGCTCTGGGCCAACACCAATTTCTCACATTGATGGACTAAAAGTAATGCATCACTGAAGCTGAAAATGGGTTCACAGAGATGCCATGTAGAGCTGGCATCCTTTAGAAAGAAACAGTAGAATATTTTGCATTTCTTCAAAGTTTATGAACCTGACACCTTCAGTGTGCTGTGTTTCGTCTGTGTTCGACTATTTGTTTATCTGCCGCAGGTCAGCTGCTGATAACCCCAAAAACGGATGTACTTGCATTGGGTCCACGTTGTTTTCATGTTTCCGCTTGACTTACTCACACTCACATGACATGTAGTTTTATTTATAGTCACTGTGACCCTGCACTTTGCAGAACGAGGGTCCTGTTTCTCTCAAGTGAGTAGTGTCAAGACATTACATTGGATTATGCTTGTTACAATATGTGTCATCTATTTCAGTGGTATTGTTTTTTTTTTTTTTATTAATATTCTCAGTTGAAGTAAGTCACCACTTCTGATTTAAAGGTGTGTGTGTGTGTGTGTGACTAAAAGACAGAAGTAAAACAAAAACAGTCCACAACATTGTACATAAACACAGAAGAAAAGAAAGTAAAACTCCTACAGTCAAATGGCGATCGTTAACGAGGTGACACTGGATACTGAAAGTTAAAAAAAAAAAAACCTCCAGAAAAAAGTGCCACTGGATACGGGAAGACAAGAGTGGTACGAGACAGCTGCGTGTGTCAGTTCCTCTTGTTTGTGTCAGCTTCTGTTACTATCAGAGTCCACTGAGGAATGAGGGGCTTTAAGGGGAGGGAGAGAGACAGAGCGAGAGAGCAAGTGTAGAAGAGGTCATGACTAACTTTTTCACTTTGGTTCCACTTAGACTATTTGAGTTGATGGATGAACCTCTCCTCTTCTTTCCCTGTAAAAATCATGAAACGTTTGTGAAGTGGTCTCGTTTATACATGATGACCTTACGTCCTCCATTTGATGCCAGTCTACTTCTGTTTTGAGTAGCTGTTAGCAGTTTCGCTTTTCTTTTTGATGTTGACATCTCCAGGTCAGACACCATATAATGGGATGAATTATGTGCCACAGAAAAGGAGATGCTTGTTGTCAGTAAATAGTATCAAATATTTAAAATGTTCATGACGTTGTCTTAAAATGAAATACAGACCATATGCATAAGTTAAGCAGTCTAATTATGGGGATAACTATTTTTTTATTTGGGTTATCATTGGGATAAGAAACCCTTTGATGACGTGGCTACAGATTGTATCGTGTCGTTGCTGCTCTGCTACAGCACAGAGAAAGAGCTGTAGGACTTAATCTATAATATGGTTTTGACTATATATTTGACACAGAGCAGATCAGGGTTAGTCAAGGACTTCCACGACTGTGCGAGTCTTTGTAAATCTCAGCCTGATAACACACCATTGATGATTGCGCTGAAGTCAGATTGCATGCATCGAATGAACATTACTCTGTTATAGTTGTGATAACACTTGACCTTCATTGACAGCACTAAGCAGTCGCTTACTAGTAAAGAACATGTTTCTGTGAAACTAAAACATTTTTTTTACCACTTATTACATGCCCGTCAGCGCCTGACGCATGTGTGTGAATATGCATATTAAGGATTGGATGGTAAATGGAGACGTTTTGGGTGCAAATCCAGTCATTTGAATTCCATGAGCAGACGATATTAAGTTGACCCTGTCAGTTCCACTCAAGTCCTGTGCCTCCCACATCCCCATAACTGGAGTTGTAGCTACGGCGACCTCCTTACACTAGAACTTGGCCCAACCTTGGAAAAACAAGCGTTTTGTAATGCATATTTCAGAGCATGAAGTGGAAACTCTTTTGGCTACTTTCAAATATAATGGGCGGCCTGATCATCAATGTTATCTTCTTCATTCTTCTGAAAAAGTAATGGAAGAATAAAACTCTGTGCATTGTCTAACAATTTAAACAGACTGACTGACAAAGTGACTTTTTAAAAAGCTCTCAGCACCCCTCATCTATCTGAGGTCTGCATTCTGGATGCATTGTGGCTGATCCTCTGCGGCTCAAAGGACGGTTTAACCAGGCACTCTTGTCATAAAACATTTGAACAGGGAGCTATTATGTTTTTGATGTACGGTCAGATGTGTGAATGGCCGGTGCCCCCACAAACTCGAACTTCTGAAAAGGTGGTGTGCGAGTTCAGTATCATATGAATGTGGGCATTTCACTCTCCACAGCCAGCACATTTTGTAGCGTCCCTCGCTCTGCCTCTGAGGCCCCCGGTGTTTGTTGCTGCCCTTTGGCATATTAAGTTTCAGATGTGCAAATCTCATGGCCGGCCGCGGCTGCTAGTGGAAATTTCCACTTCTCATTCAGGCAGCATCTTGTGAATGTGATGTTGTGGGTTTATCACAAGAAACTCCTGAATAGAGCTGTGGTTCAGGGGATATGAAAGGAAATGGAATAAAATAAAAATACATATAGTAAATAACTAATGGAGATGCAATTAGTTAAGGCATTTAATTAACATTTATTAACATTTTATTATCCTGGTTGAACATTTGGCTGCATTTTTTCTTGGGGGGAAAAATACTTGGCAGATATGTGAGACTTGTTTTACTGTATGACAAATCTCATGAAATATCATGGTCCAAAGGTCATTGTTTGTCCATGTGATGTGTCTACCAGTGCTTCAGCCACTATTGATTATGAGTAGGAAATCAAGAAGAGCTGTGTAGGTTGACCCGTGCAAGAGTGTTCGTTATGTTTGATCAAGCTCTTCAGTCCTCTCAGTGTACAAAGAGATAGTTAGGTAGTGCCCAGGGAAAGGTGAAACAGACTGATGTGTGGTCAGATGTGTAAGAATTCTCCTTGCATGTCTGAAAATATTTTTTTTACAGCTTTGTGAAGCAGGAAATGTAAGGTGTGTTTTGTTGTTTTGGATTTATTTTGATAGCTTCCTTTTTTTTCTAGTCTGTATGAATTGTTACTGACTAACCAGCTGTAGTGAAATAGTTTACTTGAACTGTCAGAATGGACAAGGTCTTGAAAACTACAATTGCCTACGCTAACTACTCCTTATTGTCCTGAATCAGATTTTTCTAAAAAGATTTAGATTAGTTTATGAAACGCATGAATGCCTTTTTTGTGTGTGAAATTGTTTAACATGACACAGAATGATACTTCCTTGGTGATAGTTAAACTCTTGAGGTCATTGTTTGTTTCCGCTGATAGTTCTAGAGAATTATTTGTAGTCTTCGTGGTGTTTGCCAAAAGCCCCTGTGTGTTGCTGCCTTTCTTGTCCAGATGTCTCCATACCACAGGAGCAGACATTTTTGTTCATTTTCTTCATTGTTCCCTGGCTGTGCACATAAAAAAAGAAAATATGGCTCTGCCTGATCAATGTCAAGGTGTAAATCTCTGTTGATAGTAGACACCACCTACATGTTTTTTTTTGTTAATTATTTTTCTGGATAGGACAGTAGAGAGAGACAGGAAATACAGGGAGAGAGAGAGGGGAAGACACACAGCAAAGGGACCCCAGCCAGGATTCAAATCGGGGTCCGCTGCACTGAGACACAAGCCTCATATGTGTGCACGCTTAACCACTACACCACCAGCGCCACACCACCTACATGTTTATCTTTTCAATGATTTGGGTGAACCGACACTTCAAGGCTTAATTATTTATCTCTTAGGTGTATCCCTGATTGTTCTTTTCTCTTTTGCCTCTCTGTCTGTCATATCACGCGTGTTCAAGTATAATTTTTTTGCTGCACGGGAAACGGTGCGCAGTGAACACTTAGAGTGATTTGTTCACGTTGACTCATTTCCTATGTATGTGATGCTCTGTGCACGGCCCCGTTGCTGGTTATGTAACAGGGAGAGGCCATGAGAAAGTGTTGGAAGGAGAGAGGTGGGTGGTGGCAGAGATGGTGGAAAGGGGCAGGGGGGTGGAAAACCGATGCAACTCACATCTGCTGTTTCCGACCAGAAGACGCTGTTTGTTGCCAGGTCGTCTCTCAGTTTGGACTGTCATCGGTGTTAGCTGTGCTCACAAAAACATTGTTTTTGTTACTGCTGTTCTAGCTTTTTTCCTGCCTTCCTTTATGTTTATTTTTTTTTAAGTCAGTTGAACTTGGAAAAAATCAATACCGTTCTTCCATGCATTATACTCCCTCATTTGGTGTCTTGATAATCATTTAAACAATCAGTCACCTCTTAACGTATGGAAGCGTTTGTATGTATTATGTTTCAATGGTGAACTTTTTGACAGTGTGATGCTCCAAAAGCATTTTTGTTCTATGCGAGTTGTTTACTTCAAAGAGGTTGGATTTCTAAATCGCTTGAACCCAAGATCCTCTAGGTCAGCGAATCCTGATACTGTTGGGATGTTGCACAGAGTGAAGGACACAGCCAGAGCAGAAGACTTTTTTATCTATCATTTAACCTAACCTGCATATATCGAGCAACAATGGGAAGGATTTTTCTTTATGTCCAATTAAAAGAACCTATAAAGCTCTGTTAATGTCACTCAAATATTTTTGTTCCTATTATTTGGTGGGCTGCAACTAAGATTATGTTTTGAGGAGTTAGCCCCAAGCGGACTGTTTTTATCTTGCCATTATTCATGGATGTAACTTGGTAGATGGCTAGATAGCCATTCAGAAAGGCAATGCCCTTGTGTTTAATCCCACCCAAAAAAAAAGGAACGGATCGTGGGGGGGTGCAGCCGTTAATTAGCACAACACCAGATCTTCACTCTCAATCACTGAACAAACTGGAGGTGCGACTGGTGATTCAGATGTCTGGAACCCGGCTGGCAGTGTCTTGCTTTTGAAATGTAAACTACTTGCATGCATAATGAACAACAGTATCCGTCTGTGCAAGAAGGATTTCAGCGGAACTGGCTCTGACATCACAAAACACATTCCTTGATGTTGTCTACACCATCAGCAGCGTCTCTGCCACCTTCTGAAGCACGTCTGAAAAAACGGCACACAGCCTGAGCTGGCAGTTCACCGGAGGGGTGTGTCAATCCTTTAAGACTGATATGGAAATTTTAAAAAAAGTGCTCAAAAGTCCACATCTCAATGTAGACCCACTTTTACATGCAGAGGACTCACCGAGGGAGCTGGATAGACAGTTAAAATGACCTTGGAAATAAGATAGATAAGCATAAATACACACACCATGCTGAAACTTTGTGTTATCAATAACCATTTCAAATCATAGATGTGACGAAGTCCTTTCCAACTACTCCTAAGGGGCCTTTTCATTCTTCATTCTCCACTGTGTTAGATGGATTGTCAGTGTGTTTGTCTCAGATTTCCTCATAGGTATTTGTGTGTGCGTCGAAACCGTGTTTGTGTGTTCAGATAAGGGGGGGGGGGTTGTTGTGGCTGTTTAAAGAGAGACACCAAAAGGAGTCAGCGAGTGAAGTGGGGCTCGGGTAGAGGCTTTATGAACGGGGCAAAGAGGGGCTATGATTCAAACAAGTTAACAGGAGGCGACCCACCAACAAGGGCTCTCTGGAACGAGTCATGGCCCTTCTCAGGGGCCTGAGCTGTAGATCCATGCAGATTTTCCTGCTCCTCAGCATGAAGGCGCCGCTCGGGTATGTTTTCACCACCTGTCCTTGTCTTTTGAAAGAGGCTGGAGAAAAGTCAGCTTTGGAGTAACGTAGTAGATTATTTTTTCGCTCATGGAGGCTTAAACTATTGAGAACTCACTTTATGATGTCCATAAGTGACTTTATGGCCTATTGAGATGTTTTACATCTCCAGAGGTGCCTGTTTGTGTGACATGTAGCTCCGCCGCATGTTTGTGCGTTCAGATAATCTGTGGAGGGAGGGGGGGGCTGTGTTTGGAGGGGAGGGCAGGATACCAAAGCAGGGCTGGTGTTTGCCACGGAGTTTTGAATTGGCAGTGGCAAAATGACAGCACTCTAAAGGTTTATGTGTTTATCCGCTCTGAATTGTCTGCAACTGTTAGATAGTTAGCTGGCGCGATTGGAACATGCACCTGCTTATGTTGTTGCCGATATAAAGAGGCGCTGAATCATTCGACAGCACCTGGACGCAGTTTCTCAGGCCTGAGGGGAGATATTTCGCGTTCATCCAGAATGCCTCGATTTACGGGCATTTCGTTTTGATTACGGCTGACGGCCCCTATAATTTCAGCGCCAACTGTTTCTCCAGGGAAGCGATGGGTGTGAAGCAAGCGCTGTTTAAAAGCGCAAGCATTTAATACCGGTGGCCTGTCAGCAATTCTCTCTCCTCGCGGGAGCTGTTGGATAAAGTTTTAATAGCAGTCCCATTAGCTTGTGGGGATCAGTTTGTTTATTTAGCACCCCCTTGTTTGACATTTCATGAAAATAGCAGGATCCATTCATCAGCTGTTAAAAGTCTCAGCCATCATTTAGACTGCATAGACATGACGCTGTCTTTGTATGACAATGTCTTTGGGTCTTTACATCAGCTAGACATACCAGAAATGTTTACATTAAGTAATTTGTGCAGTTTTGGGGGCATTTACCCTCATCAGTTACCCATGGCAGTATTTTATTTCTTTTTGTTCTGTACAGTTTGACCTGCTGGTCACAGTGAGACTTTCAAACACATGTTGGAGAGACACCTTCAAGTTAGAAATCCTGTCCTCCCCCGTAATCTGATATCATAAACCAGGTGTCTCACCAAGAACACAGAGGAGCGGCTTCGCATTGAAGCGCCCACCCTGGCTGCCAACACCGACTAGCTGGAAGTAATGTTATACAGAGGTTAATGCTGATGTTCCTCCACGCTGAGATGCCTTGGTTATTTAATACAGAGCAAGTTTTTGAATACCCGTATGGTGTAATCATATGCAAGAGAGGATTTTTTTTTATGGCCTCAGCAAAACTTTCCACTATCCACGGGGGTGTAGAGGAATGACGCTCTTGGTGTGCAGTGAAGGGGAGGGGCCCCAAGACAGGGTTCCCAAAGGAGAAAAGTTATTCCTGTCCTCTCCTCCTCCTCCTCGTCCTCCTCCTCTTCTCTGGTCAAGTGTAGACATGTCTAGTCATGTCCTTTTGGTGTATTGAGTAGAAGCTCTTGACCAGTAGATCTGTGTTGGTGTGCTTTTATGAATCACTTTTTCCATTGGATTTTTTTCTTGTAGCAATGCTCACACAGTGAGCTAGTAAATATTGATAATTAGCTCTTTATAAGCATAGTTTTTCTCCTGTTTTCTAACAGACTAAGGCTGTTTTAACAGTGTACTATTATGTATATAAAAGTGCGTTTTAAATACACTGAATAAGAACCAAATAAAGCCCCATCTCTTCCTGTTTGTAGAAAATAAAGAGAATATCAGAAAGCTGTACACTTAAATTAGAATCTAATGTATCCTCTAATTTTACAGTATGTTCTCTTAGTTGCCATTTATTTCTTATTGCGCCATTGACCTGCTTTTGGCTCTCAGTGTAGATTTTAAGGGTCTGGGCATCTGACCAATTTTAAGCAAACCCCCGACCAGGAGGGTTTCGCTCTGAGTCATAAATCAGCTGTGCAGGAACGGCTCATTTGTCGAAGGAGGGAAGGGATAAAAGGGCGAAGTGCATATTTCATAACTTACCGTGGCTTTTTATAAAATTACTCTAATGTTTTTAGCGTCTGCCTGTTTCAGGGGACTACAGCACTTTTCATTTACTTGTTAACCTACACCAGAACAGGTGCTCCAGGTGGACCAATGTTCTGGTCAAATTTATTACAAACTTTTTTTTTTTTTTATGAGTACTGTGGAATAATTCTTGATTCAGGGTCTAGAGGCACAGAGGATAAACAGGCCCGTATTACATCTTCATCTAAAGGGTATCTTTGTGCCTCATGTTGTTAAAGGTTCGATGCAGACGCCTCAGTTTTGATACAAATAATCTTTCTGTATCCCCCTCACACTTGCTCCTATTTAATAAAGTATTGTGTTGCACATAGACCCACAATCGTCCAAATTTTGCCATCTGTAATTGCCTATTTTCCTGTACCACAAATACCAGTTTCTTTAGGCTTTTAAAACCCACAAAGAGGTGAAAAAATGCCATTAAAGCTTCAAAAATAAGAAAATTGTCTTTAAACAGTTTAAGCAGAGAGCTGGTATCAAAAACATTTCAGAAACGTTTGGCACCTCCAGCTGATGATGTGAAAAACAGGGTGCAGGCTGAGAAAGGCTGACCCCATATTAACATTTACAGTGTAAGCGACACCAAGCCCTGAAATGATCGTGTAATTCTGAAAGTAAAACTCATTTGAAAGTGGAACAAAAGCTCTGTTCCACTGGTTATCATAATTGTGTGTCATTGTTGATAAGAAGGTGTGTTTTTTCTGTCTGTAGGGTGTATTTAAGTGTGTGGAAGTACTCAAACCATCTCATGTGTGTCTCCTCATCCAGAATATCCATGAGCTCCGATTTCCCGCACTACAGTTTCAGGATGCCAAATATAGGGTTCCAGAACCTTCCACTTAACATCTACATTGTGGTGTTTGGGACAGCCATCTTTGTCTTCATCCTCAGCCTCCTCTTCTGCTGCTACTTGATAAGGTATGATCTTTTTACACTTCAGCTTTGGATGTGGCTTGCTTAGAGTTTGTATTGTGTTTGACTTTGCTTTGCTGTGTGAGTTTATGGCAGAAGTATCATACAGGGGTCCCTTTGGATGTCTCCAGATTTGTCCCTCAAATTAATTTACACAGTCATATTAAGATAGATTACAACTATTACTTCTCTCCACTCCATTTTACAACTTTAGAAAATTATTTTAGACTTATAGTTCTCATAGCTTGGTTGAGCAAAGGAAAGGCTTTGGTAGCCTGAATTAGAAGAGCATGATGGCTTTGAACATGCTGTCCCTCTTTAAACTAACCAACTGTCAGTACCACAAGCCATGTGAAACTTGAGAATAATAACATTCATTCAGTCATTATGCAACCGTCCTCACAACCATCCCTGTACATCTCAACCTTACCCTGACTAGGACTGATTCTAACGGCAGCTTTATGTCTCGTAATATACTAGAGAGTAGAAACACTGCCTTGAAGGTCAGTGCCAAACATGCCTGCACTCTGAATCTGTTATGTTTTTGACATACATACAAAACGTATCCTATATTCATCCAACAAACTGTATGACACTTGCTGTGCTGGCTGAATGGAAAGGACTTTTTTTTTTCTTTTTTTTTTCCTTGAAATGTGTGTTTCTGTATTGGTCTTGCTAATGGTTATTTCACAGAAGGTCAAAATGTTTCAACAGCACAGTTTGGAGATGGTAGCTATGATAATACATCTGGTGAATTTATAATCTGAACCTACAGGAAAAACAGTATTATGCTGAGATCTAAAGCCGCTTGTCTGCATTATTATCATCATGGCACTTGGCGTCAAAGAAACTAGCTCTAATCCATTTTTTAATTTTTTTATTTTAAGAGCCACTTCACCTCATTGTTCACACCATAATCATATGGTAATTAAATGTTCTTATTCATTAAATTTGCTCTTGGATGTTTTGTAACCATTAATATTCATCTTGTTCAAGCTCCCTATTTTTTTTAAATAGCATTTAGCCCTGAGTGTATACCAGTATTTATTTCCTGTGAAGAAAAAGTGGAGCTGGTTGCTAGTCCTTCCCTTGCCCCTCGTTTTAACCCCCCGATCTAAGCACATTGTCCTGGCTGCTGTTGCTGCAGGGGAGTTTTCCCCTGGCAGCGGCACACTGCACAGAAATGATGTCCAACATTTTTTATCTGAGACAGTGAGAAGCAGCAGTTCCCAACAAAATTCACCCCTCGCCACCCTGTCATATCCTATCTTGCAGGGAAAATGGTAAGTAGGTTAACTACCACCAATTCCTTATCTAACTGCAAACAGACATTTTATGACTTTGATGCAGTACCATGATTGAATACTGAAAGTCAAGATCACCAGGTTTAGTCATCAAAGGTAAAACGAGCGATTTTTGCTCCATAAAAGGCGTCTAAAGATGCAGTCTCCCAAAGGACTAGTTCAAATTGTTTTTATTTTAGTCTATTATTTATTACATAGAAGAAGGCATCCCTTTCATCCACCATTATGCATGGTTAATATACCAATCTGCTATGGCCACAGTTAGTCAGACCTCCAAGGCCATCATTGACGGGTGGGGGGGTGGATTCTGAATGACAAGACATAGGAACTTACGTTAGAGACAACATGCGATAAGTCTTTCTCCCAACGAAGATAAACACTCACATGCATAGTTTGACACAAGGCAGACTCTCACAGAAACACTCAACTGCCTCTGATGGTGAGTCTTCACTTGTGTGTAAAAAATGCAAGGACCGAAAAGTGTGTCTCGAGCATGGGTTGTTTGTGGGAGAAAGCGACAGGAAGCCTTGCCTGCCAAGGCTTTGAACATGGCCTAAATGTTTATGAATGTGGAATGTAAAGAAACCTAGATGCATTTACAGATCAGCAATCTAATGCCTGTGAATGTTCAGAGAAGGGACGTAACGTAAGGTAAACCACTGGGACGTTCCTGGCTGACTCGCATATTTTAGTTTGAGAGTTAGTTAGTTATAGCTTTTAATTCAGGTTCATTCTGAATCCTGTTTTTATATTTGTCAGCCAGTAATTCCTTGTGCCCATTTTGACATTGTACTCAAGGGCCACTGAGTCAGTCAGTCAGCCAGTTGCCAACAACCCCCTCACCCATGACCAATTGTCCCCTACCCTTGGGAGTATCTGCACCTTTTCCTGCTGACCTCTTTCAAAATGTCAGTTTCTCTCCTAGACTGTGCTGCTTGTTTTACAGATCCCTCTCACTCTGCTGCGAGAGGTTAAGGTTACTTGTAATGGAGGTAAATCTTACAAACCTATGAATTTCTCCTATCTCTCTTTTGTTCTTGTTTTCTTCCTTTGATTCCTACATGTGTTATTGTCATTCTCAATGCCTAGACTCTCCTCTTATCCAGTGCTCTTTCTGTTCTCTCCCTGTTCACTGAGTTGTTGTCGTTTTTTTCTCATTTCCAAGAGAAATGTTTATTACCAAGAGTTTGATATAAACCACAAACATTGGTTGTATCTGTGGAAATTCACGTTTTTGCCTGGAGTTTTGCAAGCCTTTTTAGAATAACATGCAGTAATGCTTTTAATGTCTGATCCAACATATTTTGGGTGCTATTTTGAGTTGATATTTTACAAAACATCCAGTGTTTGTTTAGACAAGAATCTAAGGCCTAAGGCCTTTTTAGAATGATACCCGTTTATACGTAACTTAGCTTACTACTGCATTACTAAGTGAAACAAATCTTTAACAGAGTTCCGTAAGGCGCTATTTTATGGCATTGTTTTCTCTCTAATTTGTTCATCCAATTAATATTTATTCAGTCAGTAGTCTCATGACTGTTTCACCTGACATGCCTGAGGCTGATCATATCCTGTTTAAGGCGTGCACTCACGCAGAACATGCAAACATTTTGTGTCAAGAATGTGCACTGCTCTTCCCATGTTTGTCTCTTTTTGAGACGTGTCATTTGTAAATCTAGAACTGGTGTGTTTCCCAAATTATCATTATATTCTGAAGATTCTCCTTTCTAACACCTGTTCAATAACACTGTTACGGATGGCAAGTATTCAAAAAGGAAATTACACCCACGTTATTTTTCTCTCCTTTTCCAGGATGTATGAATAGTATTTAACAAAGTCAGTTGGAGAAGGTCACTTACTAATCAAAAAGATGTTTTGTCTTTACGTCTCCCCAGGTTACGGCACCAGGCGCACAAAGAGCTGTATGCATACAAACAAGTAAGCACTTTTGAAAACTTTAAATCAGACACAATCCAGCAGAAATGTGTCAGTGTGCGTGTGAGTGTGTGTAGTTGTGCTAGAAAATTATTAATTTATTTGCTGACTCTTCTGGCAGCTGCGGGTAGTTTGAGGTTATGCCGATCAATGAATATAGCTCATTTCAAATTATCTGCAGTTTTTTGGAAAACACAAGTGTAATCCCAAAAAATTCTGAACTGCACTTCTTCATAAGCTGGGGGCTGAACGTGTCAGGGAAGTTTAGCTTGCAAAGCTAGAAAGAGGGTTTGATGGAGGGCATAACTGTGATCCACATGTCCTTCAGTTCAGTGTAATGCTATTATGGAAAAACATGTCAAAGTTAAACATGCACACACTGGCATAGGAGGCTCTAGGGTGAGCATCAACTCTAGCAGATAAGAATATGAAATATCCAACTACATGAGTAAGACCACTGAGCTCATACATTTGATACACACACGCAAACATACACACCCACAAACCCACACTCATAACGTGTAAATGCATTTACTGTAAACCAGCAATTTATATTATCAGACGTCTTATCACTGTGTCCTGTATTCAGCTGGATGACTGGGTGATCACTGTCAGCTGCTGTGTCTTTTATTGTATTTCTTAGAAACTGCACTCTGTCACTATATCACAGCGTTTGTGTCAACTAGTGCCTAATTTCCCCCTTTCTCTTATTATGCCTCTCAGGTCATTCAGAAGGAAAAAGTCAAAGAGCTAAATTTGCATGAGGTAAGCACCCATCTTCTTTGCTCAGTTATTATCTGCTTATGATACTTCAAATACCAAACATTAAAACATGACTCTCTTAAACTACAAGGACTGTGTAGTGAGTAGGATATCCTGTGATGTAACCTTGTTTTAATTTTAACAACAGCCACATGGTCTTAGGTCTGTCCTCTTGGTTGTGCAGCTACGTGGAAACCCATGATGCAGTGTGGACACAGTTAAAATCAAAGGCTAATGCCCAGGACTCAGACTAATTCTATCATAATGCACTTAAGCTTCAGGATGGTCAATAACAAGTTCCATATGGTGCAAACTCCCGCTAGGTAATGTGCATCAGGAGCAGGCATTTGTGTCCCGATATGGCATGAGCCTGTGAAGGCACATATGAGGACAAACCTTAATGTGAGATCTACGCTTCTGTTTTTTTTTATTTCCTTTTTTAATCTATTTTGACACCAGCGATGAGTTATCCTCACTGATCTCATTAAACATTCTGCACATCTGTGTTGACACGCTGTCATGTGAAAACTAAGGTCTTGTGATTAAGGCATGAATGTCCTCCCTACCGGTATTATGTAATACCATGTGTCAGCTGCGCTTGGTCGGTAAATTACAAGCATCACTCGACGTGTAAAGCAGCAGCAATGACTTTGCAGCGGTCACCTTCAGTCAAGAACAGTATCCCTTTGACACAGTAGTGCAAATGAAATGTTAACAATAGCATCTTCATGTGTGGTTTGACACGGGGCTGAACATAGTTTCTCGTCACCAATGTTGGAATTTCCCACTGTGCCATGAGGCCTCGTGCTTTGATTGTTTATGTTATTAGAAACTGAGAAAAAAAGCATCAGAAGATGTCATGTGAGTGAAAACTGTGACAGAATAACCAAGCTGTATTTGTTTAAGGATGGTAATACACACACGCACACACGCAAGCCTGGGTGGATGACCCAGTTTTAAAGTCTCCCACGGCTAACGGTCACCCAGGAGACATGAGTCTAGGCTGAGTTACCTGGATTTACTCTCAGGTTTTTAAAGGAATATCTAGAATATGAGCGTTAAAACAGGATCAGTTTACTGGTCAAGCCATGTTCAAGTTTGTTTTACATGTAACCCGACCAGTTATCCTTTTTGTAGTATGACTTTGACCCCCATCTCCATGTAACTGTCTCGTATGTTGTGTGTAAAAGAAAACACCCTGATGTAAAGAATTCAGGTCATACAATACGGTTTGAAAAGCTGCTGTGTGTTGCCGATCTTGTACATGTGCACATACATTCGCATTAACAGCTGGTAAATGCAATGGATGGAAACAACCTCCCTCGGTAGAACCTATTGTTGGTGGGATGACAGGGGAGCTCAGCTGATTGTGATGTTCTGTGTGATGTGCCTTTCATTCAATTTGAGCCCTTTCAATCTGTGTGTAATTAGTGTCTGTTTTACCAAGGCAGCAAATCATTTTTTTAAATTAGCTACTGACAGACAGGTTTAGCAGTGGGATTTGTTTCAGATCAGCAAGTTCACAAATTGATCAAAATGAGGCTATGTTGAAACACAAATGCTCAGTATTGAAGTTATTACATTCAAAAGCAAACAACAAGGCCTGCAATTATACGAAACATTATTAGACTATTACCTCTTCAAATGTAAGTATTGATTATGGTTACATTTGTCTGTTTGCAGAAGGGTTTGCAAAGCTAATGCAGCAAACTCTTTTACTAGAATAGTAAGGAAACAAAAAAATGAAATGAATGAGATGAAAGTCTCGTGAAGTCACAGACAAAATGCCTTTAATGACACAGTATAGCTCAGTATAAATGTGGCCACTTTCCAGACAA
>JAOXYL010000061.1:14195459-14212474 GCA_028564955.1 Terapon puta
TTTTTTTATTAAAGATAACTTGCCATATTCCTACCAGTGTACACGCCTAGTGGAACACACAATGAAGTAGGAGGTGCATGCAAGTTTTGGTACATGCAATCCTCATCCCCTTATCAGTCCCGTATTCAGCAGGGCTCAGGAACTCCCCCAGGTATCAGCCTCGGCTTTTCAAGGAGTTGACGGATTTCACAGTTTCTACTCTTTGGTTCCGCCTTGGGTTGTACAGTAGCCACTGTGTTGGATTGGCATGTGGCTATTCAAACACTGTACTTGAATACTGCCTTGCCAGTCATACAGCAAGCGAAGAAAATGCCCCGGAAAGTTTTCCCAGACAGACTATTAGAGCGACAGGCAGATCAAGTCTAGCTTTTCCAGTGATGTTTGTGTCAATACTAGCCTTAAGTGAAAAGGAAGCTATATGCCATCCCTCACCTATACCAACAATAACTTTGCAACTGAAAAACCTTTTTTGAAAAACAACTTTTGCAAGGTGACATCCAGCCAAATTCTCAGAGGAAGAAAAGAACCTGGCCCTTTGCTTTCAAAAGGAGACAGTTGAGGTGACCTCTTATTCCCCACGGATGCCCATCATATATCCTTGTGATTGACATGCCAGGTATAGGACGAGACATGCAATCTCAGGCTGGAGGGAGTATATGTCCTGTCTCGGATGACCTTGGGATCATCCAGGAAAAGCTTAAAAATGCGGTCGGCCTGCTGTCAGTGCAGCAGGCAGAAATGGATGGGTGGGTGTTTGATTCAGTGTAGGTCACGTTTGCAGGTTCCCAGGACGCTCTGAGGAAATTGTACGTGGAGATTTTTTTCATTGCGTATGTACAGCAAAACAGCCGGCAGTCAGTTAAAAGTCAAAAGGGAAGTGACATTCCTCCACTATGCCTCAACTAGCTAAGTCTGCCAAAACAGAATTTCCAAAATTGGAACAACTGAAAAAGATCTGCCTTTTCTTTTACTTTTTTCTAGATTTATTGTGAAATATCCATGTGACACACAACCTAAAGAGTTGGCTAATGAGATCGGGTCTTGACCTGTTGGTGTCATGCGAGCTGAATGTGCACAGGTGCATAAAACAAACACCCAAAAATACCAACAACTCCACCCCGTCTATCGGGATTGTTTCAGTGACCCATTTAAAACTGTTATCACCACCATTAACCAGTTTTATCTATCATGGAAGATACTGACTAAGATCATAGAGTCACCATGAGCCAATAAAACGTGTCTGTTTTCCTGTAAATTATAGGTTTTTAAATGCTTCAATTGTACAGTCCGTGGTTGGTGCTGTGGTGTGACCAGCTTACATGACTATGACTGTCCATCTAAATCTTTCAATCTTTTTGGTCTCATACCATAAAAACAAACTCTGGTGAGCTGAACAAGTCCCCAGTGTGAGTTAAGTCGATGTTATATAACAGAACATAATTGGTCAGTGACTGCTCAGTTGTTTTTGTCAAATTCTGTTGCAGACATTGGCCACGGTTGTCTTTTTCCATGAGTTCTCGACCTTGGTTGTTGGATAGTTTGTTTCCAGTCCACCAACACAAAGTTCAGATTAAGACTGAAACCACCGGAGAGCAAACAACAAATTCAAAGTTGTCGCAATAGCCTGCCTCCGAAAATGCCTCTGACTCCCCTCCCTCTCCATTTCAGATATGTGCAGTGTGCCTGGAGGAGTTCAAACAGAAAGACGAGCTGGGGATTTGTCCATGCAAACATGCCTTTCATAGGAAGTGAGTATAAGGTCTTTGTTTACATTCATGTCAGTGCAGAGAGCCAAGGGCACGCGGATCAGCACAGAAACCGTTTTCATGCATCAACTGACAAAAAAAATTGTCTGAGACTAAAGTTAAGTTATTATAAAGTCATTGCGTGGGTGGAGTGCACATTTGTAACTCGACAAAAACTTTGTAATTGTCATAATCATGTACTTTTCAAACAGAAAATTAAAGTCAAGCTTGTATGAAGAGGGAAACTACTCAGACTACACAGGACATGATGGATTGCTCGTGCCAACTTTATCCCACACCCTCCCCCTCTTGTCCCGGCCATTTCAACTGAGTTGTTTATATCAGCACGACACCTCCCCTGGCCTAGTTTTTTCCCCCCAGTTGCAGCAAGGGTGATCACCACTCACTGAAATCACTGTATAAACACTCCCCCTCAGTGTGTGCGTGTGTGCGAGTGAAGCCACGCTGGTTTACAGAGAAAACACACATTCCAAGAAAACCAAAAAACATTCAGAGGTGAAGAGCACGTTATCTCCTCCTACGGACAAACATAAAGATTGTGTTTGCTTTGAGTTGATGTTTTTTGTCATTGTGTTTATTAAGAGTTTAATCCACAAAACTCTGGAAATTGTTAAAAATACCCATAACAAGTGTCTCTTCTAGATCAAGGAACTGTTGGGACCAACTATGATAAGGAGAAAACATATTAAAGTTTGTCAGTGATCGTCAGTGTTAACATCACAACTGGAGAGCAGAGCAGTCTCTCAGTGATGCAGATGTGTTTCATCACCCAATTTTTGACCATATGTCCTTAATTGGCATGGTTGTAGAAAGTAATTGTTGCGTTTGTTCAAAAAAAGGGTGAGATTGGAGCCTATTAAGCTGCAGTACGTGCATAACCACCGCACGCCTACCCTGAATAGCTGACTTCTCTTGACCCCATGATCCAGTGCTCCTGTGAGCTCACAGAGTAAAAGCTGGGCCACTGAAGCGCCCCTAAGCTGCTGAGGACTGCGGGCTAAAGGGCACCGACAACCAGCTAATAGGAGCTTGTAAACCACTGAACATCCACTCAAAATCGAATCTTTCACACAGTCCTGTAAATTTGAAAGTTTGTAATTTGTTTTCTCAGGCTGTGGTCGGCTTGGGCTCCTGGCATTTAAAGAATAATCAGTTATCATGGTTAAAAAGCAAAAACTCATCCAAGGGAAATCAAACTACTCTTTCCATGTAAAACAGATCTTGACTGTCCTTCTGTATTAGAGCCCAGCACATCTTTTTTAGGTTATTTACAATGCTGATATTGGATACTTTTATTTCTTAACATAAATAATTACTTTTGAAAGATATTTTTCAATTTTTTTTAAAAATTGTGTGTGAAGAAGAAAAAAGCCAGCTCCCCCTAGTGGACTTTTTGTGTACTGGCAGCACAATTTAGAAAAAAAATAGCTTTACCGTTTCTTTACTGCAATTTCTTGTTAGTTAGATCAACATACAGAATGCACCAATATGATTTGTTCATGATCAAATATCCACACATTCCACGTTATATTACAGCCAGATATGATCCTGTCTTAATCTGAAGTTTTGGCACACTGATTAGCCGAGTCTGAATATGATGATGAATAAGCTTTGAGAGTCAAACTAATCCAAGGTTACATTTTCTCTAGACTTTTACTTCCTGACCTTATCGGCCTTGCTTTTTCTGCCCTCCAGGTGCCTCATTAAATGGTTGGAGGTGAGGAAAGTGTGCCCGCTGTGCAACATGCCGGTCTTGCAGCTCGCCCAGCAGGCCGGCAGCACGGATCCCCCTGTGCCAATACAGCAGCCTCTGCCTGGGATCGAGAACCTGGTGTAGTGGACTCGAGCGCTCTCTTACAGTACACTACAGAAACACAGTCACACATCCCATCACTCATACTCTCACCTGGACAGGTACACTTTGGTATGAGTCTGTGGACTGCAGACTGGAGAAACTGGAGTTACTACGCAGGCGCTCACAGAAGCTGTGAGCCTGCAGCCATCGTCACCTCTCTTATCGTTGCTTTGGTTCACAAAAGGATTTCCTGATATCAGTTCTAACTGATTATGAACTGTTTTCATGTTTTTTTTTTTTTGCGGACAATGAAGAGTTGATGTAGAAGACGTATCCTTCTTGGCCAAGACATGGTCGATAACTTTTTCACAACCAAAGCACTTTTTCTGGGGACACCAGCTAGAGACCAGGAGAAAAAAAACACAAAAGCCAAGAACTACAATACACTAAAATATATATATATATATATATTTTGTTTTGTTTTGTTTTTTTAACAAGCACTTTACAAGAAGTCAAACCATAATTGCTTGTGATCGTAGTAGCAAGGTCATGTTTTATATTTTATTAACTATTATTTCTGTGTATAGTACAACCCACAAGGGTTTTCATTTTTAATTAGTAAACTTTGATTTTTAAACAAACAAAAAAAATCTCAAAGGGACAAAAATACCTATGTTGGTAGATGTCAGGAAATTTGGACAATGCTTTGTTTTCTAATTGCACACACACACAGACACAAACAAAATTAAGCTCAAAGCAACCTCGAGACTTCATGTCTGACTAAATGTGAAAGGTTTGAATGTGTTAAAAACCAGAATATTTCCACACTAAGCCTATACAATTTGTTCCCTCATCACCAGTTTCTCATTCATCACAATGTGACTGTTGTTATTATCCTTTTTTTATTATTATTTTTAAATTTTGTTTACTATTATTCTGTTAATACAGGAACGTTTATAGATTAAGTGAACAGGCTTTTCATTACAGGAATTTACCGGGTAACATCGTGACATCCTACATACGAGAGCTGTTAGGTAAGCGCAGGCTATATTTATATATTCTGTCAACCCAGGCATCACTCATGACTTTTCTTAATCAGACAAAATTCAGGACCTTTCCAAAATAAGAGTTTCAAAGTAACTGCTTCAACTACTGTGATTTATCTTAACCAGTATTAGCGTGTATAACCTTGTGCTTTATCTCTAAAAAGACAGAACAACACCAGTAATGAGGCAATATTAAACAAAGATATAACAGAAATGTTCCAGTTTTATTTTGCTCTGCTGCCACATTTCACTGAAGATGAGCTGTGTGAATGTTACGGTGGCTTGCTTCAGATTAAGGCCTAGGACTTCTCACAAAACAAAACAACAAATGTCCAACTGTCTTTTTTTTTTTTGTCACATATCCTGTTGGAAAATAATCGTTCAGTGTAAGGTGTAGGAAGAGGCCAGGATGAAACGGGCTTTTGCCCTCTGTGCTGCTCAGCTCCTGCTTAAAATGTGCCGCGTAGACAGGCGCAGTCACTTTAGCTCCGATCACAGCAGATTACTCGTATTTATTCTTAATTTATTTTAATTTCTTGGTACAGCTGCATAGAGTTGAACGAGTTAGCGGATTGACACCTGCGTCAGAATTACTGCCCTCAGCATATCATCAGCATATCGTTCGGTCAAAGAGACACACTACTTTGTGAAACGCGGACACACGTACACGGGGAGGGGCTCGAGCTGCCAGAGAGTCGGTGGTCAGCAGGTTGTAATGAAGCAGCGTTTTCACGCACGCACACACACACACACGCACACACACACACACACACACACACACACACACAGACATACATACAGGGTGGTGCTGCCCTTTGGCTGCCGTATTCTGGTGCTTTCGCCTCTCTCCCTCTTTCTGTACGGTACAGGTTTTTTTGTGCCACACATACAGTAACTCCGAGCCCTGTCAGCCTTTGTGTTTGTTTGTTTTGTTTTTTTTTTGTCCTGATCTCTTGTTAGCTGCATTTGGTGAATGTGTTCTGTGTGAATATGCTGATCTAAAAGGGTGGTTGGGGGAAAAAAAAAAAGAAAAAGCTGAGCTTCAGTGGTGGACCTAAGATAAGTTGGAAATTGTATTTTCTCCGTGACATGTATTGTCAAATGACAATCACACCTTAGCTTTCAAGGCACAATCCAAATGCAAGCAAAGGAGTCGTAGTGAGAAAATAAATTTAAAAAATGGAATCTGCTGTCAGGACTAACACAATGAAATACATTTCAGACTGTTCTGGTGCCGTAAAAAGGCTCCTTTACATTTTGTTTAATGTTTACAAGTGTTAATGATGGAGAAATAAAAAATTGGAAAATAAAAATTAATTGGCTCATACACGAATACTGATTGGTTCAGAGACTAAGTAAGTCAACTGTAATATTGATTGTGCCTTTTAACAACACAAAATTCCCAGTTTAGACCCTGTTCACCGACATGGCCATGGACGCAGTTGAAAAGGTTCCCAACAGATGGAAGGTTTTTACAAAGTGACAATGCATTTCACCTCCTATAGCAGAAAAGCATTGTTACTCTGGCCTCTGTGGTTGGTGAATGTTTCACCTCTGCTGAATGTCTGCCCGCACACCGCAGGTACGACCTTTTGTGTTCGGGTCAGCGCGTGCAGCAAGGTGAAAATGTCAGCTGTTACATATGAGCGCAGAGGCAGGATTTCTCTCTGGTGTGCACCGCGTATCAGTCAGCTGTCCGCATGACCCGAACGAGGTCCGGTCCTCCCACACTGATGCATCACACCGCCGTCACTGATCAGAAATGAACATTATAAAAGTAGCTCAAATTCAAGGAAATATATTGTCCGCATCAGCCTTATTTGAACAAAAACTGCCAACAACAACAAAAAAAAGACCAGGGCTGTTTTAACTGGCAACATCACAACCTTTTCACTCTACGGTTTATTAATAATCTACTTAGTGATCAGAAAATCCTTGTTATCGCCTGGCCTGTTAGTAAGAGGTCGTGGCTTTATGTTGAAGAAAATAAGCAACGGGGCTTCTGCGGTGTGTCGTGTGACGTACAGTGTTTGGTACCTTTTTTTTTTTTTGCTTCTGACTCTTTGAAGAGGCTGCGACTGTTTCACTGAATATCTCACTTCAGATGTTGCTGCGTGAGAACCGACATCCTCCTTCATACCATTACCCCCCACAAAACTTCACCATATAAACTATAAACATTGGCGAGCATTGCTGCCGCAGACCCTGAAAGACGACATATTCTGCAGCTGAGTGCTAATAACTCGAGTCTTAAAGCTCTGTTCCTGCTAATGAATGTAAGGTTCATGAGAGAAAGCAAAGAACACGAGGAGATTTAATGTGAAAGCATGCTATTTTGCATAGTGAAGTTGCCACTGATATCACCATTGTTAAATGTATGTAGACAGTAGTGTGAGTAGTGGTGTATTTATACATAAGGTGCACAAAAAGATGCTCCTTCATATAAACTAAATGGCAGCTGAACACATCCTGCCATTTGGCCATCTTAAGTGTTGTGTTTGATTGTAAACACATTTTTAGCCTTTCCACCTGATCTTCCCCGTTCCCTTTCCTGTGTGCTGTCCTAACCCCGCTGAAAACAAAGTGCCACCCCCCCCCCCGAATTGAACTGTCATAAAAGTCCCAGTCAGTAAGAAAGAGGCCTCTCCATTTTGAGAAGAAAAGAGACGGGCGAGGAGACTGTCACCGAAAAAAGAAACTGAGCCGGTCATGAATATAGTAATAAATGGCTTCCCGCCACTGAAATCACCATTGACGTCAGCGCTGCTTTTGAGTTAACTCCATTATAAATAGACAAGACACAATCAGATGAGATACGGCAGTCGGGAACACCGCTTCGCATAAAAAATGTACAAGTTGAAAGCGTCTCCTTGATGACATCAGAAAGCCTTTTATATGATCGTCCCTTCGAGGTACCAGGCTTGACGGCAGTTTCCTGGCAGAATATGACAAAGGCTCTGCCGTTGCAAAAAAAAAAAAAAAACTAAAAATAGAAAAATGTGGTACACATATACTCTATAGATGAAGGGTTTAATCATATTTCCATGGTTGGTCTTAGTGAAAAGACCATTTAGGATTTAAAATCTATCACTGCCTCTGAAGTGAACATTCTACTTCTTTATACTGTGTGTTATTTATTCCTCTGTAGCTCTCGTAGTGCCCTTCCAACTCACAAATAACTTCCCCGTCTTCGTCCAAACAGACCCTCCCTCCTTTACCAGCTTACCTGAGCGTCCTCCCCTTACCCACACACCCCCTTTTTTGTTAACACTGATTATGTTTGTGGACTCTCACAGACATTGTTTGTAAAACTAAGAATTCTGCAGCAGAATATTTTTGGAGACGATTGCTGTACAGTATTTGTAAGCTCTATTTTTGTATATTGCTATTTTGGAGAAAATAATATGCATTTTTTTTTCTTTTCTTGTTTTTGCTAATTTCGTGTTTATTCATTTTAAGAAAATGTTGCATGTGACTGACTTGAACTGTAAATAAAATTTCCAAGTTTTGGAAAGATTTAAGTGTTGTTCTTTGCACACATGGTCAAAATGTTTTCATATTATTTGGTCTGAGGTTTAATGAATATCATGATCTAATTATTTTAAGCTAATCATTTGGATGATGACAGGTTGACCAGTGAAATCTTTAAAATGCTTCTGCCACCTAACATCAATTATCTGTTTACTGGCCTGTTTAATGACCATGTTCACATTTGCCTTATGGCTCCACTGCTTTTGATAATGAGTTATACTGATTAGGCTGTCTTCAAAAAGGCTGTTGTCAAGTGAATCACTTCTCCATAAGATTAAACTCTCAGTAAGACGATATTGATACAGCAGAGACATCTAGTGGTAGTTCATCACCAACATATCAAGCCTCAGGAACGGACTCAATGTTTTTGAAACGTACTGTGCATTTTGTATGCATAGTTGTGTCAGAGAGACGACTGTCTCATGGTAGAAAGCGCTAATGTTTTTCTAACTCCACACCTCCAAATATATTTTCACTTTCAAACTTTCAAGTCATTTTCAGCTGAAGTCAAAGCTGACTCAAATGACATCACTTGAGGCATCAGACTTTGATGGCGCTCCCTTCGGAGCCACAGAAGGCTTTGTACAAAACCACATGTACAGGACTACTCCACAAGATCTAAACAGACTTTGATGTTTAAAACTGGTTTGATGTCTCTTTGCAGTGTTTCATGAGGATCATTCGTCTTGACTTGGTACCTGTGCAGGTAGTTTCACACCCTGACTACTGTGACTAATCAGTGTCCCTCTGATGTGAAGTCACTTCTGTGTAGAATTGAAATCAACAACATACTGTTTAAACTGAGGTACTTAATACTAAAACAGATGTATATGTATGTAAACATGTACAATCACTTATTCAAGCCCAATAATCTGTAGTGCATCATACTCTGATAGATTCACCACATTTATTACAGCCTCCAAAGCCACTAACATTCATTGA
Organism: Terapon puta; assembly: GCA_028564955.1. NCBI lineage: Eukaryota > Metazoa > Chordata > Actinopteri > Centrarchiformes > Terapontidae > Terapon > Terapon puta. The sequence continues at coordinate 14,204,540 of JAOXYL010000061.1, forward strand.
GAAATCCCAAGTGGTTCCACTCTGAGTTGACAAAACATACTCCACTAAAAGGCTAATTCACCTGACATGTTGTGGACATAAAGGCAGTGCTTACATTGGCAACTAATCTTTTGGTTCTGTGCTGCAAATGAGTTCCCTGTAATTCACCCTGTTATAATTTGCATAAAACAGTAAATGACCAGAAACTAATCAACACATTGCAAACATCAAGCGAATTGGGAGTATCTGGGACTCCAGACAAAATATAATTAAAGTATAATTAAGGGACCCACAGCAAATATTTGAGCCAAAGTGGTTTAACACAGCAGTTCTCATGTGGTTTCATCTATGCAGTCTGCGTGTGTGTTTATGCCTCACTGATGTATTAATGTTCTTTTTCCAAAGGTTTTTCTATTTGTTTCGTCATATGACTACCATTATTTTGGGTAACAGAAGAAACTACTGTGAAGGATTGTCTGAAGTCATTCTTTTCAGATGGGTGAGGCCTATTTTTTCCAGTAGTGTCACTTTGCCAAATAGTCTCAGTCTTAACAAGTCATTTTGATGTATATTGACACACCCAGTTTACATTCAAGCAAAACAGCTAAGAAGGAAGCACATTGTGGAAAATCCAGCAAGGACGAAATGTCAGTGTGCAGATGACTATTTATGTCAAACTACATGCGCACACACAACACACACCACACAAACATATGATACATGTGGGCATGTGTGTGTGTTGGCATCAACTTATTCATATGCCTCTTGCATTATATTTAAAATAGAATTTATGTTTAATTCTGATGATATATTTTGCTTTTTATTGTTTTATCACTCACAGTACTATTCAGTTTATGTAGGATTTTGAGAAAACGGTTCAATAGTTCACCTGAGTGTCCTCCTCAAACTGAAAACATTGTAAAAGGAGGAATGCATGTGAACTGAACTGAATCGTGAACTGAATGCATGTAAACTGTGAAATATGCAGTCAGATGTTTCATGACAATAACAACAAGATGATAGCAATTAAAAGACACAAACTGAGGTATTCTCAGGTCTACCAAACCTTTATTATAACATTTTAACACACTGCATCATCTAGAATTTGGAAAGCCTATCAACAGGAGTGTTCACAGCATGATCGTTAGTTTATACGATTCAACATAAATTACATACTTTGTTTGATACAATGACTGTATTCTGTAGAAACAGATAAAAACAACACAATCAAGTTACACCATGAGGAGAAGCTTGTAGAGAACAACCCCGAAGTGACACACAACCAGACTGTTCATATTCATGATCCCAGCATGCACAGCAGCAGCATTTGTGGTGGTGTTTGTGTTTGTGGAGTTTGAGTCAAGTGTGGTTTCGGCCACAGTCATGGCAGTGGCTGCAGTGGCTGCTGTAGCTGCTGTTGCCCCAGTTGCTGCAGTTGCCCCAGTTACTGCTGTTGCCCCGGTTACTGCAGTTGCCCCAGTTGCCCCAGTTGCTGCAGTTGCCCCAGTTGCTGCGGTTGCCCCGGTTGCTGCAGTTGCCCCGGTTGCTGCTGTTGCAGCTGTAGATCCACCTGTCTGAGCATTTGCTGATGCTAGTAATCAAAATAAAACATCAATTTAAGAGAGGAATGCATCCCTTTTCCAAACAATGCAATGTACTGTAACAAGAAAAAAAAACATGTTTTACTCACCGATAATCAGGAGTTGTATCAAAATTGTCATAAGCATTTTCAATCTCTGTTGCATCTGAAAGAAAAAAAACATGAAATTTAAAGTGTAACTGAGCCTATCGGTGATTGCTTAAATAAATATTACTGTAACCAAAGAAATAAAATCATCAAAAAAAATCACTGCATTGAATAATGCAGTGAAATTGGTTAACAGACTTCATCACTAGAGTTTACTCAAAAAAAAGACAGAGACTGTACTCACAAAACTTCTCTTGTGTCCTCAGAGACTACAGATGTCTGCTGCGAGCTGCGATGTTGATGCTGTTTCTTTTGTGACAGTCCTCAGATGCGCACCTTCAGCTCAGCCTCTGAGGGTGTCACTGCCTTTATATGGTGAATGACTGACATGAAAAATGATGTGAAAGTGTCCCGGTGTTTAACTCTTTTGAGAAATGATCATTCCATCCACATTGGTCACCTCAGTGTAACAAGTCCCTTTATTCACCTGTGCATTTTAAAGGACGTCAGATTGTTGCGGTTTAACTGGAGAGATTTAAAAAGCAAACAGGTTGGTGACAAAGTCGAGGAGCGGTCTCGCCGAGCGACACAAAGACAGCAGTGTGTGCACGACAATTATGAATGATATGAGAAAAGGCCGTTCAGGCAGCATGTAAATAATGGCTTTGTCATGTGAAGTCAGGGGGATGAGAATAAAGATGGGGAGAAAGCAGAGTGTCAGAGTGCACAACCTGATCTCCAAATGCACTCTGCTATTTTAGGTGAACATACAGTGCTGTGTCTCGGGATGCATTGATGCATGTGTTCGTGGTGCATTATAAAGTTGTGTGTCACAGTCAACACCAGCATGCCGTAGGAGGCTGAAATAAAACGTCACCATTGCTGAACATTAACATCAGAACTCCAGTTTCACCAGCTGAGGTGAATAATCTGGTCATTGTGGCACCTTTATGTACTCATGTGAAATGAATTGGACAGAAATATGTCTCTATATCTTGATGCCCTTCAATTCTTTGATATGTTGTTTCAGGTCATGTCAAACTGCCTCTGTTTATTTGCTAAATAACTCAATGGAACTATAAATGTAAGTATTAAATGAAAGTACGAAGAAGTATGAATGTAAAAATGGCTATAATTTCTTTAACGTGGATGTTAACAGGGGGAATTTCAGAAGAGCATATTGACTTTAAATGTATAGCTTACGAGGTACTTTGTGTATGTTCACTTCTTATTTAGTTTTCGTAATAAAATAATTGACATTATGTGTAAAATCTATAATACCAAAACAAGTATTACGGAATCATAAAGTCACAAAACTGACCCAACAATATCTATTAGAGTCTGACGTTCCTCATAAACTGGCGACTGAATGTATCTCTTAATTGGTTGATTTAAGTTAATTTTAAGATTTAACATTACCCACCAAGATCTCCTCACCACATCACACCGAGTAAAGCTTTAACAGCTAAATCCTACATGAGATAAGATGATCAAAGCCTTAAATCCCTATTTTTTCCCTACTGAATCCCTATTTAACATAAAATCTGGTACTTAAAATGCTAAACAAAAGATCTTAATCTTTCAGTCATGATCACTTGGCCGGCAGTGGTCACATCTACTGTATAAAATGTCACTATAATTGTCAATGTTTGTCCTTCAAAACAAATGTGTTAGTAGTGTTTTAGATACCCAAATATGACATACACACACACAGTCAAATAAGTAAACAGAAGCATCTTTTATTATCTGACAGTATCTTGGTCAGCCTTGTTATTTTTTTGCCCTTTGGCTTTTACAGTCTGCTTTTGTGACTTCTGCAGCAGAGCCAGCGTGTCTCTCTTCTCAATTTTCCTCAGTTGTTTCTTCTTCATCCTCTTGATCTTTGCCGTGTTCTTGATCTGTGAGACGAACGAGACACGAGCACATGAACAATCAAATCACCGACAGACGTGAAGCACTTGAGTTATCGCTCGTCTTGTGCATGTTTAACTGTGGCAAAACAGCTAAAAGGAATATTAGAATCATATTAAAACATATCTATAGTAAGAAAATAAAATGCAAAACAAGCTAAATCATATTAAAAGTGAATAAAACTTTAAAATGATCTGTGTTTCTTTCTGGGGTATTGCATCACAAAATGGACATTAAGAGAGTCTAGTCTAAAGTCTACTCTAAAGTCTAAGGTCTAAGGAAAATTTAATTTTGTAATATTCTAACACAATTCTTTTTGGTGAGTCTAAATTTCTAATACACTCAATATAGTATAATACTTAATAATATACTATAGTAATAATTTATTAAAGCCCTCAAGCCCCCTACATATTATCTACACAGTGCCTCTACAGACAGTTGTGGATGTGCACACAGTTCAGAGGTTTGCACACTCACCACCTACAATAATAAGAACAGACTGTTTGGCTGGAAGCTGCTTTGCTCAGTGGTGGTGAGTTTGTAAAGACTGCGGGCAATTTCTTTTGTTTTTTAAAAGACTAATTAATCAGTGCGGTGCCCAGCTTTCTGGAGAACCACTCATCCAAACAACTTCAAACTTCCTAGTTTATGCTATAGGGGCAGGTACAGGATAAAAGGAACTGTTTATATTTAATTTATTATGCAGACTGTGAGTGCAAAACTGGAAATGTAAGATGTAGTGTTGGGGTGTCAACGTACCACTTGTACGATCTCTGCTTTGCGTTCGTTCTCTGCACGACGTTTCAAGTTTTCCTCTCTCCTTTTCCTCTTTTCCTATAGTCAGGAAATAGAGCGATTAGAATAATGTAGTTACTGACAAAACAGAGACACTCGTACTTTGTGAGGGTGAAATCACAGCCTTTGCTCACCTCTTTCTGTCTGTCTTTCTCCTCTTTAAGTTGCAAAGTATACTGTTTCACCAGCTCCTTCTCCCGCTTGGCCTCCATCTTCTTTTCCCAGGAAGTGCACAGCGGTTTATCTCTCACCACTGCAGAGAACCTGAAAGGCAAAAAAACGCATTTATTATTCAACGTAAATAAAATGCAAGGCGTGTTTTAATAGTGTCACGCTTTCACAATCTGTCCCATGTAAAGTAGTGATCCAAAATCCATTTTCATTTGGTGAAATAAACTTTATGAGGTTCATCTGTGTGACTTTAATGCAGACTATCACACAGAACACTGTAAATTAAATATATAAGTAGTATCCCAATGATATATATTTTTAAAGCAGACATTACAGATTTGATATTTGCCATTAATGAGACAGTGATGTTCATCCTGACACTTAACTCTCATTGATATTAAATCTCAAAATATTACAAATTCATGTTTTTTTCGTGCTGCAGCTTTAGAGACTGAGAATCATCTTCACTGTTCCCAACACGCCTGATCTTCATAATCCTCTGTGAAGGGACATCTAATTGACATTTTCTCCAATCATATTACTGACTGATGGATAAACTTCGCAGGTAATGATTAAAACCTGCATACTGGTTACACATGGCCAGTTTCTGCAACACCACAAAACTACTCCATCATATGCCTGCATCGAAAAGCGCTCATTGTGCAGAAAGGCCCTTTTCAGTGTCTTATTGTTGGGTAATTATTATTAATGCCTACATATTTTAATGGTACTTATTATGGTGCATCATCATGACCTGTTTGTTTTATCTGTATGATCTTACATGTGAATAGCAGCTGAATACATGAGGTTCAGTAAAATGACTGAACCTCTCTGAAATGTGGTGGAAAAGAAATAAATCCCTGCATTGTAAAACCAGATATACTACACGTGATGTTTGTATTTTATATAAATGTTTCCTGGCTGTTCTGGTTCTTTTCTCTCTTACCCCCTGTATGTGTTGTTATCTGCCTGTGTGTGTTGTTCACAGTAAAGCTGTCTCACCTCTGCTTGCTGCGGTTCTTCCACACTCTCCCAGATTTGGGTTTCCCCAGAGGGATCGGGATCACAGACTTCTGCTTCCCGCTCGGATCCAGCCGGGCCTTCTTCTCCGGGACGGTCTCTGTAGTCCTGCTTTCTGCGGGTGGTGGTCCTTCCCGGGGACAGTCTCCTCCGTCTCCTCCGTCTCCTCCGGCCTCCGCCGGCTCCGGCTCCGGCTCCGCGGACATGTCGGTCCTCTCCTCGGGGGGACTGTCGGGTTTTGGCGCCGGCTCCTCCGTCGTGTTCTTCTCCTCCACGGCGGGCAGCTCCTGGAGCACGGACCTCCTCGTCCTCCTGCTGGGAGTCCTCGGCGGGGCTCCGGAGTCCAGCAGGGCGGCGGGGGTGCGCACTTTGCGGCCGCTGCGGGTCCGCCTGGTCTCCGGCGGAGACTCCGGGAGCTCCCCGTCACCGAGCACCGCGTCACAGGCGCTGTTTTCTTCCGGTACAGCTCTCTGCCTCCTCGACATGATTTATAAATATAATAAAAGAAACAGTAATTAAGTTTACTAACAGCACATCACTCACTCACTGACAAACTTGAGGACCCACGTGTGAACTCAGCTGTGTGCGACGCGTCACTTCCAGACGGTGAATGAGGTCACTGCCCCCTGCTGGACTGGAGGTGAACTGACGGACCATCTCTGAGCAAACAGGGAGGAAAATCAGAAGAGACAGCTATTTTAAATCATAGTTTTAATACAGTGTATAACACACTATATACGCATCATTTATACGGTTTTGTAATATGATTAAGATGAAAACGTGTTAGTAGAGTCGATTATTATTGCACTATTTATACTTTTTTGTGTTATTTTAAAATCAGTGGACACCCCCGTACAAAAACAGTTAACGTCTGAAGTGAGTGTTGTTGTTTTTAGACTGTCTGAATTGTCTTATTTCACTGTGTTTGGGATGTTTCTGGGCATCAGTCTTTGCATGTTGTGTTGTGCACAAACAGCAGTAGAGAAATCCTTTTTGTTTTACTTTTAACAACATCATGAACACACAGCTCTGCTCTCGCCTGCATAGTTCCTCTCTCAGGTTCAGATCCTTCTCTCTACTTTTCTTGCCAACATAATGAGTGTCATTTTAAAAAGACATCATGAACTCTGGTGTTTAAAGGAGCACTAGAGTAAATAGAGGAAAGCAAGAAAAAAAAGTATCAGGAACTGACTCTCTTACTACATATGGTTGATCGGTTTCTACACAGGAAAGTATGTATGAAGACAGAAGAAGTAAAACGAAAGTATCTACAGCAAAACCCACCAATAAAATTGACAAATTAATATATAGGCAGACTTAAGGATAAAGAGGTTGAACTAAATCAATGAATGAATTAAGAAAATTTATATCTATCCTTATATACCTGACAGCAAAAACTTGGTCCCTTTTCATCTTTAAGAGTGAGGTCTGCAAAAGTAAAATGTATTACTTTATGCAACATGGAGAGCTACATTAAATAGTCAAATAAAGAAGCACTTAAATGTGGCAAGAAGTAGAAACCTTCATTTGTAATCTAAGGGTTTGGCCTCATTCTAGCAGTCTTGAAGTGAGTTAGAATAAGAGTAAGAAATGACAAAGCAGTGTCTAGAATAGATCAATAAGATAGATCTGTAACTCATTACTTAGCCATGCTGTGTTCATTTGTGATGTGGTCTGTGAACGACCTTAGGTCTCATTACTTTTATGTAATGGGGTGATGAATGATCCAGTGTCTCTTAAATCCCCTGTAATGTGCGTGTTTCCCCTTTTAAAAATTTAATTAAGCAGCCAAGGAGCCATAATAATCTCATTTCCTCTTTCTCCCTCCTGCGACTTCTGTTTTAGCATTTTTAGACAAGCCAAGATACCATCGTGTTTCTTTTTTTTAGAATATTTTTGTCGCTCCATGTGTCCTGTTCCCTCACTAAATACAAATAAAACTCTCACACTTTGGTTCACCCCAAGCTCCTCAGAGAAAACGCACAACACCGCCCCCTGCCGTCAGAAAGGCGTTTTTACACCACGGCGACGCAGCGTCACATGACTTTTTACTTCCGTAACTCATGATCCCACACTCATTCAAAAAAGGAAAAAAAAACATCACAGTCCACTCGAGGAAGTGAGCACAGTGGCTGACTCTGCTCCTGGACAAAAGGCATGTAAAGGTGCTTGCATTAAATTTTGCATTTAAACCGGACAGCCTGACTCCTGAGAGACACAATGAGTCTGCTCACATCTGGAAACATGCTGCTGCTGCTGCTGCTCTGTGGACAGGCAGTGAGTACCTGAGATATTAGATCGATATTCAAAAAGTAAATAACAGGTTGACGTTGCACTCCTAATGTTTGGATACTGAAGGAGAGTTCACTGCT
>JAOXYL010000061.1:14229712-14242601 GCA_028564955.1 Terapon puta
ATATAAATATCTGTGAAGTAATAAAACTACACCAGATGAACAAATTGAAAAAGAATATGAAAACAGAGTGTTTATTGAAGGGTTTTTGCAACCAGCTGCTTACTGTCTGTTCATTTCTTTCCTGGGAGCAAAGTGCTGCTCTGCACACTGCACAAGTTACAAGATCAGCATAGAAGTGAGGAAAAAAAAACAAAAACAAAACACTGACAACCACCAACAAAAATGTGACAAGAAACAATGTGCACAGCTGCGTGTCTTACCTTGCTCGACTTCAGCAACCTTTGAACCTCTAGGTAAGTCTGATCAGGAAAGTGTGCTGTATTATGTAACCTGCAAGCAAAGCAGTACAGGCCCTCCACTGGCTACTTTCCAGTCAGAGATATGAAGCATTCACTTCCAAAGGCATGAACGAATGCATAGTCAATCAAAAAACAGCTCAAATACTCAACTACAGACTGCTCGAAACCCTCCCACTGCCCTGTTTGCCTTTTTCTTTCCTGCGGCCCTCCTCTTTATGTTCCTCAGCTCAAATTTCAGGCAGTGAAACATGTTGTGGTGTGGAGGGAAGTTACTCTGTGTTGTTTTCGAGCGAACCAGCAGGAGCCGCTCTGAGTGCTCTGTGAGCTGAAGCGCACCGTTGTGGCGCCTCGACAGCAGAAACATGTTGTGTTAAGTTGCTTCGCTGATGCCTCGCAGGAGCCTCCACTGATAGAAATGACGGATTCGCAGCAGCTGAGGGGTGGCTCCGAAAAAGGCCTGTTTTTAATTAACCGAGACGTCAAGCACAGATCATCGCTGACTTAAAGTGAAGAAAACAGTGTGTACTTATTTGTTTTATAACCGTTATTGCACCAAGTAAGTCCAGTTATGGTTGAAAATTGTCTTTCTGTAAGTGTGACTTGGTTAAAATGGTTAAAAATATTACACATTATTTTCATTTATGGCTTTACATTAAAGGGACTTTGTCAACTTGTCCTTCACTTGTCCATTACTGTGGACCTTTTTTGTTTAAAATAAAGCTTTTCTGATTAAAATTCGAGGCATTAGGAGGCAGAACTATCTGATATTTCACATAAAGGTAAAAATTAAAAACCAGACCAAATGTTTTTTGTGTTTTTGTTCAGTCTTGTCCCATTAACCTTTTGTTGACCCCTCGCAACTTCTTTGAGGGGCACTAAACTTTCGAGTGATTAACACTACTCTAGTAATAGTTAAAATGTTGATTACCTCACATCTTTCATATCTCTCCCCTCCACACAACCCTGCCGGTCTCTTGGTTTTCTCTCTCTCTCTCTCTCTCTCTCTCTCTCTCTCGGAGGAGCCCTGAGCTCCATTTAGACATGTAATCCTGTCGGATCAGTCACTTGATCATAAGCTGCTTCCTCTCACTCGTTTACTCTGCCAGTCCCTCATCCTCTCCGTCTCTCTGCCAGTTCAGTCAAATCCACTGGATTTCATTTCACTTCGACTCATTTCCGTTCACTTAAACCCGACAAGCTTTAACAGCATTAAAGTTGTGAAAACTGTTTCCCCAAAGTGTCCAAAAATGATTGATTAAGAGGGAAAAATGCTGCCTTTGTCCGGCTGACGCCAGACAATTAATTCAGTCTCAGAAAGTTTGAGGTTTGCAGTTACAAAGACAATAGATTACAGGGATTTTATTTCATCACTCTCTTATTTTGGAGGACCACTCAACAGGATCCTTTGAGCTGGTGGTTTAAAGGATAAACAAACACACACATACACTTGTGTTTGCTGCCAGAAGATGATTGAAAAGCTTCCAAGCCGTAACAATAAATGTGCACTTTTCCCCAGTGGAGGAATCATAATATCTACAGAGAAGCTGTGTATTTATAGCTCCAATGCTAAAAATGGAATCAGCTATCCCTCCAGGATCAGATTATTTGACAGAGCCCTTATAGATCACATAACATATCAATATCTCCATGCACGGAATAACAACTGGAAGAACTTAAAGCTGCTTTACGTAGAAATGCAGGTGAATACAGTGTCTGTTGTAATTATTCTGATAGCATAAGTTAATATTTGTAAAACAGTGAGACAATACAGGTGAAAGTTGGTGTGTGAGCTGTTTTGGGACAATTTCATCTGTGTCCTCAGATCAGATCCATGTCTTTTGGGACACTAGGGGGCGCCAAAGGGGAAAAAGTTTTTTTTTTTCTTGCTCCAATCACATTTATTATCACTCCCCAGATTTATTTATTTTTGTGGCCATAAAGAAGCACCCAAACATTCACTAACCCTCTTAACTGTATATACTGTAGATAAACTAACTATACACCAGCAGGTATGAAACAACAGAGAAATACTGCTTTAATGCATTAGAAGTGAAAATGCAAAAATATCATGCATACGAAAATATCAGCCAAAAGGGAAATTTTCTTATTATGTACTTGTACTTTTACATTGTTCTACTGGTGTTTTTACTGTTGAGACAGACCATCAAATCAAAGCTTTTTTTTGTCAAGTTTAGACACAAACACATTGAGCAAATGTACCCACATTTGCTCAGTGAAGTCAGTGATATTAAGTACATAAGATGATGCTCAACACTAGTGTTAGTTGACTTTTCTCCACAGGATTGTATTGACTGGACTGTACCGAACTTCTCTCGTCAGTCACTGTCAGCGTTATTTACATAGATCAAACATCAACTTATGACACACAGATAAGACAAAGAGACACACTCGTCCCCTGCGCTTTTTGCCTCCCGTGTGATTAAATGATGCCTGAATTATTCATTTGAAATTAGAGGGAAAATCATTTCAGATGCAGCTAATGATATTATAAGCTGTTCCTTAATAGCCTGTGACCTTTTTAGTGTGGGGGACAGGGCGTGTTTGGAGGGGGTTTGAGCAGTGACATTTGAGACAGGGAGTGGCCCAAAAGAGGTGGCCTCTCTGCGTAATGAGGTCTCGCTGAGAGGAAACAGACTCTATGACCTTCTTGTGGTCTTTTCCAACAGCTTGAATGTGTTTGTGTGTTTGTGAATCGACCTGTCTACTCTACATGCGCTCCCAAAGTGTTTCAGTGCAAGGGGATGCCGAATTGTAAAGGCCAGACAATGTGACAATCTGCGACACGAAGCAGGATTTCGTTCAATACAACTCAACGAAACAGTCCCAGCAGGTTCACTTTAAGGTAATTGGCAGAAGTACCCAGCAGGAGAAAAAAAGTACACAAATAAAGTATTTTCTCTGTGATGCAGACACCTCCACTAACCTCAGATTGACTCACAATTTAGGATTTGATTTGTTATCTCTGTGGTGTGCTTGATTTTTTTGTGTCAATCAATTTGTCGATTCATCAGTTTGCAGCCGGAGCCCTGAAAGGTTTGATGGCAGTGACCTCCAAACATAAATTCAATATTTTTTTCAAATAGATTGGATTTTTCTTTGTGTGGTTTGAGTGAGCTGTGTGTGATTTTAATAAAGTTTATATTCATGATGATGAGAAGTGTTTTAACACATTAAAACATGTTTTTTTCAGTTTTCAGTCTATCAGTTTAGGTATTTTTCTATTTGATTGATTTGGTGCTTCTTTTATTTGGATCTTAGCTGCTTGTACTATAGTAGGTGTATGATATCTGTAATTCTGGTTATTTTTTAACTGTTTTTTTTCAGACCACAGCGGCACTGTGCATGTTTTACTCCATCTTGTCTAATCATTGATGTCACAGCACTCTGTTTACCAAAATGTCTCCTTTCAGTGCCTCACAATCTCTTAATTTAAGTCTTAATATATAACCCAGATAATCTGTCACTTCTCCCCTAGTTTTTACTCTTGTGCGTTCTGAGTCTGTTCAGACTGCAGAGGGAAATCAGACTGTGAATATTCAGCGGAGATCTGTAGATCACTTTGAGATGTAACACTAAGGGGCAAGTTAAATGTTCTTTACTTAAATGTTATATGTATTATCTAAATGCGTAGCAGCCTTTAAACTTGTTTTGAGCATATGGTTACATAATACAGAGCAACATACATAAAATCCTTTTTGATGGCGCAGTTATTAAGGATTAACTTGATCACACACAAACTCATAAGGCCTCAGAAAGCTTTAATGCCGGACACGAAGGTTTCCTCCATTTAGAGAGGAAATATTTGGATATTAACAAGAGTTTAAAGTGAAATTCATGATTCAGGACTGACAGTGGTTCATGGTCTCAAGCAGCAGGTGTGGATCAGCAGCGGGTTGAAGTGTAACGTGGTTTGGGTGTCATGTAATGGGATTTCAAACTTGCAGTGGTGGAACTGAGTTGATTAAATTAGCTCAGATTCTGCACTGTACAATGCTTTCTTATGAATTAAACCCAACAGTATATAAAAGGACATCTTCAAGTAATTTTCATGTGAAAACATTTCATGGCTCCAATTTCTCAAACACAAGAAACATGCTGCTTTCCTCCCCTAAAAATTCGTACTGTTGATTACAAAATAAATCTTGTGAAGGGCTCTGGGTAACTGTGATAGCTTTTCTCACTATTTACAGATTCGATTAATCAATCAATTGATTAATGGAAAGAAAATTATAATTACAATAATAGCAGTTCTGTTCAAACGTGTTATAAAATACTTAATTCACAGTGAACATTTCTCTTTTCCTGAGGATACTTTAAGTACTTTAAATGCTGCACTTCAGAGTATCTTCATAATGCAGTAGCAGTACTTGTTCCATGTGATGGAGGCTTAAAGCTGCCGGACCGAAGTGAAACTGTTTCGCTCTCCTCACATCTCTGAGCGTGATGGTGGGGGGTGGCAGCATCAGGACCATCTCTCTGTCTGGCTGCATCACATGTTGACACCCTTGCGCGCATGAAGCGCATCAGACGCGCCAAAGCGGTTCGTGTCGCGCGTCAGAGCCTCAATCTGAAGCAGATCACCCCGCGGACCCCGGAGGAATGGCCTCTGAACGGGAGGGACCCAACTCCACCAGGAACCTGACCAACCAGTTCGTGCAGCCGCCGTGGCGCGTGGCGCTGTGGTCGGTCGCCTACAGCTCGGTGCTGGCCGTGGCCGTGTTCGGAAACTTGATCGTGATCTGGATCATTCTTGCGCACAAGCGGATGAGGACCGTCACCAACTATTTCCTGCTGAACCTGGCTTTCTCCGACACTTCCATGGCCGCTTTCAACACGCTCATCAACTTCATCTACGCGGCTCACGGGGAGTGGTACTTTGGGGAGGTGTACTGCAGGTTCCACAACTTCTTCCCGGTCACTGCGGTGTTCGCCAGCATCTACTCCATGACGGCCATAGCCATCGACAGGTAGTGACTGTGTGAGAAAGATTTTTTAAAAAAGTGGTATTATTTCCATTATATCATTATGTCCTGTGTTCTTCTGTCTGTTTCCTGTTTTTTTAACATTTCGTTTTAATGACTGAAACTTTGATCAGTTTACTTTTACTTATGTAAGAACAAAATACATGAAAGTTGAGCCATCTTTCAAATGGATGTTCTCGCTGTGCTCTGAATGTAAAATAAAGAATCTGAGACCTCTGTGTTGAGAATTGCACATACGCGGTTCATGAGATTACCCTTAAATAATTCTTTTTCTCATTTCCTATGGGTTTACTGAGAATGTCATCCAGCTTACTTCAGTGGGAAATAAGTCAATGTGATTTCAAAGGGTGGTCTGATATTTTTCTTCACCTTTTCTTTGTATATAATATTCATCCAGTGATTGAGACACAGTGAACAGTTCTATAAAATGCCAGCTGCGATCATGGTCACGCATATGAAGTTCATCGATCACCTTTGCATTAAGTGAAACATCCTGAAACCATTATGTTCTGTAATTTTATATGTTTACTGGCATCAAGTCTAATCTCAGACCCGTGCTGTGACCTCTGACCTCTGCAGGTACATGGCCATCATCCATCCCCTGAAGCCTCGTCTGTCCTCTAAAGCCACGATGGGAGTCATCGTCTGTATCTGGAGTCTGGCCGTGGTTCTGGCCTTCCCTCTCTGCTACTTCTCCACCACCCGAGCTCTGCCCCGCAGGACCCTCTGTTACGTGGCCTGGCCCCGCATGGCCGACGACCCCTTCATGTGAGAACACGCTGACTCTGACAAACCCTCTTTTTTTTCTCTGCTTATGTCAAGCTTCATCATCATTACCACGGCAAAACTGGGCTGCATTCTCTCTTTCTTGTATGTATATTTCTCTCAGCCTGTGTCTATCTTTAACTCTACCTTTAACTTTCAGCGTCTCTCCATCCTGCTTGTCACTGAACTCCTCCCGCCTCAACAATGACGATGCACTTGTAATGCGTTTCTCCACTTTCGCAGGTATCATATCATAGTCACAGTTCTGGTTTACATGCTGCCCTTAGTGGTGATGGGCATCACTTACACCATCGTGGGGGTCACTCTGTGGGGAGGGGAGATCCCAGGAGACTCATCTGATAACTATCATGGGCAGCTCAGAGCTAAAAGGAAGGTAAGAACAGCACATTCATTTACACTTTTTTCCATTTACATTTTCCAATCTTCCAGTCCCACGTCTTTGGATTGGAAGCACACAGGAAGGTTTGTCACCATTTTTTGTCTCAAATGTAAATTATGAGACAAGTTAAAGTATTTGTTTAACAAAAAAGTACACCTTATGTTTTAACAGACTTTTGCAAAAATAATTTGAAATGTAGCTGCAGCCTAGAAGAGAAAAGCATCCAGAGGCACTTGTTCCACTGTAGTAGGACATCATCAGACAGACCGCACAGTGTGCTTTGCAGCAGCGACTGTGAGGGTTGGGTTAACCAGGGATTAAGGTCATCACAGCTGTCATGACGAGCATCTATCACGACAGTGCCAGGATTAGTGCTGAAGAATACAGTTTATTGATAAACATAACAAATCCTGCAGGTTGACATGCCAAATTATTCAGGCTGTGGGAATTTCCAGTGATAATGGATGTTTTGGGTGAAACTGTGGCAATAAATTATGCAAATAATCCCCTAAACTGTGCAAATGGTAAGATTATGCTCATTAAGTTTATTTGACTTAAACTATAAATTTATCAAAGTTAGTAAAGTAAGCAACAATCTAAACTACAAAAACTAACAGTCACTTGCACAGGATTTACTCCCATATCAGAAATTATTTTTTGCACACACACTCACATTTATCCAGTGTACAGAAATAGAGACAGGGTGCAGGTGCAGGTTTGCCATTTACAATCAGAAGACTATAGAAAAAAGATCATCAGAGGCTTATATTACTGATTAGATTGAGGCGTGAGAGATAAAAGAGATTTATAAATGTCAGGAAACAAAGCTACAAGACAATGTCAGGTCTGATTCAAAGGCCCACGCTGACAAGATGCCATCTGGATGCTGGAGATAAGAGGAAGTCGCTCTCACCTCCATCTAGGAGATGAGCTTCTTCTTATGATATAATGACTGCCTGCTCCTATTAACCCCCCCCACAGCTCTGCATTGTGCTGTGACACACTGATGAGTTGTGTGGCGCTCTCTCACCCATCTTACCTGGAGCCTCCTGGGTCTGGTGCGTCATCGCTGACCTTTCCGGTGTGTGGCAGCCATTCTGGTCTAATTGAATGGACAATAGCCATCGTTATCAGAATGAGGGAAAACAGACAGCTAACTTGTTTTTTCAGAGACATTGTGCTTATAAAGATTTGCCACGGCTTCAATCAGTCAAAATCACAGTGAAATGGTGTGTTTTGTTTTGGTTTTGTTTCCCCGGTGGAAAGGATGGGCACAGTGAAAGGCTTTCGATTGCCACGCCGACCTGCTAATTATTTAATTTTTCCTTCCGTTGCAGGTGGTGAAGATGATGATCATCGTCGTGGTGACCTTTGCCCTCTGCTGGCTGCCTTATCACGTCTACTTCATTGTGACGGGTCTCAACAAGCGTCTGAGCAAGTGGAAGTACATCCAGCAGGTGTACCTGTCGGTGCTGTGGCTGGCGATGAGCTCCACCATGTACAACCCCATCATCTACTGCTGCCTCAACAGCAGGTGAGATAAGCCTCAAAACACGTAGGTGCTCTGTATCTACACAGCTACACGCTAACATGTCAGGTTGATTTGGATTCAGGTTCCGGGCCGGCTTTAAACAGGTTTTCCGCTGGTGTCCCTTTGTCCGGGTCTCAACCTACGATGAGTTGGAGCTCCAAAACACAAGACTTCGACCAGGTCGCCAGAGCAGCATGTGCACTCTTTCCCGCGTCGAAACCAGCATCCTCAGCAAAGACAAGAGCACTTGTTCCCGTGGACACAGGTCAAGACTGAACTCTGAGCCCACAAATAAAGACAGTTAGTTGTCTCTGCTGGACACACATTATCTGAGCTGATGGAGCCCACTGAGGTAATTATGTCATACAGACATACTACATATATTCTTATATTCAGTGTGACTTACTTTTAGGCAGCCTGTGATCCAATGTGCATCACAAAAAACAATCAGAAACTGGGTGATAGTAGTAGGTACATACATGGTCACATTGCAAACAGAAACAGCTAAAAAGCTAATTTGGCATCAGTTAGTGGTCCCAGTTTGCCAAAATGTAAACAAATACGGACTGAAGAATAGGCTCACATTGTATCTTACTGTGTACTCTTAATTTGATTGAAATAAAAGAAATGTTATGGTTTGATTTTGATTTAAGATTTTTATCTTAAA
Source organism: Terapon puta (assembly GCA_028564955.1). Classification (NCBI taxonomy): domain Eukaryota; kingdom Metazoa; phylum Chordata; class Actinopteri; order Centrarchiformes; family Terapontidae; genus Terapon; species Terapon puta. Next base: position 14,238,378 of record JAOXYL010000061.1, read on the forward strand.
TGGCCCACTGGTAAAAACCTGCAGCCTCTGCCCAGGTGTCTATGGCGACCTTTCTGGAAAAATCACAAGCAGAGCTAGTTAGGCCTTTAACAAGGTCTTTAACACAACAAAGTCACTCTGTTATATTAGATCTGACAAAATATCTGATACCTCTGGACATTTCTTACCTTATATTGATGTAGAAAGTTTATTTTGAGGTTTATTTGTTTTGAATTCCAAAATTCTACTGCAGCAATTTCATCGAGTGATTGAGACCCAGCCAACTGTTCTATAAAATGCCAGCTCTGAACATGGTCACGCATGTGAAGCCTCAAGTTCATTTATCAGATTTGCTTTAAGTGAAGCATGCTGAAAGTGTTATGTTTCAATCGGATATTTTATTTTGAAACTGTATCTTGATGGGCTTGTTTGTGTACATAAACTAAGTAATGTGGAGCAGTTTCCATTCAAAATGTCATTTCAACTAGTCAATAAGAGCCAGTTTATGTGTATATGTGGATTTTAAACATTGGTAATATAGGGAAGTGTACACCATTGATACATTTGCCACCAAATACATTAGATTTGTCTGAGAGGATGTTGCATACATGTTGATGTACTTCCTTGAATTAGATTAATGTTGACTTTAATCATTTGAAAGCTATCGATGCTTCCATTGTAAACCATGGTCGATGCTTCGAGGCTAAATGTTAATATTGTATGATTATATTATAATTCAGCAATGCCCCACAATCCATCACTGTCAACCTTTCTGTTCAGATAACAAGTACACAGACTACCTATGTGTGTTTATCTAACGCAGCTCCAAGTCATTCAACTGTCATATATTGAGAATTATGATCATTATTATTATTATTTGGATATTGCCATGAGAAATTAAAATGCTTTGTCAGCATCATGAACTAGATACTTTAAGCTGCTTTGAAAATTTGTAATCGCATTTGTTTATGTCATTATACAACATGCAGTGAATGCACTGGATTATTTGCTGCACTCACTGCAGACATATATCAAATGCCATCAGACTTTGAGTCTCATGCTCTTAAATCTATTAGTGACACTGATATTAAATGATCCTGTTGGGATATTCCCCACATTTTATGACAGAATGTTAATTCACAAGTGCTTGCTGTTGTAATTTTAGTCAATCTGAGAGAGCATGTGCCATTTTGAAATGGATGTCTTGTGGTCTGTACGTAGAGTTGTATGTATGATTTCTTTTTGTATATCATAAATGTAAATGGAATATGTATTAAAATATTCTGACATTTTGATGTAAGCTCAAACACAGACACAGATTATGTACATTTGTGTTTTATTGTTATTTATTGATGTAAACATACAATTTAAGCTTACTCTGACTCTGTGAGGAACCAGTTTAATTTCATTTAATGAAATTGCATATATAGTTTCAGTGCAATATCAAATGATGTACTGAGAAGCATGTATTGTAAAATGACCACCATATACATCACTGTCATGTAAGAAATGTACCTACCCAGATGTAAAACATGAGGCAGCTGGAAACTAGCACACTTCAAAAAGCTAATGCATCTAAAAGCTGATTTTACAGGCTAAAATGGTTCTTTTTGAAATTGGTCTCTGGGGTTAAGATGTTCCCATACAGACAGGAAACTTTGTTTCCCATCATGTCATCTCTCTCACACTCCCCCTCTCTTTCGCGCAATCATACTTTAATAAATGCATAATATCCCACCCAAAATCTTTTTTAATTGTCTTATGTCAGAAGATGCCTATATACATTTGCTAATTTAAGTAAAGAAAAGCAGAATTCGGTCTATAATTACACAAATGTGGTAGAAGTAATTAATAACAGGAATATGAAAATCTTGCAGCATCTTCATACATTACAGAAAACAGATGGGCCATTGTTCACCCAGTATTTTGAGTTGTAATAACTTCCAGAGATGCTTATTGTTGTTGCTCAGCAGTCAAAAGAGAAAGAGAAAAAGAGAGATATAGCTACAAGCACCATCACAAGCCACTGGGTGGAGACATCAGCTGGGGACCTAAAACAAGAGAGGGAGAGAAACATCTCAGGTAATTCTGTCATAATATATCACTCTGCTTCTAGCTTCTTTTAATGTTAGAACAGTTCTGGTTATGTTGTAGGATTTTTTTGGGTGGGGGGAAGAGGGGTTATGGCATGCTATATTGATAATAATATCTATCAAAAAGTATCAAGTCTCTATCAAGGAAACTATAGGTGATTATTGGGTTGTTCAATGATAATAATGCACTATATGAGTTTTTTTTTGGTACACTGACATTATGGAATCATGATAACTATTTCATAATTTATTATTGCAAGATGATGTAAATGTATACAATTTATATTTCATATGTGTATTATACATTTATATCACTTGTATGTAAATCAGATCTACACCCTTGCTGCACAGCACACAATATTATTCTCGATTATGCAGGCGCGGCACTGTAAGGGGTGGTTTTGGGAGAAGAACACACAGCAACGTACGCTTGTAACTTTTAAAGATAACACTTGCAGTTTTGATGAAGACATTAGATGTTACTACATGATTCCAAGCTCACCCTTTGTTAAAAATCAAGGCACTGAGTGAAATATGTCCTTCTTATCAGGAAAATGTCTTACCGTGACAAAATGTAGCAGTTCTGCCTGCTGTCCAGCTTTGAGTGCTTTAGAACAATCATGGTGAAATCATTATCGTCATGAGACTTTTTGTGTATATCCTCCACAGTGAACACCTCAGCTGGAGATATGAGCATCATGTCCACGTGTTTACTGCAAACGTTTTTTCCCAGGTCGACAAGGTAGCAAGAGGTGATATTAAGGACCTGCTCGAACATATCTTCAGCTTTCAGTAGTGCATCGTAGCTGGGATAAACTTTGGCAAACCTTCCCAGTCTCACCCTTGAGCCATTTTGTGCCGTGTACATCAGATCCACATCTGGGAGAAGAAAAACATTCTGGCACTTTGGATTTGGATTCAGCAGCTTCATGGAATCCATGAGCAGAAAGTGAAAAGACTTGAAATGGAAGTCATTTTCGTAGATGCTGACATTTACTCCCTTTGTCTCCACTGCATTGTTAAAGGTCTCTATGAAACCATAACCATTAGCATATGCCTCAAGAGCAGTAGTATGCTCTTTTATTCCTCCCCGGATCAGCTTTGAACACACTATGCCTTCATTCCATACACTCTTGAATTCCCTGCTTTGGTTTAGCTCTTGTCTCAACAGGCCTGAATTGATAAACTTCTCCATGGCCTCCTCACGGCATCCAATATATTGGTCATCCACAGCATCCATGGCCATGTCCAGTGGTTTTTTGCTTTGTGCAGTCACCTTTAATCAAATAGGGAGTTTAAAACAAGGCTTAGAGAAAAGTGTTTTCTTTCCACAATAACATCATAATAAGTTTGGAAATGGCCATTTTTGTAAGAGAAACAACACTCACTTTGTAGTAGAGAGCTGTGAAAACAATTGCAGCAAGGAAGATCCTTCTTCTGTCACACATTTTAAAGGGTTCTTCTTGTTTTCCTCTCTGCACAGACACTGCGGAGACAGTAATCAAAGAAAGACACTGCAGGGCAAAACTTGCATAAAAATTCCGTGATGCAGTCCAGAAAAAGGATCATCTGTCTTATTGCTCAAATACTTAGTTTAAACAAGCCCTGCTATCTTTCCTTCGAATATAAGCAAAGATAGAAAAAATTAAGGAGTGAACACTTTAATGAAAAGCAAACGTTGGAAAGCACGTACCTTAAACCAGAAAGATCAATTTTTTGGAGGAGCTAAAATAAATCAAGTCCATGCGCCTCAATCTGCAGGGGTATGATCATTCCCTGCTGAACGCTGAGGGAAACTTATCTCTTCCAGCAACTCCTTTTCCTTTCCTGTGGAAGGAAATAACAGCCCCTGACTTGGTGACTATGCCCTAATGTTGGTTTGTTTGTGCCGAGCTACTCCAGTGAGCTCTTACTGATTTGTTGCAGATGTTTTTATAGAACAGCAGTGAATTACAGCGGAGGTTGACTCATGTTCCTGTTAAACTTTTCAAAGTGTTAAACTTTTTTCACACAGCAGAAATTCTTCTTTAACCTACGCTCCTCCTACTGTAAATTTCTCTTAGAGATTAATAAAGTATCTATCCATCTATCTATCTATCTATCTATCTATCTATCTATCTATCTATCTATCTATCTATCTATCTATCTATCT
>JAOXYL010000061.1:14273060-14289602 GCA_028564955.1 Terapon puta
AGGCTGCTGCTGAAGGCTCGGCTGGAGGCTTGTTTATACTTTTCTGTAACCTGTGTGTGTGTGTGTGTGTGTGTGTGTGTGCGTGTGTGTGTGTGTGTGTGTGTGTGTGTGCGTGTGTGTGTGTGTACAGGCATCATGGTGACACCATCGGAGATTAAAGGCACAAACGAACCAAATCACTACTAATTAACTGTGCGCACACATTATCTGATGCACAGTTAAATTTTAGAGGAATTATTCCTATTTGTGGCGTCTGTCTGTGTGTGCATGTGTGTGTATGTTTGAAAACTATTACAGCAACAAATATGTTCATTTTTTTCATGCAGAATTAAAAGCCGTGCATATTGAGACATCGCTGCATGATTTTTCCTTCAGAGACGTAAACATGTTCATCCATTCATACACGGTGAATTACAGTATATTTTGTCAGTGCTAATTATATTTCTGAATTACTACACAAACTCGGGACAGTATGGTGCTCTGCTGTGTGCAGCAGCAGTTTCCTGTTCAGATCTGACTGCCGTCACCTGATTGATTTCAATTTATGTGTAGCTTTGAATGAATCTGAATCATTTTAATAGGAATTCACATTTTTCTTTAATTTGTTTGTTTTTGCTCTAAGCTGCAACAAACTGCTTTCTGAGATTCAGTTCATATTGAAGAATATAAATAATAAACGTTTTTTTGCGAGGCATCACGCTGATGACACTGCGCCCCAATGTGCGTAAAAACTGACAGATCTGCTGTGGACAGGAACAATACGATATTTCTGTTTGTTCTCAGATAAGTGGAGCCTAATCCTCGTGTATTTCACGTTGCACCAAACTGTTACGATGGCGACTTTTTGTATTTATGCCATGGTTTCAGCATATTATTGTATAACCTATATAATAGCTCTGTCTATCAGAAACCCTCCATCACCACGCTGAGTATACAACAGCGACTCAGTATACTTTTAGAAACGTACTGTGCCAAGCTGTATACCAGTCCATGTAAAGGTCAATTCAATGCAATCAAAATGTACATTAAAAATAGGTGAATAATGCGAATACTAATTTGTCCTACACATGCGCAAAGATTGCAGCCACTAAGGCAATGAAATCCCAACAGTAATGTTAAATATGTATTTATACGTATTAAATATAATGTTGCTCATAGAACAACTACAGTAAACAACAAGAAGTTTTTAAATCTCAGCAATAAAGCAACAATTTAATCGCTAGTGCCAAAAACATTGTATGTAACAATCTAATGTGAAAGTATGGATTTGCATTGGCTTTACAAATATTTCACTCAAAGTTGATACATGTAAAATAATCCATTTTAATTTATAAAAAGATATGGTTGTCAGGCCATTTAACAAACTACTTTAACGCGGAAATACAGTTTACACATCGCAGCAGTCCAATAAATCCTGACGCATCATTTGGCTCCGACGCAGCGCTTGGTCTTACAAAGTCGGCCAGCAAAAACTTCCAGTTCTTAATTCATTTTTTGAAAAAGCATCAGCAGACAAGTCCCTCCATATTTCAAAGGACAAACACATAAAAAAGTGTTAAAACTGCACAGTCAAGTAATTGGATTTTATGCCCCCGTCCCGCTCGCTCGCGCCTTTCTCTCCATGGTGCTCTAAAAACTCTCCAAACGCTTCAGATGTCTCGTGAGCCTTTCTTTCTCAACCTCCGCTGCTTTTTTATTCTTCGACGTCGCTCACAGGATCAAATATATCCAAGCACGGTGAAAGTTTCGAGATTAAAACGTTCTCAGTGAACAAAAAGAAGAAGAAGAAGAAGAAAAGAATCGGGGGCAAACAGTTTTGGCGCATGAGAGCAGTTTGAGTCTGCGAGGAGCGCACACAATAAACCTGTTGTTAACCTTGCTGTGAAAATATGTTTGAAGAAAACAGCCAATTGTAGTATGAAATGTATTCAAGTATAAAATAATGCCCTTTGTTTGGGGGGAGAAAACTTGAGCAATGTGAGGGTACAAAAGTCCCCTGTGGCATTTACCAGCACCCTTTGTGCAGTTTGCGCTTTGGCGTCTCCACTTGGCGCATTACCCAGGCCCCTTTAAACGCGATTGTTTCTTTCTTTCTAATGACATTTACCGGATCAAAACATGCTGTTAATTCGATCAGAAAGCTTCACCCTTCATAACAATGGCAGTATAATTTCTCCCAAAGTTTGTTAAGTTGACCGAAATTAGGCAAATGAATAGGGGTCTCCAGGCTACCCATCTTGCAGGTGACGGGGAATAATGCGCGTTCACACCAGCTGCATTCTTCTTTATTTCTCCCTTTCTTTCACAGCATTATTAAAATTTAGGCCAATGAAACTATTCATTCGACTGAATAGACATTTTCTTATAGGATAATAGGATACAAATTGAGCCTCTCCAAAGAGTCTCCAGTGGTGGGTAACCCTCGTGTGCCAGAGGCTGCTGGAGACGCTGGCCCTGACGCAGACGACGCTCGTGTGCCAGGCCTAATCACACACCTGCCGAGGAGTCCAACAAAATAAAGAATGTAAACAAAAAGCTTGCCATCTCTCATAAAAGATGGACGTGTCACCAAGTCGTGTGAGAAACGCCGGGAACAAACGGGGGGACTCTGTCTCCAAAAGATCTCCCCTGAACTTGGCGGAACAGCCTATTAAAGGCTTACTTAATTACTCTAATGACACTGGACAGGCCTTAAAACTCGGACCGGGCTTGGACGAGAGTTAAGATCGCTTGCTGGGATTTGTAAACAGGCGATCGTGTGAGAAACGCGACTTGGAAGAAAGAGGGTTTCTTTTTTCGCCGGCTTTGTTTTCAGTGCGCACAGTGCGCCCCGCCGGATCAGGCGATCCCAACGCTCACTTCTTATTTCCCGCCTGGGTTGTTACTATGCAAATAATATTCCGAAAGTAATCACGTGTCTTTTGAACAGCCACGTGGATTAACAAAGCAGGTTTGCCCCCCTGCTAGCCCATGGCTTTAGATTTTTACTATTTCTTTAACTGATCCTAAATGCACACATTTACCCAATGCATGGCTCTAATCCCATGGAATAATTTACACCATGAATGCAGGAGTCCCTTGGACGATCCCTTTATAAGGACCAGCTTTCCCCTCAAATCTCACTCTGCTTCATCTCCTGCCAGAGCAACACATCTCTCCAACGTCCAGCTCGCCTGAATTTTTTTGAGAAGTTTGACAGAAACTCGTCGATGGCATCTAAAATGAAAGACAGGAAGGTACGCGCTCCGTGTGCGCTGCGCAACACCAGGACTGATCTGTTTTGGCACCGCGGCAATTTTAACACTTTTCAGTCACTTTGTGGAATTTTGTATTTCGGTATTTGCATCGATTGTTGTTTAAGTACAGCTTGGAGTCATTTTAATACCAGTGGAGATGAAATCTATAGTCCACCTGCTCCGTGGCGCGCGTTAAAGGACATCTGCGGCGCAGTACTGTGAAATGTAACCTCCCGCATTTGCGGAATATTTGGCAATTATAATATAAGTGATTGGCTTTCAAACTCGTATTATACTGCAAATTTACTACAAATATTTCAAAAATTTCAAACAAAGCAGCAGAGTTTCAGAAACCGCCCGGAGCGCAGACGTCCGCCGCGCGCTCTGGAGCAGAAATGCGCGCGACGCCTCAAACTCTCCGGGACTTTTAGATCTTATCACCAAGTTTAACAAACATTTAGCAACAGTTTTTTAATTTTTCTCGGCTTGTTCTGTTTGCTTTATTTTCGTATTTCTGGAGGAGAAGCTCGCTGTAAACGATGTGTTCTGAGTTATTTTGTGCGCTCATCTTTTCTCTCTCTCTCCCCCTTTTCGCAGAGAACTCCCATTTCTCACAAAGTCATCGAGAAACGGAGACGGGACAGAATTAATCGCTGTCTTAACGAACTAGGAAAAACGGTACCCATGGCTCTGGCAAAACAGGTATTGTGAAAATTGTTACACATATTTTATTTTAGAGCGAACTAAGTTATCATCCAATATCTATGATTTAGCAGGGACACGTGTATCAGCAGATATTTATTAGACGTAACGTAATATTTGCGGTTCTATAATTTATGATTTCTTATGTTTTGGCAGAATTCTGGAAAACTGGAGAAGGCTGAAATCTTAGAAATGACAGTTCAGTACCTGCGAGCCCTGCACTCGGCGGATTTCCCCCGTGGGAGAGAAAAAGGTGAGCAGACTTGTTCCAGAGCTCTGACGCTTTACGCATACGGAGCGCACATTTCTCTTACTACACCGTGACACATTTTCCACAATATTGCATAGTTACTAACATGATTTATCTGAATATATATGTTTTTTTTGTTTGACCTCATTTATAGTTACACATTTTGTTGCAAGTCCATCTTTACGCACACGGATCAGACCACGAGAAGCACATCATTATCATTATTTCACATCTGCGCACTTTGACTCTTTCTAGGTGAGCTGTTGGCTGAGTTTGCAAACTACTTCCATTACGGATACCACGAGTGCATGAAGAACCTGGTGCACTACCTGACCACAGAGGACAGGGCTGAAACCAAAGACATCAAGTACGCACGGATCCTCGCCTTCTTACAGTCCAAGTCCCGTGTGGTCACCGAGCCCGTGTTCGGATCCGTCGGCTCGATGCCGGAGCCCTCTGACTTCCTCAGCCAGCTGCACTCCTCCCCGGAGCACCAAAGCCACAGTCCCTCCGAGTCCGTGTACCAGCAGAGTCCGCCGGGACACTTCTCCTGGCACAGCTCGGCCCGCAGCCCGGGCATCTCGTACCCAACAGTGCCTCTCTCTGCGCACACGCAGCAGCACGGTGGATACTTGTCACCGGTGCAGGGACTCGATCACCACTATTTCAACTTCATCGGTCACACGCACGCAAACACGTTTAGTTTGCACAGTGCACAACACGCCATGTAAATACGTATGCTGTGTTTTGTTGTCGTTTTTATTTATATATATTTGTGAATGGTTGAAACAGATCATGTACATGTTGTAAATAAATATTTCTGACTAAAACTAATCTTGTTTGGTCATCATTTACACTTTTAGGAGGTTAAGTAACGCGCCATGTGCGTAAATACGCAAAAACTTACATTGATGTTGTTTTTATGTAAGAATGAACTGTTCAGAATAAAAAGAAGAGAAGGACGTTACATCAAGTGTAACGTTGTGAAAACAGGTTTTTCAGTCTTCAGCTAATCATTTTTGTGATTTTGCCAAACATATTATTACTGAAAAGAAATACAGAAAAAAGACATCTTTTTATGATATAATATTAAATTGGAAATTTCGCTTATTATGCCAGTTTGGAGTACCATTTCATTGCAACGTGGATAATTTGATAGAATGTGGTAAAACTTTGCCTAAATCTCATTATTTGTGGCTTACAACCACTTTTTCCTTCACTTTGCTCCACAGACCTGGTTATGGGCTGACCTGTGGGTTTAATGGGTGTCACAGCAGGTTGCAAGGGGGGCAGACATGGGGTTGACTCCCACTGGGCCACCCACTCCTGACTTAAACAAACCTGCAGTTAACAAAACCATTGACCCACCCAACACCCCCATTCTTTTACATCCAAACCTGTTATTGAATACAAAAGCATTTTTGGGCCTAACAAGGTAAAATAAGTCAATAAAGAATTCTATAAAAGGTTTTACTGAATGTGTTGGTATAGAAAATTAACAATAAAATGTTTTCCTCCTTCTGAAATGTAGCCAAGTTTTACTATTTCCATTTATTTAGGGAAATTGGAATATTTATCAGGTGGAAAAATGGATATTATGTAGGGAGGATAAAAGTTTTTATTTATGTGTAAAATTTGCTCTTTCTTCTTTCAAAAACAGAAGCTAGAGAGCAGCATTACACCCAGTCTGTGAGACCTGTGAGCTCCATGAGCCTTTTAAATGTTTCAAAAGGAAAGCCATATTGGGAATAGTCACTGACAGAAAAGGGCTTTTTGCCTCCCACAGAATAAGGAATTACTCTGATCAAAAGAGAATTGTTTTTGCCAAGCTTGTGTCTGCTGTATGTGACCACAGGGTCTCAATAAATGCATTAAACTGCTTCCAGCCTCCTTCTGTCGTTCTTTAAGTAAGTTGTATGGTGTTGGATTGTAAAAAAAAAAAAAAGAAAAGAAAAAAAGAAGAGCTAGAAAAAGAAAGCATGGGGGGGAAACTCCTTGTTGTTTTCTTAACCAAGGAGCCCCATTGTGGTGCATCTGAAAGGGGAACAAACTCTGTGTCCTTGTGCTTTATCCTTGAGTGATTGCGAAGAAAAACAATCAACACCATGAAATCAAAGTTTCTCTCTGAGAGGAGTTCAAGAAAACACATTTTTCTCACTCAGTTTTCCTTTAAAAGCAAAGCGGATTTTTTTTTATCTATCTCTTATGTCATCTTACCTGGGCATATTGCTGGCAAATGATGAGCAAGGTGTGCCACAGGTGCCCTGATATGTGTGCTGACGTGGATGGACAGATATGATGGACGGATGGATTGTTTCTGGGTGGACGGGTAGATGACGGACGCATGGATAAGCCCACATTAACCGCCTGGATGGTTGGATAAAACCACATTAACCAGCCCCTGAGAAAAAAAAAAGAAGACAAGCAACCAGAAAGCAAATGAAAGAAATGAAAGACAGTGTCCGTGCAGATGGAAAAAAGTGACAATACGATGAAAGAAAAAAGGCTTTGAGGAAATACTTGGATCCCTACAGCTCCAATATTGGTTTAAATCCTGACTCTAAACAGGAATAAAAAGACTCATGTTCAGCCAGATGAGAAAGATTTAGCCAAAGCACATCACATGAATAATAATAAATTGAGCAAGGATAAAAAAAAAAGGATTCCCAACCATTTATTGTCATGTAAACTGAGCCGCAGTGGTAAAGCTTCAGTTCGACAATGTTTGTCTTTCGCATTAATGTCACATGCTGCACATTAACAATCCAGCCTTTCGAAATATTATTCATCACTGGAACGTCAAAGGGAAGCACGATTTACACTCCAGACTTTGATGAACACGAACTCGGGGAAAGTTTATGACGAAAAGAATGAGTGTCTGGACGAGGAGAGAACAAGAACATTTTTGTATTTTATCAGCGTACGAGCATTTTGTAAAAAAAAAATAAAACAACTAACAAATAGTTGTTTCGTGTGGTGTCATGATTTTGACTCTATTGTCTCATATTACACACTTTGTTGTAATAACAAAGCATTTTGTATTTGTTTTTTCTTTATACCCTCCATCCAGTTTCACTCCTTCAGGATCTTTGTAGTGAATATTTTGTCATTTGTCACATGCTATTTGTGACAACTTTACAGTGACTATCAACTTTGGTCTGTATCATTCTCAGAATATTTTATTCTTTTGTATACAGTAGATATGCCTTGTATAGGAAGTTTCAAGTTATTTATCTAATGATTTGTTATCCTACATATGGTACCGTAATACTTGAATTTCTCTGAATGCCAACAATGAAAAAGATCTTATCTCATTTGATCTCATCTTAACTTATCTCTTATCTATAGGTCTTAAAGAAAATTAAAACAAGTAACTTTTGATGCAAAATGTAGCAAATTTCTAGCAAGTGTACCATTAATTATTTGTGTAGAATAGATTATAGTGTTTCATAATATAATATGACTTTAGTGATAATCAAGTTGCATTCTTCTTTGATATGTGGTGGAAAGCAACTAACTACATTTACTCAGGCAGTGTAGTTAACCAGTTCTTTCTTTTTTAATTCACCCCATTTCTCAGGCAGTTATATTTTCCTCGCAAATCAATATTTTACAAACAATATACATTGCCTGTACGTAAAAGATGCGTTTTAGTAATAAAAGTTCAAAATACTGTGTACACAGGAACGCACAGTAAAAATTACACTCTGTAATAATACAACACTGTACAGGGTCACTCTGCATCACGTTTTAGTACTTTAAGAGCACTTTGCTGAGGATAAAACTTTGGATGGAGAGCCGTTTATGTTGTTGTGTTGCTGCTTAGTGTAAAGATCTAAATATTCCTTCCACCTCTGGTAGAAACAGAAATAACCTGCTGCTCAATTTCTGCCAATAATCAATCAAATAAAGTGATTCATTAGTTCTGTTAATTGTTTTCCCATTATCAAGAATATTATGAATAAACATGCTTAAGATGATTCTTCTATGTTGCAGCTGAGGTTTTCTCTCATGTGGATGAAACAGCACTTGTGGGAGAATACGTGGGTGCTTCTGAATACCTGTATTGTACATGCACTGTGGCCTTATGGTTCTCAACCTGAGACACGGGACCCCCAAAGGATCCCATAAATTAATATCAGGGGTTAAAAACTGACAGGAAAAAATAATCTTCTTAACAACTTATTTTTTCTTGAAGAGTCCCTACAGTGTTATGCTTTCAAAGAAATTTTACTTGTGCAGTGAGAATATATCTACTTTTCTTAACCTGATGAAAACAGTCTATATAAAAACTAGGGTGTAAAAGCAACAATTTCATTTATGCACGACGTGACTATTTCTTGGCTAGGGAACAGACTTTCTGGAGTCACTGTTGGAAATAAGGCAATACAAACCCCCCTGAGGGAAACACTTGATTGTCATTTTTAACCTTCAGTTTTTTCAACGATTAAATAAGAGAGATGTTACGTGTTAATTAGAGACTGTTATTGAAGCTGGTAGGCAGATCTTCTATCTACAGAGCCAGGATAGCTGTTTTCCACTTCTTCTGGTCTTTATGCTAAGCTAAGCCAACCACCTGCTGGCTGCAGCTTTAATGCACAGACATGAGAGTGGCATCAATACTCTCAGCAAGAAAGTGAATTAAGTGCATCTTGGGAGGAAAAAAAAAGTTGAACTACTCCTTTCGAGAGGTCATGAGCCAAAAAAGGTTGGGGAACATGGCTTCGGCCCAAAGTGACCTGTAAATGGCCTGTAAGTGTCTGCAAGCTCCTGTTATGATCTTTGCACCCAAAGTCGGGCTTAGGCAGTCAGATAAGCTTCTGAGAGCACAACAGCAAATCTCCTCTTCTTTACCATCGTGTAGTGAGTGTGTGTATGTGTGTGTGTGCGTGTGTGTGTGTGCTTGAATGAGGGGTACAGTCGAATCTTGGGAGTGAAGCCAAAGAAATACACAAGCTGTGAGAAATCCAACAGTCAGTGCTGGTCGGTAATCAAAGTCCTCCAGTGGCATCGGATCTCCGCCGGCTCACCTCAGGATGGTCGTCTGATCTCCAGCATGAAAAGACAGAGACAAGGGGGGGGGGGAGGCAGAGAGAGGGAGAGAGGAGGAGGAGAGAGCAGAAACAGTGAGAGATGGAGGGAGCATTAAGAAAAGGGGGGAAAGGGATGAAGATCATTCCCACAACAGATACCACTATCTCACAGGGTTGAAAGGGCCCCCTTTCTTACACCACTCCTCCCCCTCCCTCCCTCTCTCCTCCTCCCCCCTCCCCTCGCTTACCAATAATGCCAAAACTTGGCAGCCAACCCAGCAGCGCATGAGCAACAGTTTCCCATCAGAGAGAGAGAGAGAGGCAGCCATCCTAGTGCCTTGGCACCAGCGATGTCTGAAGAATGACGGGCACTGTAAGACGAGAGCAGACATGAATGGAGTCTGTTAAGAGGGAGAGAGGGAGAGAGAGAGAGAAAAAAAACACAGCACGTATCAATGCCTTTTGATTGTCTGGGAGTGATTCTGGTGAGAGAACATCACTGAGTTGACAATATTTGACCTGATGATGAGTTTTTCTACATAAAAAGATAAAACATTTGTGAAATAAAGACACAAAAGAGACACGTATATTTCTACGTACATTTAGACATTTTGTAGTTTTTATTTTTCATTCAGGCTCAGTGACGTTAGACCGAACAGGTCCGCTATGAAAGTTTCTGCATGAAGGTTGTAAATAGTCCCCCCCCTCCGCCCCCTGCCAGGAGATGAGGGCTTCACCTTTCTGCACTTGGCACAACCCTCTCTGTACTCACCAGCAATGCCATCAGATTATGCAAATCCATGGAGACGTCCTATTCAACACTACCTCCATTTAGAACTGAGATATTTGAGCCAAAAAAAAAAAATGAATAGAGTGATAAAAGAGGCTGTGTTTTAGTGGAGCGAGAGCAGGGAAGGGTCAAAGACATCTCTGGTACAAATGAAAACATAATGAATACTGTACAGAGCATCCCACTGTGGACCATCAGCACAGTCACACCCTCGCTTTCCTTTTTCTTTGTCTTTTACTATTGTCTGGTAAAGTTTTTTTTTTTCTCGCGTGCAGCCGCAGACGATCTGAGAAATATGGAGGCAGAGAACGGCATGGGAACAGTCCAACAAGCGTGCGACGACACACTATAGAGAGGAGCGTCGAGTTAAAGAAACAATACAAAACAAACAACAACAAACAAAAAGAAACAAACTGGGACCAAACTCTTTGTTATTCATGGGAAAAAAGAGCAAGCTTGTTAACTTGCACAATTAAGGCATCATTTGCCAAGAGAAAGTGCAGTTCTTTGTTTTTGGGGGACAAAAGGTTGAGAAAGCGTGTTTTAGATCGACACCGTGAGCCTCGTGAGGGTGGGTTTGGTTATCTGGTGTGCCACAACAAGGGGCACTTTTGTCACGAGCACAGACAGTGTGACATCGGAAAGTGCTTGAGATAAATCAGGTGATTTTGCATGGTAGCTGGACAAAGAGCACCATACATTCCAGTTCCTGTGTGTGTTTATAAAGGGAGTATGTGTTAAGGAGAGGCCGATAATAACACAGTGTGAGTAATTTCACAAGACGTCTCCAATAGAGTGGCATAACTTAAGATTTAAGGCCTTTTTGTTAAAGACTAATGCCATTAAATCTGACAACATCAATAAATTATTCAGATTTGGAAGAATATGTAAAATTAAAGAGGCCTTGATAAAGATATTTGCCTTATTGGGGACTCCTTTAAATTTAGAAAAATAAAGCTGGAATAATTTTTTTTTTTTTGTTAACATGTTGCTTCTGTTGGGATGACTTTTTTTTCTGTCAGTGGTTTTTAACTTTAAGAACACAAACAGTAAAGTATAAATACACTTCAGTGCCTCCATTGATTTATTTATACTTGCCTCTGGCTTTCTTATAGATCACAACAGAAGTATATGCATACAAGGAATTTGAATTTGCAGTTATCAGTCCAGTAAAATGAAGAAAATGGCTGACAATAAAATATAAAAAAAAAACATGAACAAATAAAAAATGTTAGATATTTGAACGAGGAAGATGACTAAAAACAACTTTTACTCGTTGAAGATACAAAAAATGCTCTAAATATACCTTAACTTCCCATAAAAATCTTGCAAAAAGTGTTTCATTTTTACCCACCAATGGTTAAAATATGGGATTTTATATTTTTTAGCACAAAGCAGCATCTTTTTTCTATTCCTTAAAGTTTAGGAACATACAAACAAATCTGCAACTGATCTTCACACATAAATTCCTTTATGTTCTCAAAAACCTACCTAAATGCATTTTTGCTCTGGTACACTCCTTTTTTACAGATTCAGGGAATTTGAGCACATTTCATTCTTTACTAAAGTCCAGAGAGGGAATATTGTCTTCTTTGCTCCACTACATTTTTCTGTCAATGGTTACTTCAATACAGATCTACACTTTTCATACAAAACATTTGATGATCTTATAAAATGTGATGCTGCTAACATTAACACATCTGTCATAATGCCACTCAAATGAAAAGCAATATGGCAACACTGTGATTGATAAGGACTTTTAATTCTTTATAAAGAGTTTTACTCTGTTGGTAATAAATAATGTGTACTTTTATTGAGTTGAAGTTTGAAATGCAGGACTTTTACTTGTAACAGATTTCAGTATTTTTATTTAGTGGCATGGCAACTTTTACTGTAACAAAGAAGGTATAGTTTTAACGGTGACCACTTTAGTGAAGTGATGAGATGTAATTTTAGTGTGCCTGGCCATTAAATTATGAAGTGCCCAAAAAAGTAGTTCAAGTATATCCTACTCATAATAAGTTAGGGATACTGTGGCCCCAATATGTAAGGCACACTGTACACAGTGAGACCATTACGTGGAAAATACAAAGTGAAGTGTGTCTATCACCCTAATACAATTGCCTCCCTATCCCAAAAATCTCTGAAGTGAAACAAACACCGTATGTATGACATCCACTGAGTCTCTCACAATATCCCTAACTTGAGTGGTTTCTGCAGGACTTTACTCAAAGCAGGACTATAATCGTCAAAAAGCTTCAAAAGGGAAATAATTTGATTATGCTGTAACCTGCCCATCACTTCACATTTTATTACCCTGTGTCACACTGGTAACGCACCTCTTTCTCCGCCGCTCTGAGAGCGGAGCTCAAGATGGAAACCCCATCTTGGGATTCAATGAGGAGCGCCGTCCTTTCAGCTTCAATCGCTCTTGTGCTTGTGAGGCTGCATTCACGTGTGAAGGTTTCTTTGAGAAAGCCTTTAGGTTGTACTGAGGCTGGTTTATTCCTGCCAGAAATCTTTCTCAAACATAACGCTTCAGTGGCGCACAGAGAATATGAAAACCGACAATGTGAATCAGGGGAATGCAACGTGAGGCTCTTTTGGGAATCTGAAAAGCCGTGGGTGATGTGGTCAGACGGTCACAGCTGAGGCACCTGACAAACTTGACGCCCCGGTCGACTCTTTGCAGGGCCAAAAAGAAAGGGTAAATAAAACCCAGGGGTCCTAATGTGCTCCCTGTGCGCTTGGCTGGACTCATGAGGGGCGAGCGTGGTATGTTTGCCCCTTTTGTCCAGCGAGATGATGGCCGCTCCTCTGTATTTAGCTGCGTCCGGGGCCAGCGTAGGGCCAGCGAGGGGGGACCCCGGGGCACCGCAGGTCACCCTCTGAGGTCACCATCTGAGTAACCAAGCCAGAGAAAGATATAAAGCAGAGACGAGATTGGCAGCCGAACACTTCATCACAAGTAGATGGCATGCAGTCAAACTGAATGAGATCCCACAAATACATTTTCTCGTGTGAATGCTTTAAGTGTGACTGAATGCTTTTTATATGACTGAAAGAGCTTTATTTTTGCATGGGAGGCCACTTTAGGATAAATTGAAGATAAAGAAAGAGCCAAAGAAAAACATTCGCACACTCTGAGAAGAAACACTGAGCAACAACGGCAGCAATTTCTAGAATGATATTGTGAATTTAAAGAGTTTCCTTTAGTTATAATTGTCCCGAGTGGTCGTGTGGCAGTGGTCATCGTGTTGGCGGGCGAAGCGGTCATACCCTCTCTGACCTCGCCGTGACCTTCACAGCAGGGCACCCATGTCGGACACCGAGAACATGATGCAGCACAACGCGGACTGTGAGACAGCAACCACATAAGGCAGGAAATCAGCCTGGAACAATAAGAGTCAGTCACCAGCTGGACACAGCTTCCAGCTGGTTCCAACAACCTTTTTATGATTTTAAATTCATGACTGAATATTTGGAACTAATGTACACTATGTGTAAGCATATACATATCTCACTAAATTCTCATAAGTTTGTTTGAGTGTTGTATGATATTGGTACAGACAGCAATGAGAAAAAAGAAAAGAGGTTTCTGCATGTGAGGGTCTGAGTATACTGACACAACACTTTGATTCTTGATTCAGAATATTTTTAAAAGTATTTTTTGGGCACTTTTTGCTTATATGTGGGTATCATTTAAGAGATGAATAAATAAATAAGGAGAGAGAGGGAGGTTGACATGCAAAAAATATCCCCACTCCAACTGGGAACATTGTGATGATAAGACAGATCTTAAAGCCCCAGTAGGCCTCCAGGGTGCACTTACCCCCTCACCCCCATCTCAGTCTTTGTTAGCAAACAAAATATAAGAATTTTGTGTAGTTTTGGACATCAAGCGGGCTTTGACTTGAGGTTATTTTATCAGCCATTTTTTCATTTTGTCGCTCCTTCGTTGCAATTCATGGCAGAATAGCAGTCAAACAAACACGAAGGAGTGTTGTTTAATACCCAACATTAACACCCATTAGGAAAACAAACAAGGACTCAAGGGTGCATCATTCAGGGGTACCTGCTCCTCTCAGAATTGGCAGCTCTCCCTGCCGACATGCCAACATCGAGGGTGACTCTCAGGCTGGGGGCTGCAATCCATTCACCAACGATTAAACAAACAAGGTGTATTTCCATGACACTCTGAACAGAAAATCTATCGAGACAAAAGCTCTTTCAATGTCCTCGGCATAACCACATAATGTTGATTCAGAATAACCGTACATGAGTTACTGTAGGCGCTCCTTTTCATTTTTTTTTCCAGCAATTCTGCAGAGCCTTCCATTACAGTGCCAGTCTCTCTGAGATCACAAGAAATGCTTGATTTCACAAACATTTTACTGCAGCTAACTGAGGCTGCTCCGAGTGGGCAATAAGGAGGTAAACTTTTCTTAAGGAGTGATTTGCTGAAAAAATGTAAAACAATCTTTCATTACTATTTCATTACTGAGACTTCTATAAAATCATCCTAAAGAAAGAATATATTCAAAACTTTAATGCTCCCTCATAGTGAGGGAGTGCTAAGAAGTTTATCTTTTGATTTCAAAATAGCATCTGCAGGGAAATGCATCAAGACAGAGCCAATTAAAATTTTACATTGACTGAGAGCTGAGCCTCTACACCCTGGTCTTTAGGTTTCAGTCACGTATTCTCTGCTAAAATCCAGCGGTAGACTGAGAAACAGGAGGATTAAAACAGCCACAGAACAAGCCATCGCTTGTGGGGAGAAGACACCCACAGATAACTTTCTGAATGGCTGTCTACGCTTCCCCTTTTCTCTCCCCATCATAAGATAGGAGAAGGGAGAAAAGGGACTAACAAGATGCACATTTTACATTGAAAACTTTTATTGTTCCCCTCCTAATCTGGCCCACCATCTGAGAGAAGGGCTGCGTTAAAGAGCTGGGGGCTTTAATGGGAGGACCAGAGCCAACTCAGGGACAGGGGAGGAGAAGGGGAGAGAAAGGGGGTTGGTCTTTGGCTTTAAGGAGGGGATCAGTTGGGAAGTGTAGAATGGATGTTTCTTTTTCTCTATGGGGGGAACTTTGTCTCTGACTGTTGTTTGTATCTGTCTTTCAGGGGCCTGATCCCCGTGGGCCTGGACAGAGAGATGCCTCTATATGTGTTTGCATGTGTGGAGCAGTGAGTGTGTCTATATGTGTGTGTGTGTGTGAGGTAGAGAGAAGGAGAGAGACTGATGGTGGGATCTACCCCTCTTCTTTCCTACAGCTGCAGCTCAGCGGATTAGCCGTCATCCACAAGGCAACATTACACAAGTAGCCTTTGAACAAAAGTCATGGATACTATTAATGATATGGTAATCCGTAATGGAGCTACCTCCCAGTAGTGATTATACTGACATGGGAAGAATGTCCAAGAGTCCTGGACGCAACTACCCAAACAACACTGTGGCTATTGTTGGCAGGCCTGGTCTGTGGCCTGCACCTACATCCACTGGCATCAGCCGGCATCAACAATCCCTTCCTCCGACACACACACACACACACAAACTGCCCCCTGCTTTCTTGACACCGTTCCCTCCACCCCGATCACCCTATGAATAAAAATGAAAACCCAAAAATGGATGTAGAGAAAGAGAGGGAGGGAAAGGGTGGGAGCAGAGAGAAGAAAAACAAAGTGTCTTGGCTAGGATCAGCCAGGGATTTCTCCCTATGTGGTTCCCACACACTGACTCGAGCTGGATCCCTCCTCTCTGTCTCTACCACCGGTCCATCCTTTCTCCCCGCGGCCTAGGGGAAGACCACACAAACACTGAATGATTGCGCGATTTAATCTGGGACGGTGGCGGAGAGGATGAGAGTTGAGTCAGTGCTCGTCTTTTCATTCCTGGGGTGCTACGAGCTACTTGTGTGGGTGTGTTGGGGTGGAGGTGCGGGGGGTGGGAGCAGGGGAGAGGCCACTGTTTGCCTGGGTAAATGTTCGCCGTTGGACAGGCTGGGTCACAGCAGGGGTGTTTAACCCGAAAAACTTGTGTCTTTTAAATACAATTACCAATTTCCCTGTTCAGCGCTGCCTCTAATCCACTCTGAAGTTAGTCCAGTTAGCGAGGTGAACACACTCAGGGGAGCTTAGTGGATAACAACTGTGCATAATGTCCTAAATGATGTGCCCAAGTTGGATAATTGAACCAATAACATGCATTTTGGTGCAAAATCAACAGACTAGAGTTTATGTAGTGACTCAGCTGTTCATACACAAAATAAACGCTTCAGGTTTTTTGTTTTGTCAGCTCAGTAATTCAAGACTATTATAACAGATTTGCAGATATGACATGTATTTCTAATGTTGATGTGTTAAACATGGTAAAACACAATGTACTGTTCTTTGGCTGCAGCATAAGCTTTGGGCAAAGAAAGCAAAATGGTTATTGTGAAATACAAATTAGTGAGGTATGTGGGATCTTAAACAACAAGGTTGTAAAGTCAGAGTCATTAACGCAAATCAAAGTGCATGTGC
>JAOXYL010000061.1:14322112-14343169 GCA_028564955.1 Terapon puta
TCAATGCTTATGCTCTGTGCCAGTTGATTTTCTCAGGCTGTTCTAAAACCAATAAAGTGACAGATTAAGAAATGCAAACATGCCAAAAGGACAAAAAAGTATCTAAATGAAACATAACAGTATACGAATTTGCAGAGCAACAGGGAGCAGAAAAACACTGATGCAATAACAGTTACATCCAACAACCACATTCTGCACATATGGAATGAAGCAATAAGATAAAATATGGTGCTAGATCCTAATTATTAATGTGAATAAAATGCTAACAGAAGATTGTTGAATGTTTATTTTTAAAAGGCATCCACTGATTTAGCATGGACAAACAAAAGGATAACATAACATAAAATGCCTAAAACAAATAAATACAGCAGAAATATCTTCTGTTTTGTGTCACTCAACCCCCAACACTTCCACATTTATTTTATTGTCAAATTGCATGAACTTGTAGTCAGCTCCAACTAACGCTGAGTCAAGTGACATCACTTGAGGCAATTTACCAGATTTTGTGCGAGACAAGACTGTATTAAACTTTTTTAAGATATGCAATAGTAAGACCTGTAAACAAACTCTCATGTGTAAAATTGGCAAAGTTCATCTTTAAAGGAACTGTTCTTTGTTGTTGTTGTTTTCTTGTTACATTAGGGTGATATAACTAACTTACTATTAGAACTAAGATGTTTCTTGTTGAGCGGGATGTCCATCTGCTGCTTGATAATTAACATGAGTGATGAATGACTTTTAAATCCTTAATTACAAACCAGCATATAGAGAAGGGAAAATGTCTGTATTCTCCACATGCTAGCTCACCAAAACTTTGCTCCTTTCTTTATAAAGGTATTAAAGTCTTGACTATCATTTGGATTGTGAAATTAAAGATGATACATTAATGTTAATTGGAAAATTAGCAGCATTTAAAAGGAGACATTGTTCTTAAATTCTTATTGTTTAAACAACAAATGAAATGTTCATAAACTTTTATACATCACCTCTAAACTGGGGATTGGATTGGCAATCTTGAGTAACCACAAATGGATGGTATGAAATCAGTAAATCAGTCATTTATATAAAATCAGTCAATCAATCATTCTACACTAACAATACAACAATGATTTAAAGTTAAAGTTATTTGTCAAAGGCAAACCCACTCTTGTTCTGAAATATCTCAAATATCTTCTCCTTTTTTGCGTGTAATACGACAGAGAACTTTTATTCCTATTATTCACGTAAGACAAGTTTTTGTAATTCATAGCTAATAATGCAATACAATGCAAATAATGTTTACTTTGCAGCCCTACAAAATAAGAAATGATGATGAAGAGCAAGTATATTTCGAGGATTACATGTCAGACTTTTCAGAAGCTGAGACTTAAAACTTGCACCATGTTTGAGATGCTCTTGGACAGAGAAGCGAGCTGGTCCTGTGGGGGACTTTAGTCTCCCCTCCCAGAGGAGACCTTGTTGTTTGAGCTCCTCTGGTTAATAAAAGCACCGAGCGGCGGGGGAACCTTTCCATTTATGATCTCAAATATCAGATGCAGGCATTTCATGAGGGAAGTAACACCGCAGGGAAGGTGGAGATGTGTGCATCCTGACCCAGTGATACAAAAGAGTCATATCAAATAAAAATAGTCTATCAGTATTCTGTAGGCATGTAAAGACACACTGAGCACCTCTGTCATGTACACTTGAAGTCCTGTGTGAGTAAGGGAGAAACACTGTCCCTTCATAGTTTCACGTGATAGGACCAGCTCCAAAGGCTGATCTAAACAGAGAAAAAGTCAGTTGCATGCGAGGAGTCGCCTGGAAATAATTTCTCTTTGCTGATAGGTCGCCCAGCTACACCAGCCCCACTTGCGCATGGATTGGCCTGCTGCTCCTTCCCCCCCACCCCAGTTTCTCATTGGCTTTTGGCAAAGACAGTTCCCTGCCATCATTTGCCCGTGCAGTTTTCAATGAATATTGCATGTGGTCCCCCTTTTTCTTTTTTTTTCTGTCTTTCTCTTTTTTTTTCGGTGCCGATCGTTTGAATCAGCGGCGAGCAGGAGGAGGAGGAGGAGGAGGAGGAGGGGAGGCATCCTGGAGGAGACGCGGCGGATGATGGAATTTCTCCCAGAGACCGCAGCCGCTCGACCAGGACCGTCTGCGCCCCGAGATCAGGAGATAAGAAGGTAAAGAGAGAGAAAGAGGAGAGGAGAGGAGAGGCTGCAGCGGGGGGGAAAAGATGTTCTGCGCCAAGCTGAAAGAGCTGAAGATCTCCGGAGAGTGCCCGTTCTCCAGCGGCGCCAGGCACCGTGAGCGGGCAGACTTTGAGGGGCGCGCAGGTGACGCCGCCGCCGACCCGCTGCCCATCTCCAGGGACCTGCACGGCCACGCAGGTGAGGATCCGCCTCAGCAGAGGACCGCCAGAGCCAAAGTTAACCTGCACACGCTCGGCGAGAGCATCCGAAAGCTGGCGTGCCCCGAGGTGAGTTTTTTTTTTTCATTAAGAGAGAGACGTGTGAATATGTCAACATGTCAACTACTTCTGTGTTTTAGATTCACGGAGAGAAGCAAAAATAATTAAAAAAACAAACAAACAAACACATCTTCACTGCATTTGGATGCATTTGGTGTCAGCCTGCACGCACAGACGTCGACGCCGCTTACTGACACACTCACACACACACATTTGTATGTATGTGTAGAAGTATATATTTAATTTGTGGGCGCTCCTGTAAATAAAGCTGCTGGTGAGCCTCGCCAGACGGTGACCTTTAACTCGCTCAACACTCTGTCACACAGTTTCAAAGGCTGCACGCTGCCCTCCAACGAATGATGAGACTATCAGATCACAGCAGGGACTCTAAGAGGTAACACGTGTGTCTGTGTGTGTGTGTGTGTGTGTGTGTGTGTTTAAATACAGACATCAGAAACAGCTACACTGCTGCAATTACTACAACCAGCGCTGTAAATGATAGGCCTGCACCGCCACCGCTGCCACTGTATTTATTCAAAGTAATGATAACGATGGTGATGGTGCTCAGATGTTACAGCCTCTTTTGGTCCTCTGTCGAGCTGCGATGTTGGTCAGCATCCCTCTTTGCTGCTCAAACTGCTAGACTCATACTAACGTTGATAACAACAAGGTGTGATGCAGACTCAGGCTGCTATGGATACCCGCAGACAGAGAAATCCCTCTCAAATCTGCCGGAAAACACATTACTATAGAAATAGAATTCACTCTGTGTAGACTCTGTACATTTCTCAGCATATCCACAGACCTGATGTGCAGCTCAGGCAATACATCGATGAGTTGATCAGTCATTACGGTTTGGAGGCCAAAATGCCAGATGTTTGGTTGTGTAACGTGAGAAATTGTGATTATTTTTCACTTTAACTTTTTTTCTAGGCAAATTAATTACTTGATTAATTGAGGAAATCTTTGGCAGATTAAGTAATCATGAAAATAACGGGCAGCTGCAGCTCTGAGTTCAGCTAAAGACGAAAAAAAAAAAAACAAACAGAAAAAAAAATGGTCCAGCGAGCAGCGTTTTGTGTGTCTAACTTTGATATCTGTTGTCTTTCCAGTCCAGTAATTTGCTGCACAGACTATCAGAGCTGCAGTGAGGAGCCGGAGCATTTAGTGGAAATGATGAACATCTACTCAGCCAAAACAGGTAACGTCAAATCTGAAATACGTCATGCCTATTTTTAAATCAGTTCTGGATATTGTGGCCTTCCCGTTCTCACCTGTTTCCCTTCGTGTATCCGACAGCAATCCAGATGGACGCTTTGAGAGTTGCTCTTGGCGAGGAGCTCTTCAACATGTGTTATGAGGAGGACGGACACATTTTGAAGGTGGTGGGGGGGGCTCTCCACGATTTCCTCAACAGCTTCAATGTCTTGTTGAAACAGAGCAGTGCGCAGCCCAACCCGGACAGAAGGGATTGTGTAAACGAACCTTCGGTGCTGTGCTTAGACAAGGATCTGGGTCTGCTTACTGTCTATTTCTTCAACCCCCGTCCGACCACTGAGCTCTTTTTCCCTGGAGTCATCAAAGCTGCTGCTCGCCTGTTGTATCACACCACTGTGGACGTGCTGATGGACCCCCCCGGTGCTAAAGACAGCATCTTGCAGTCCAGCCCGCAGCCCAGTCTTCTGTACACAGTTGTAGTCAAGGATGCTAAAAACCTGAGCCCCAGTCCGCTGCGGGCCACCTCAGCTGGGACCCTTCCTACCTCTCTGTTCTCCACCATCTTCCCTTTCCACCTGATCCTGGACCAGGACTTGGTTCTGGTACAAATAGGACACGGGCTCAGGAAGAGACTGACCAGGAAGGATGGACTGAGGCGGTCTGCTACCTTCCAGGAACACTTCTGTATTGTCTCGCCCCAAATCAAATGTACCTTTCAAGGTATTCTGACCATGCTAAACACACAGTTCATCATCCGGATCAAGCACGGAGTCTCCACCGCAGATAACACAGGGAAGGTACGTTGACATATCTGGAGGATAAAACTAGAAAAGTGGCATCACCGGCTAATGAGTCGAAAAAGGTCTTCTGGTCATAAGTACGATAGAGAGGAAAAAAATTCTGGCTGCTTATAAGCAGTGGAGCTTATTAGTGGTGGACCGGGCCCGAGGTAGAGATCAACATTATACCCCCAACGAAGATCAGAAGCAAATGTCAAACCATTTTATCCATCAAAGGCATAGCCATGCTTCGTGCTATTTATGTGAGGGTGCAGCGCTTTTGGTCGCCATGACGAGAGAAAAGAAGAAGAAAACATGACGGTGGTATAATGACTAATGACATTCGGTCAGAGAGGCTTTCACTCTTGATAACAGCAGCCCTCAAGTGGTAGTTTTGCTGTCAGCAGTCACAGAGTCCAATTAAAACAGGTGAAAGGGGGCAGAAAGCAAGTGTCTCAGTCTCTTCCATGGTTTATGATGTATTACTCAGTTCACTACTGTATGCACAAACATGACTGAAATGTCAACACAAGTGGTACGTTCAACATTAATTGTGTCACAAATGTCAAAATACTTGTGTGGCTTTATTTTTACCTCGAGCCATTGTTGTTATAACAGTTGAGAAGACAGTTTACAGCCATGCTGGTGGCTCTGTGAGGCTGTAACAGTGTGATAGAAATATATTTCATATTGAAGTAAATGTAACTACCAGCATAAAATGGTGTCAGGAATAATCTTTTTTTTAAAGTTTGAAGATAGGAAATATTTGTTTCTACAAAGATAAATGCATTAAACCACAAAATACAGTGCTTGGTTTAAGAACTTAAATATACATTCATTTGATTATGTGCCATGTATCATTTAAGTTAGTTTAGCACATTAGCATGACCTAAGCTGCAAAGTAGAAATAACTATGATAATTCATGATGATGTTTTGCAGGTATAATAGGTTTTACTTAAACTAGTTGCAGAAACCAATTGTTGAGGCTGATGGGAGTGTCATTAGTTTTTGAGGTACTGAGCCATAAAACTAGACAAATTAAGTTCTAGACTAATTAAAATTGTGCCCTCAAGATGGTGATTAAAGTTAGTAGGACTCGCCCCCCGGGAACGATGAATGTCTGTGTAGATTATGACAATCCTGCCAGTAGTTGTCGAGATGTTTCGCCTGTGGACAATAAAATGTTATCGGGTTGGATGGGGTTTATTTTGTTCCACTGAAGGATCAATAAAGCTTCTGGCTTCATTTACTGTGGTGGCTGACAGACAGCTGTACATAGCTGGCCTTTCTTGAATACCACACAAATGACAAGTTTGCTTTTCCTCATGTCGTTGTCTCTATTTATGTCTTGTGGCAGTTTATGTATGCGTTGTATAGTTACAAATACACACATACCACTGAGAGAAAAAACATGATTTTTCTTGTTTAGTCAGGGAATATGTACTACGAGACTTTTTCTTCAGGATGGAGCCTATGTGGTAATCCTACTATGTCTCCTTCAACAAAGTTGATCAGATTCTCATCTTGTGATTTTTTCTTTCAGCTCATGGACCTTAAAGGTCAGATGATCTACGTTTCAGAGTCCAACGCCATCTTGTTTTTGGGCTCACCATGTGTGGACAAGCTGGAGGAGCTAACAGGCCGTGGCCTTTACCTGTCAGACATCCCCATCCATAATGCCCTGCGTGACGTTGTGCTGGTTGGTGAACAGGCCAAAGCCCAGGACGGTTTGAAGAAGCGACTGGGGAAGGCCAAGGCAGCCTTGGAGCATGCTCACCAAGCACTAGAGGAAGAGAAGAAGAAGACGGTGGACCTCCTCTTCTCCATCTTCCCCGGCACCGTAGCACAGCAGCTGTGGCAGGGCCAAACGGTTCAGGCCAAGAAGTTTGAGCGAGTTACGATGCTCTTCTCTGACATTGTGGGCTTTACAGCAGTTTGCTCACGCTGTACCCCAATGCAAGTGATCACTATGCTCAATGAGTTGTACACCAGGTTTGATCACCACTGTGGAGAGCTCGATGTGTATAAGGTGAGCGATTGGAACATGGATTATCATCTGATTTGCAAGAGCTTATAAGAAAGCTGGAACTTTATGTGCTTTAATGAGTCTTTTTCTGAGTTCAGAATTTGTGTAAGTTGAGACATTTCAGGGGTAGCTCATACAGTACAGAGTATTCAGATGTAAATAAACCATTTAACTTTCATTGTCAGACTTCAAGAAACTAGCACCATCAGCAGGGTGACAATCTTGGCATCAAACTATTTTATTTGTTAAATAAAATATCTAAATCTAAATCTAAAAAATGCTAAATGCAAAAGTATTTTCATTAAAAAAAATTTTCTTTACAAATTCTCTACAAATTTTGATGTATTCAAATAGAATTTTCACCTTTATTTTTTTAAGCTGTGAGATATATATATATATGTATATATATGTATATATATATATATATGTATGTATGTATTCAAAGTTCTCATCAAATTTAAGATCACTGTAGCCAGAGATAGGTTTTCTGCAAATTTGACCTCCTAAAATAATTTTTCAAAGCTATCTTTACTCTGCCAGGTATACATATGTGATGGAGAATATGAAGCTAATTTGAATTTAGTTGTGGAAAAAGTCATATTATTTTATTATTTATCATTATCATTTACAAGTATAAGCCTTAGAATTCCTCATATTCAGCTACTATACTTAAGTACTATAAAGCAGGTCACTTTAGTATTTCAGTGTTACAGTAGCTATCGCCCTGTAGGTTATTTAAAATTTTAATTAATAATTGTTTAAGATAAGGTAGCTGCTGGAGCGTTGACTAAAAAAATCTAAAGACATCACAATGTCCAGAAAAAAAAGATGTATCTATAGTGACTCACAGTCAAAAACGTTTTCTGTCTTTTGACAAATTTAGTGGATCATGTAGTATCATAGGATCTATGAAGTACAGTCATTTGATTCACATGCCTTTACATGTTCAAACATTTTAACAAAATTATGCACAATTCCTGAACTAGTTGAAAAGACAGACAGAGACTATAGCTCAAGCTGCGACACAAGCGTCTGCCAGAGCCTGCTAATCTACAGGGAGGTTGGATAATGTAATCAAAGTGTCATGGAAGCATAACAGAGAGAGCAGCATGTTTGACAAATATCTCGTAAAACGCTAGGAAGTCAGAGGTTCCTTTAGGACCCTGTTTCCACTCCACATGTATGGGGCTAAAAATAGTTTAACTTTGTCTCTGCCACGTCGCAGTTGAGTGCTCTCCGCTCCAGATTTACACGTACAAAGAAGAAGAAAAAACTCTTTTTAATATGACCAGGGATCAAGTACTATCACAATTTAAGTTTTATTACTCCCCTGTGTTTTTGCCCTTTGTCTTTTATATAAGACGGAGAGCATGTCACATTGTGAAGAGATATTGATGAATGTCCACTTCACATTTGTCTCTCTGGGGTTATTGTCTTGACGTTTTTAATAAAGTTTTCAGGTTGAATAAGCAATAAACTGTCACTGATAAAGAAGCTCTTGACTTTGGGTAGGAGGGTGCAACACCTTGTTAAATCTTTTTCATTTCTCCCAGGTTTGCCAGGTTACAAATCATTTTAATTATCATCCACTGTATTCAGGTGGAGACCATCGGTGATGCGTATTGTGTCGCGGGTGGCTTACACAAGGAGAGCGAGATGCATGCTGTCCAAATTGCACTCATGGCCTTAAAGATGATGGAGCTTTCAGATGAAGTTATGACGCCCACCGGAGAGCCGATACAGGTGAGGGTCAAGTATTGCTTAGTGTGATACTTGTGATTCAGCTCGGTGATGTAACTTCCAACAATGCAGAAGAGTCTTTATGGTCTACAAAGCAATTGTGGTTTTGATTAATCAGTCAAGGTGTATACATCCTGTGTTACACTATGTTACTGTAATAGTATACATACTTTATGTAAAGCTACCAATTCAAGAGCTAGAAGCAGGAAATGTTAAAGGTATTTGGACATTTGTCTTAGAGGTCTATGAATACCATCTAATAAAAAGAAAGTAAACAAAAAAGGAGAATTACAGGAAAATTTAAAGACAATAAAAGAAAACTTAAAATTCTGTTGACATGTGAAACGTGTTGTGACTTGGTTTTGTTGGTGAATTGCAATGTTTGTCTGCACATCATCAGCAGCATGTCATCATACGTGTGCGTGATACAAACAAAATAAGTCCCTGTTTTTGAAAACATGACTCTGCAGTGCTACCAGTGGTCAAAAACTCCACAGGGCACTTTTTAGTGGGAGTAAATCAGGTATTTATTGTTGGCCAGGGAACTGTGTTGGGCTGTGTGGGCTGTTTAAAGAATCAGTTTAGTGTTATTTTTTTAACTTTTGTGTGATTTGTTGACAAAAGCGATAAAAGTGTTTGTTTTATTTGATAGCTGAACAAGGACTGGAGCTGTATTTATGCCACCACCACCACTACAATTAAATATCATCATAAAGTGCACTCTAGTAATACTACTGATGAACAAAAGACCAGCAGAAGCCTGAATCGTGTTGAATGTTGCCTTTTCCCCCAGATGCGTATCGGCCTCCACACCGGCTCAGTGCTGGCCGGTGTAGTCGGGGTGAAGATGCCGCGCTACTGCCTTTTCGGGAACAACGTCACACTGGCCAACAAGTTTGAATCCTGCAGCCAACCTAGAAAAATCAACATCAGCCCAACAACCCACAGGTGAAGTAACACTACACCACCGTGTACATTTACACAAGTACCACTTGCACCAGTAATATTAATCAAAATCTGTATAATAAGTCATTTTACTTGTAAAGTGTGGTTCTGAATGCACGACTATTGGAGTATTTTTACAGTATAGTACAGTATTAGTAGATAGATAGATTAGATTTACTCAGGGGTGGACACAGCTGACTCAGGTTGCAAATAATTTGTGCATTTTGCATTAGAATTACAATGCTAACTTTTGGCTCCTCTCTAAAACAAAGAAACATAACATTAAATTTACAGTTGTCAGGTTTTAATGAGTCATCACTGTATGGTATCGTTTGTTCCCAGAAGTGGACATTGCAGAGAAAAAAAGACAAAAAAAACAAAGTTCTCTCGGCAGGAAACTTAACTTTTAGAAGAGCGCTGTGTTTCCTCTCGTGTCAAATAATTTGCCACATTGTTTTTAGATTCATGTTTTATTTGTGTGCTCTTTGTCCCAGATTGCTGAAGGATCGCCCGGAGTTTGTCTTCGTTCCCCGGAGCCGACAGGAGCTTCCGGCCAACTTCCCAGAGGACATCCCTGGTGTTTGTTACTTTTTGGAGGCTTCCTTCAAAACTTCAAAACTGGCTCTGAAATGAAGTCGAGCTGCTGCAGAGCCCCAAAACCCATTAAACGTGACAAATCCAGTGAACACAGTGCGAACACCTTGTGTATTTTGGTTTGGGTTGTTTAGATATCGATGATATTGTCTATCAGTCAAACTCCCGCAGCGGCTTAATTACAGAGACGTCAGTTTGCCGTCAAATACTCTGTACAATTATCCACTTGTACATTTGTAGCAGAGATAAATACTCACTTCCTTCAGTTTTCTTCCAGAAAGACTCATCTCTGAATTTATATGGTACAGAAAGTCTTTTTTTTTACAAGCACCCATCACAGATACTGTCTATGAAAGACTTTGAAGTGGTACAAAATATATGAAACATTCACAAGATCTTTTTGAAACAAGTCAGTGGCTGCATCTGGTTTGCTGTAAAGAAATTAAAATATGTCATCTTACATAATGTCAATATGATACAGAAATATATTTTGGATGTCGATCTTCAGTGTGATGTTTCTAACCAGAGTGGTTCCTTTTATCAGGATTGCTTTCTGTAAATATTTGACCGGTCCATTCACATCTGTTTAAATGAGGTACCTGCTACAGCACCTGGGCCTGAAGAGAATTAAAGATAATAAAAGATTGGTGTTATATTCAAGGTGTTATATTTTGGTGTTTTAGTGACAAGTGGTTGAGAAAAGCTGAGGCAAATAATAAAGTTATGTAAAGATTTAGGAAACATCTCACCCGCTTAAGCTGAAATTCACTCCTCTTATAGAATGAAGCAGATTCAGGTGCCTTATGGGAAATATACAGTCAGGATCACAATGTTTAAAAAGTTATTTTTTTTCCTGCGTTTCCGTATTTAGACATGGGTCAGTCTCAGTTTAGACGTTTATAGGTTTGTGGTTCTGACTCGGGATATATTTGTAATAACATGTAACTTCCATTTATTAGACATAAAGCATTCCAAGGTGGCATTTTCCTGATATAAGTAATGTACATGTATTTTTTACTTTTTTTCACTGTACACATGTTTATATTATATTTATTACATTGGTCTCATTGCACTCCTTTCCTATACAGCAGGACTACGACACAACAAGAATACAGATGAATGTTCTACTATCACTCATAATGATGTGCTTTAATTATTATTGTAATGTAGTCAAAGCGCAATAAATATTGACATTAACAGACTTAAGTGACTGACTCTATGGAATATCACAAGAAATTTGCATGGTTAAGTTTGGCTATTGACACAAACTATTATATGGTGTATTACATCAGGATATATAGGTGGTAAAAGTTACATAAAAGTTATGTTATCATATGTGTAATTACAATTCTGAAGTACTTTAATGCTCTTAATTAGTGTCACCCCTTCTTCACCACATTTTCAGAGCATTATGAAATATTAAAATATAAAATACTATCCTTCCCCTCTTTTTACATAAAGTTATCTTTAAATATATGTAGAAACAACAATAAAAACCATTTAAAAGGATATGATGTATTGATTTTGTTTAAACAACCAGAAAAGGTTAGAAACGTTTTCACAATTGGCTCCTTTCTAACATGCTCCAACATTAAAATGCTGCCTAGATGTTAAGACATGAATGAACAGTGATATTGTAATAAAATATTCCCGCATGAGAATATCAATACTCACCTCTAAAAGGAGTAATTATGCATACTTTTTACTCTCGATGTTGATTTTTTTTCTAATAATGCTAATGTTCATATATATATATAACTATGAATACATGTACTCTTACTTTGAAAAAGTAGTTTCATACTGTGCTACTTCTACTAAACTAAAGGTGTGATTGAGGAAAAGCCACATAACCTTTTAGAAAAATAAGTAAAGTGTTATATATCTTCTTTCTCTATGCATATTACTGTGGGATTACTCTGTAACGTTTGTAGTAAAATACGATGTTAAATATGAGACACCGTGTTGCGGTGATTTTTGGTTCAGCAGCATCAGTTGGACGATGAAGCTGCGATCTCATTGGTCAAGAACGGTTTACGTAAGACCCTCTACGATCTCCTATTGGACAGACTCGCTGTCAGACAGTAGCTGAGGAGGGGGAAAAAAGGGGGAATGGCCGCAGAGACTGAGCATCTGTAGCAAACGATGAAGGTTGAGCCAACGATTTTTGCTTAATATTAAGAAGAAAAAGAAGAAAATCTAGCATCATGGTATGTATCTGATGATTTTGTACGCGTGGTATTTAAATTCTGGTAAAATAGGCTGCCTGCCGCGCGACATGGCGTATTTTGCGTTTGACATTTCCTGTTGAGAGACCGCTATGTTACTGTTATACAATAATTTCCCTGTTTATACTCAGCTGAGCATATTAACAGGTGTATTCAGTGTGCATGTGGTCCTGTTTTAAAGCGTGAATGAATTCATATGCAATATAGGCATCAATGTGTCTGTTGCCATGAAATGATATTCCTATTTCTGTGTGTTTTTACCATAAATTTCCAGTATGGTTTCGTGAATCACGCCTTGGAGCTGCTCGTTTTAAGGAATTACGGCCCGGAAGTGTGGGAAGACATCAAGTGAGTGTGTGTGTGTGTGTGTGTGTGTGTGTGTGTGTGTGTGTGTGTGTGTGTCATGTGTTTACTATCCGGCCCTGTTGGTATCATAGGTTACACTGTGGCCAAGCAGTCCAGCACAAGGATACAAGGCAGGGCTCACTGTACAACCAACATCACTATCAGCAGGGACACTTGCTTTTTCTTTTTTCTTTTTTTTTTTTTTTACTGTAATGATTAACCTTCATCCTTTGCATGGTCACACTGAAAGTAGATCAAGTTGGTCAAAGAAAAATTTCACATTAGAAATTCTGTCTCTCAGGAAACTTGACTTTTAGTCAGAAATAGGCTT
This sequence comes from Terapon puta, assembly GCA_028564955.1. Lineage (NCBI taxonomy): Eukaryota > Metazoa > Chordata > Actinopteri > Centrarchiformes > Terapontidae > Terapon > Terapon puta. The sequence continues at coordinate 14,334,772 of JAOXYL010000061.1, forward strand.
AAATAGGGGCCAGAAATGCTGATAAATACCCTGCATTAGTGAAAGAACTATTCCCTTATGTACACCTCACAACATTATACAACAACAAATACTCCTGCATTCAAAATAACTCAAATATAAAGTATACAAAGTTAAAGTACTTACACATATGTGAGTGTGTGTGTACATGTACATATGTATGTTTATGTATATACATATATACATACACAATACACACACACACTGACACACACACATATATAGTGTGTGATCGCGAGTGTTAGTAGACAGCACAAAGTAATATGGAAGTACTCAACCAAAGTACATTTATCTCAAAAACAGGGCTTTAGCCAGAGCCAGAAATACTGAGGTCATCGAGGATAAGACCCCCAACCGTCCCCATGTCCCAGAAAACGTACCAAAAACAGAAATGAATATTAAATGATTAGATTTTTATCTAACTGTTATATATAGTTGTAATAATTTTAATTTAGTGTGTTTTATTCCAAATATGAATTTCCAGAACTAAAGATGAGGAAAGCATTCCTGTTTTCAGCTCTGTTGCACTACATTTTTAGAAGTTATTTTTAAGTAGAGTAATTATGTCACCCTATTAAAAAAAGTAAAGGTTAACCCTTAATTGTATTTTAAAAATGAAAACTAAAGTAGGGAACATGTGATTCACTGGACAGGGATATATATGTATATATGTATATATATACATATATATATATATATATATATATATATATATATATATATATATATATATATGTATATATATATGTATATATATATATACATATATATATACATATATATATCACATGTTTATACACACCAATGATAATGATTTATTATTTATTTTTTGGACAAATGCATACAGTATACGTCCATGCAGAATGTAAACTCCTTGCAAACCCCAGTTTCCCAGGAAAAACTACTTCAATGGTGGCTACGGCCCTGCCTCAAAATTCAACTGCAGCGTAGCACTTGAGTAAATTTAGTGAGTTATTTACATTCCAGTATTGACAGGTTGTATCTCAGCTGCATACTGCAAACAGCCTTAGTATCATATGGAGGAGGAATTTAGTACACGCTGTCCCAACAAACACACATGGAATGACTGTAATTCCACTAACATTCATTTTTCCAGCATGTTGAAATGTTTGGCTTGATACTAGTTTATTTTTCAAGTTTATTCATAACTGGCCTGGACTTGACCCTGCCTAGAAAGAAGAATTAGAAAAAAAACAAGCAGCAGCTGCCTTGTCTAAATGTTGTCAAAGTGGTCATTCTTCAGCCACACACGCAAAAAAATGTGTCTGCAGCATTTTTTGTTACCTCTCCAAACGTAATTCAGTGTAATTTTTGGGAGAATTTATCATGTTTGCTCTTTTGTCAGACTTTGATGAGCTGAATAATTTCAAAATGAATTCTTATTTTCTTTACTAAAGCTTTCAAGGATTGGTATGTTTTTTCAGCTGTTACATGTTGTGATAAAATGGCGGCTGCTGGTCAGGCCTGTAAATCATCTCTGTTTTCTCAGTTAAGCAGTGGTAATCAGAACCTTATTAAGGTTTTAGACAGTGTTGTATAAATTGGACTGTAAAATATAAAAAATAGCAAACTGCACTTGGAACTTGAAGCTGTTTTTTTTTTTTGCTTCTAAACCTAATTATCTGCACTTTTTTTTAGCAGTGTAGTTTAGAAACCACATGGCCTCTTTAACGCAATATAGAAACTGTTCTTTAGTCTCAGGTTAATATAAATCAAGGTGACTCACACTGACCCAACAGTTGTTATTGAATTATTCCTGTAAACACGAGCTCCTTTGTGATTTAAGCTACAGTAGAAACGCAGTTCCAAGAAGGCAAAGCCATCGGTTACCTGAGAAAGTTGCCTACCATGACTGTTTACTTCTGCTGTGACATTTGCTGTGCCTCAGGACTGATGGCTTCATTTTGTTTTCAGGAGGGAGGCTCAGCTCGACATCGAGGGCCAGTTCCTGGTTAGAATCATATACGAAGATGCCAAAACATACGACCTTGTTGGTGCTGCAAGTAAAGTCCTCAGTAAGTTTTTCTTTTTCAATTACTAGAGTGAAAATGACTCTGCTTTTGGTGTACAATAAATCACAAGCTGAGATACTGATGTGATCATTTCTGTGTTTTCAGAGATCGATGCAGGCGACATCTTGCAGATGTTTGGAAAGATGTTTTTCGAATTTTGCCAGGAGTCGGGCTACGACACCATATTGCGAGTGTTAGGATCAAATGTTCGCGAATTCCTGCAGGTAGGCTTCCTCCTCTTTCTCTCTATTCTGTTAGAATAATTGGATGACACAAGCAACAAGCCATCTCAGGTGATCTCAGTTGGGATTTGATGTTTTTTTATAGTGTCTTTTTTAACAGCTGTAGAGTTTGAAAGATGTGAGCATATATTTGGCAGTCTAATATTCTAATATTTAATGTCATGTTGCATTATGGGAACTGTAGAATCTGGCATGTTTGGACCTTGATTCGGACTCCAGACTAAATGTTAGCCTGTACTACCTTAATTCCCCTGTGATTGTGTATGTGCAGCATGGCAGAGTTGGATTACGTCTTTATGGTATATTGTATAATGTACAACAACTTTTTATACCTCGGCCAGGGTTTAATTAACTGTGCTCTGATTGAATATTGCATATTTAATTTGTAATCTATATTTTCAGAATTTAGATGCCCTACACGACCACTTGGGCACTATTTATCCTGGGATGAGGGCTCCCTCGTTTCGCTGCACCGATGCAGAGAAGGGGAACAATCTGATTCTTCACTACTACTCAGAAAGAGAAGGCCTGCAAGACATTGTGATTGGCATCATTAAAACGGTCGCTCAGCAAATCCACGGAACAGAGATAGAGATGAAGGTCTGCTTCGCTGTTTCTCTTCTTTTCTTTCTGTGCACAGCAAAACCCGCAGCCCTAATGGCTCACTCTGCTGCTGATGATGGATGAAGATGACTTTACATTTCTGCCCTGTCCCTCTCTAATTTATCCTGTTCAACATTCAGTGAAGCCTTTTTAGTCCTTGTAATATTTTTGTGTCAGAATGTGCACGTTTGTGTCTGAAAATATAAAGAAAGAGGTTTTAATGTGAAGATTAAACAACAAAAAGTTCCAAAATATCTAAATGAGAACAGCGCTGCACTGTGACAGCTGCAGTTCAGCAGTGAGTTTTTGGCTAATGTCTGTGACTCAGAGGATATTTTTAGATCTAAGTTATAGACTCTCTAGCTTGGGAGCCTTTCAGGGATTTTTTTTTTCTTCCACGGTTTTATATTAAGTTTGTTGAACTGTGGACGAATTTAAATCGCCCGTTGACTGCAGGCTTATTCGATAATTTATCTTGAGGACAGATCCACATTCTTTTCCTTGCCTCATTTACTCGACCACGCTAATCAGATTGTATCTGAACTAGTACGAAAAACCCAATATCATAAACTGTAATTGGTATTTTTATTTTTATATCACTGTGCAGCCCACAGAACCCATTCTGTAATCTGTACCAATAACTGCGGCATATTATGCTCCTGAGACATCCCCTGTACTTTGGCTGGAGTTTCCTCTTCCTTTCATAAGCGGGTGACATTTTATCCCGAACCTAATCATATTGCACAGACAGGATAATATTTTTTAGCAATTGTGTGTGTAATGAAAGAACAGAAAATGGTAGACGCTCCAAATGTGACACCCAATTTCTGGAAATATTAGCCACTGTTGCTGTGGCAACAGGGTGCACCGACAACGGCTTGACGTCAGCATGCCTTATGCCCATAAACCAACTGAAAAGTATCATTTTACAATGTCTTAGTTCTATAATAACACACATAATACGTGTATAATCAATGGGATCATATTAATGACAATGACACATAATATTGCATGCATGAGATATTTAATTAAATGTTATTGCTGTAGCCATGTACCATAATTATAGGCAAGAGTAGCTTAATTAGAAGTTAATTATGTCAGTTTAGAAAAATAATTTAGATATTTAATTAACTTGCAGATGATACAACCAAAAAGTGAGGAGTGCGACCACATCAAGTTTCTAATTGAGGAGAAGGACTCAGAGGAGGAGGCGTTCTACGAGGACCTCGATGGCTTCGAGGAGAACGGCACACAGGAGACTCGGATCAGCCCGTACACATTCTGCAAGGCCTTCCCGTTCCACCTCATGTTTGACAAAGACCTGATGCTCACACAGTGCGGCAACGCCATTTACCGAGTCCTGCCTCAGGTGTGGATTCACATTCAGTTATGCAGCTTTTAATGTTTTGTCAAGTCAGCACTACATTGTGCTTCAGTAGGACTAGGTTTTGACTTACGTTTAGCAGTGGACTGGACTTTTTGGATGCCCAATCCAGTGATATTTATTAATATAGTAGTGTAATATTATTATAGATAACAAAGCATTTGTAATGTTGTATAGCTGAATTATGCATATTGTGTTTTATTCCCCAGCTCCAGCCCGGTACCTGTATTCTCCCGTCAGTTTTTTCTTTGGTCCGTCCTCACATTGACTTCAGTTTTCATGGCATCCTCTCCCACATCAACACTGTCTTCGTTCTGCGGAGCAAGGTAAGCTAATCATGGTCACCAATCCCATCAACAATTTTCCTATATTAACATAGGAGGGGTCAGAATGCGCCAAAAGAGACATAAGAGCCAGACATTTACTCAACATACAAAATAGAGAAATCTAAAACCTAGAATGATGAAGGTATTAAGACAGATTTCAGTGAGAAATCAGAAGGAATCTCACGAGGGAAACCAATTAAATTAGAATGTTTTTAATGAGACAGGAAATGCTCAGCTGTTGAAATAACAGGTGCAGTGCCTTAAAAATTAAAGTTGCTTGTTCACATTGTGAAGAGTCTACTATGGATTCTACTTATAAGACACAATGCAGGAAAAATACGTTTTTTTTCTTCACGCTCCTAAAATCTGAGGTAATTCTAGCCGTGGATGATGCATGAAACACTTTAGGCGAAAACCATACAGATTTAAAAATAAAGAGTGAGCTGAACTGGTGCCCAGTTTTGAGGCAGATTTGGAGAAGAACATGAAATGAAATATTCATAAGTGTGATGTAATCCTGACAGGAGGGCCTGCTGAATGTGGAGACTGTGGAGAACGAGGACGAGCTGACGGGGGTGGAGATCAGCTGTCTGAGATTGAAAGGACAGATGATTTACTTGCCAGAGGCGGAGAACATCCTTTTTCTTTGCTCACCCAGGTAAACCCTCAGTGCAGCCTGTCCCGACTGAGGCACAGGCTGCATATGCACAAAGCAAAACACTGATTCTTTTTTAGTCGCTGAATGGGAACACATCAGTTTCCTGGAAAAAACGAAAAGTGGTTCTGGTAATTTATTTAGATGAATCTCACTGCTGTTGTATAGATACAGAATTAAGACCCCACTATTCATGAGCCATCAGTTCAAGTAAAATTGAGAGATTGTTTCTGCTGAAGCTCACAAAGCCTCAACCGTGTTTGTTTTTATTTTTCTGTTTTCTCTACACCACTATACTGACGATACAAAGAAAGGTCCCACAATATGTTGGATCTTTTCTCTAATCTTTTCATTCTCAACTGTTTTATGTTTGTTGCCACTGAAGACCTATGAGGTTTTTGCCTAAAACACGTGGGCAGTAGTTTTTAGCAAACGTCACGTAAACAGGAGTAAATGGTGCGTTTTCTGGGACTATTTTCAGATGTGGGTTAATCAGCGAATGCAAGTATTTATAATAGGAGAGCAGTTATTGTGGGATTCACTCAAAATAAACGACATTTCCCTTGGTCACCATAAGAAAGGGACATGTCCTGGCACACTGTGCCTCATTTATTCATTTTTATAAAGGGTATTTCAACAATTTAGGATTACACTTTGATTAGCCTGGGTCAAGATCCTGAAACACTGGTCTGTTAAACCCTCCTTGTCAAACTCCACTTCCCCAGTTTGGGCATACTTTCAGTTAAAAATGACTTGAGAAAGCTTCCAGTGTCGCAGAAAACATTATCCAGGTAGTGCAAAGAAACCCCTAACCCTATGTCTAAAATGGGGAGAGTGCCCTTTAAATATCTCTTTTTACATCAGTGGACTTTGTTCTGTGGTCTGCATCAGGCTTTGGATAAGTTTACTTACAGGATAAGTGAATCATTGGTAGCCATGTTTTTTCAGAATTATCTGGGATACTGCCAGCCTTATCGTTTAACAGTATATTTTTCAGTGTTTACAATAGTCTGTGTATGCAGTCTCATTGAATAATGAAAGACAATGCTTGATAAAATTAAGGAAAAATGTATTTTTCTCATGATACAGATGTGTTCATAATGCCTAGAGGGCAATATAACATTTATTTTATGCAGTAACACAGTCAGTTAATCAAACAATAAACTAGTGAGCTTAGTTGTATTTTGCTTCTAATGTTTGCTTTGAAACAGAAAATGTACAGGCACATGGAGAAAAACCAGTGAGCTGGTAATTACATTGGTTCTTGTGTTGGGACCTCCATTAGCCTCTGTGGCCCTTATATAACCAATCAGATGTTTCTAGTGAAATATTGGACACAGCAGAGCAGGGTTCAAGAGATCTTGTCCACACGAATCGAAGACACTCTCCACAGGATAAGGTCGGTGTTTTTGCAAAAGGTTGCCGGCTGACAGGAAATAACGGGCTGAAACCGAAAAGTGTGCTCCTTCACCCGACCAGAGAAGTGTCATACAACACAGTCAGTATCTGACCTCACCGCACAAGAAGAGCTTTTATCTGGAGACAGCAGCCCTGAGAGGACGATGGTGATGTCATAGCTGGTGGTTTATGCTGTGTGATTTACACCGATTCCCCATATGAGCAAGACCATAACAACGCTGTAAATTAAATGATAACCAAAAAGTATTCTCGTTTTCTCCTTTCTCTGTTTTTCCAGTGTCATGAACCTCGATGATCTCACACGGAGGGGGCTGTACCTGAGCGACATCCCGCTGCATGACGCCACGCGTGACCTGGTGCTGCTGGGTGAGCAGTTTCGCGAGGAATACAAGCTGACCCAGGAGCTGGAAATCCTGACAGATCGTCTGCAGCACACACTCCGGGCCCTGGAGGACGAGAAGAAAAAGACGGACAGGTTTGACTGTTGAATTGTTAATTTAGCCTAAAAACCTGTTGTAAACAGTAGTTTCAGTTTTTAGTTAATGAACTCCGAATTTCCCTCACAGCTGAGGAGTCATAACCAAATATTAACACATTGAAGTTCTTAAACCTGCTCAATATTTATTTAATTAAACCATTACCATTTACAATATATATACTTATATATATCACATATATATATATATTAATATCACTCACATTATGCTTTTATACATTATATGGATTGTTAACATGTAGGCTAATATGCCAAAACAGTCAGTGATTTCCAACTTATTTTGTTTTATGACCCTTTAAAACCAGCCAATCACACCATGCAAACCTGCGTCAAAGTCAGTATATATCTGTTACCCCTGAGCACCCAACAAACAATAATTTTTTACTTCATCATTTTGATTAATTTTAACCATTTTAGAGGCCTGATGAGGAAAAGCTACATAATATTTACTAAGTAAAAAGCAAATATCAGACAAATGTCACAGCATTGTGTACCTGAAAGATATTTTATTTGAAGTTTGCCTTTTCATTCACACATAAATTTAGCAGTGTGTACAGACATTTCCTAATTTCAAGTTATTAAGAAAGACTCTGTATTGCATGATTATGTATAATTATAAACAACAGGCTTGTCGTTTCATTTTCCTTTTGTTGGAAAAAGAAGTGGCAGGGATTGTTCATTAGTTTTTTTTTTTAGAGCGATAAAAAGAGAAGCCTCTTCAAGGATTCCCTTTTAAGAACCGACATGAGACAAGAACCTCTGAAGATGCAGCAGGACACTAACACATCTCAGTCCCACGCAGTTATGTTGAGGCTTTGCGACAGTAGGACCACCGAGGGTCAGAATCTATTGTTTTTCCTGAGTTGATATATTCCTAAGCTACTCTTCAGTCCCTGTTGCAATGAAGACACTCAGTTGGTTTTGACTCTGGCTTTGAGAGAGGGCCCTGTCATAGTAATTTGGCACAGCAGTGGGTGACAGCTGGAGAGGAGCATGGAGGTGGAGCATAGTCTTTATTAAGACTGCTGTAGCAACCCTATCGTCTCATGGGAGAAGACTTTCACTCTCCTGTGGATCCCCGTATTATTATTCTCGCCATTCTTCGGCCTTACAGTGCCTCAGGCTCCGAACGTCGATTAGAATTCATGGCTCCTCTCTAAATATTTAAGAGGACCATCGCCACGCTGTCATCGCCTTTTAGGAGCTTCACAGCACCATGTTT
>JAOXYL010000061.1:14343269-14355633 GCA_028564955.1 Terapon puta
ATGTTTCTTCTGCTGCTCAGCCGCGTACCTTACCAAGAGTAAATCTCTACGACCTTGGATGTGGATCATAAGAGATGTTACAGATAAATATGTTAAGTCTCGTCTCCTCTGTAAATATACTCTATTTGCATGTATAGATTTTTGTGTGGTGACCGTTGCATCTGCTGTGTGCATGCATCATGCGACCTCAAACAATGATGCATCACGGAAGGTATTTTGCTTTTAACAGGCAGCCATGATCCGACCAGTTACCATAGAAACACAGCCCTCCCATCTGAGAGCAGCTCGCGTAGCGAAATGACCAAAAGGTGGTGGATGAGCAAATAAAACGCTGATCCAACGGATGGACTTCAGCCTGGCAGCCCGAGCCCGTTACTCTGCTGCTCGAGCGCCACAGCTACACTCTCTGTTCAAAATGCTCATCTCCCCTCTTCCCCTTCAGATTGCTCTACTCCGTTCTGCCGCCATCTGTTGCCAACGAGCTGCGACACAAGCGGCCCGTCCCAGCAAAGCGCTACGACAACGTGACCATCCTCTTCAGCGGCATCGTGGGATTCAACGCCTTCTGCAGCAAGCACGCCTCGGCCGAGGGAGCCATCAAGATAGTCAACCTGCTCAATGATGTTTACACGCGGTTTGACATCTTGACAGACTCTCGGAATAACCCTTATGTATACAAGGTTGGAAGCAAGAATTTTACCGTGACCGTATATCTTGCATTTGTGTACATTTCTTTGATTAAAGGGATAAAAAGAGAAGGATCTGTGCCACAGAGTGATAATGATCAAAGAACTAAAAAAAAAAAGAAGAAAAGAAAATCTACAAGCCTGCGATTTAAAGTTAAGAATCTGAGAGTGCTTTTAACTTCGACGTTCTTCCCTGGTTCTTCAGCTCAAATGTTCCAGTGAAGTATGCCGACTCTCGCTGTGAACAGTGTTACGCAATTGTGCACGTACAAGTCAGCAAGAGAGTATTTATATCAATTGACTTGAGTTTTTCACCATAAGAAGAGTAGCGCTAACCTCTAAACACAGTGTAGTTTTACAGAGGGGGCTGCACCACTTTATAGGCCTCGTGCAGCAGATTTACACTCCAGGCTTTCAGACAAGAATGCACTTTAAGAAGTCAAACAGACCTCTGCACTTCCAGGGGATCAGCTGCAGGCACTGGGTCACCAAAAGAAGTAATATTTACTCTACAAGCTGAATGGCTAGGTGGTCCTGAGGTTTTAGTAGGGCTCAAAGAGGCCCTGGATGTCTTAAAGCTGATGTAAGTGTTTAAGTGTTTATTTCAGGGTGTTTCAGTTTATTTCTAGCCGCACAGTGGGAACGGATGAGTTTTACACAAACCAAAAGTAAAGCAAAGGAAAAAAGAAAAGAAAAATAAGTTGTGATATGAATGACATGAAGGGTGACAAGATGTTTTTTTTTAATTATGTACAGGTGGAAACAGTGGGTGATAAATACATGACGGTGAGCGGCCTACCAGAGCCATGCACACACCACGCCAAGTCAATCTGCCACCTTGCGCTCGATATGCTGGAGATCGCCGGACAGGTCAAAGTGGATGACGAACCAGTTCAGGTGTGATGATATTTTTGGGTTTCAGAAATGTTTTCTGGCTTTATTTTACAATTATGTATGATAAAACAACAACTCTGAGCACACACCAGTGAGTTTTATATATATATATATATCATATAATGGCATATCATATTTTTTTGTTATATTTTGACAATATTGATATACACCTCTTACACCTCAAACTTTTTGGAGGAGCTGCAGCTGCATGAAAAATATAGCTGCCATGGTGAGAGGAGAAACTGAGCACACACACGCACACACACACACACACACACACACACACACATACACATTAAATGAATTCAGGGAGTCAAACTATTGTTTTATGCTTAGGTTTCAAAAAAAGTTGCTGCTGCAGTGCCTTCGGTTTGATAGGCTGGAAGTGAGATAGCATGAGAAGCTCTTTCTGGAAGAAGCACATGGCCCGTAGACTCTGCAGTGGGAAAGACTGCAGTGCAAAGAGAAAAATGGGGAAATTTGCAATAATTAAAATAAGTAAATATAGAAAAAGGGTGCTGACAGAAATATGAAGAACTTTTTTAATGCACTATAATGTACTATAGGCATTTTTTAAATGATAATAACATGTTTTTGCTTTAGTAACTGGGCAATATCCACAGAAATCTCACAATGACATTTTCATATTGGCAGATGGTTTGTGTGTGTGTTTATACGCTATATTTCTTTGTCATGATTCAGACTGTTTTGCCTTCACATATTTAATTATTTTGCTGTTTTTTTTAGCAATGGGTCTGTTATTTTGGCTCAGATTGATGCCGAGGCTCTGTTGGTTTTCTAATATTGCTTTGAAAATGAGCGAGAGCGCGTCAGACCTCTTATGCTCACTGGCATCCAACCAAAGATGACGACCACTTCTGCTGATTGATTTCAGAATAATTGTATCTGTGTATCTGGACATATTTCCGCGCTGAAGTAATAAGCTGTGAAAAGTTGGATAAAAAACAGCAGACTTTTGTTTAACTGACTGCTGGAGGTTGTTATTGTATCAATGACTGTTGAGACTTAACTTTGGAAAATTATGTCTGCTTAACAAAAGGCCGAAGAGGAGTCCGGTTTAGCAGCAGAAACAGACTCAAATCATCTCACGATCCTGCGTCTAAAAATAGATTCTCATTTGTCTGAGACACTCACGGCGTATTCATGCTCCGAAGACAACAAGCACTGAAGTGCCTGCAAGTTCAAGTGTAAATATTAGTCTCTAGATTGCCTGGAGCTACTTTTGGAATAGCTAGTTTATTGCAAACCTGAAGCCTGAAAAAAAATCTAATTTTGTACATGGAGCGCTTTCTGGCAAACTTAACCTTATATCCTCCCACCAAATGTTGCACCTTTTCAGTCGATAGCTTTAAGAATTTGTGCCAGCAGACTAAGAAGTATTCAGCTGGATTGTTGCTTGCATTTTTTCTTACAAGAGATTGTTTTTCTCACACTTATGCTGTAGAAAAGTCAGGTGTGTTTCAAGTAATGAATTTACTGCAGGTAACTAGTGATCAATGCTGTTTTGCAGTAAATATTTAAGCTTGGTTTTGCCTGTTTTTGACAAGAAGTAGTGACATCTGTGACATATTTATTCATTTTTCATAGATTATAATTGAATTATGATTCTGCTTTCTTTCCAGATTACTATTGGGATCCACACAGGAGAGGTGGTGACGGGGGTGATTGGCCAGAGGATGCCCAGATATTGCCTTTTTGGAAACACAGTCAACCTCACAAGTCGTACAGAAACTACCGGTGAGAAGGGGAAAATAAACGTCTCAGAATATACTTACAGGTAAGTAGAGGTACCTTGTTTCCCAGCAGTTGTATATTGCCACCCTTTTTATTATTATCACTGGCTTTAGAGAAATTAGTTTGAAAGTGCTTTGCTGCTCAGTTAAACAGTATGACAAGGGATTTTTTTTCAGCACAATTGATTCTTTGTTGATGCAAAAAAGAAAATCTCCAGGATTTTACAGCCTGAATGATTTGTGCCGTGCTGACGTTGTGCTCCAGGTGTTTGCAGTCGGCGGAGAACGCTGACCCCCAGTTTCACCTGGAGTATCGGGGGCCCGTCACCATGAAAGGGAAGAAGGAGCCCATGCAGGTGTGGTTTCTGTCCAGGAAGCCCACTGACGCAGAGACCACCACAGCTAGAGCTTAACTAATCCAGCTTCAACGCCAAAACGCCACAAGTGCGATCTAACAGAGGCTCCAGTGTGGTACTGTGCAGTCAGAGTTTCTTAGTTATTAAACACATTTTGAGGCAGGGATGAGACTGATCAGGTAAAATAAGAAGTGATTATCTATCCACAGACATGCTGATATTTTTATTATGGCGAACCACAGCTGTTTCAAAGTGAATATGAACCCGCACCGTCGCTCTCCCTGCTTGTTTTTGCTCCATCATGATCTCTCACTCTATTTTTTTAGTGTAGACACAACAGTGAAGTGTTTCATGAATAGAAGAGGTTTGTGATACGGTGTACGGTACGTTCGAGTTTGATACATTTTTGGACAAAATATTCTCGCATAATAATTGTACATAATAACAGTGAAGGTTTTGATAAGCAAAACATTTTCCACCTATCTTAAATGTTTATAGCTGCTAATTTTATCACCTTTTGCTGAGATTTTTTTTTACATTAATTTCATTTTAAAAGTTAAAATCAGCTAATTTCATGTTAGATGATTAAAATAGATTTTAACCATTGTCACTTTTACTTTGAAAAGTGATAATGACAAAATATTGATTTAACAGGAAATATTTGACTCAAATCAATAAAAGTGAAATAAAGTGAGTGTAATTAAAAAATATATAAAATGTTGAGGTCATTGTTTTTGCCACCTTGTACACTTTTGTCCATTTAATTGAATTAATTCTGTTTCACACTGACAATGTTACACTGGCATCAAGACCATTCAAAGAAATAAAAACTTAAGAATCATAACTTCTGTATTTATGTAGATTTATATCACCACGATTACCCGTTCTTTGGCACAAAGATACTGTACAGTAGATTCTTCTATTACAATTAAAAAAAGTATTTCATGTTGAGAAGTCACAAATAATACATGCTGAGTTATGAGTAAACCTGTATCATCATGTATCTATCACTGGATTATTTAAATAGTTAAATAATTGAAAATGAGCACTAGACACTACTTTATTTAATATATTTATTGCACCTCATCTTCACTTTTTGTATACTTAATATTGAGTACTATTTTTAGTTCTACTAAAAGCTGTTTAAATATTCTTAATGGTCGATATATTTATTGTTAACATTATGTTATTTGGTATTTATTCTTTTTTCATTATAAAGTGTTATCATAATCTTTAGAAAGCAGATTTTACAATGACAAAAAAACAAGAAAAAAAGTCTGTTGCTGTCTGTGCCTCTATATGTTAATCTATGTGTTGTATGTGTTGGATTAATTGCACTTGAGTAAATGTACCAGACTTTTTCACCATACTTTTCCAAAGTCATTATTATTAAACCTTGTATAATGTCCTTGCTGGATTCCTCCATTCAACTTCCTGTGTAAGAAATAAATAGGTGCCTCTTGTACTGTTTAAGCGCATTTGTGTGCTTCAAAGACATGATTGTTTTACTTTAACAGTGTTTCTTTTGGGAGGTAACAAATAAAATAATCAAGACAAGTGTTGGTTATTCAAGATAGTTTTTTTTATAGTGCATATGTTGTTATCAACCTGCTCATTGTGGTTCTTTTAAAGACAAAACTTTATAGAGCAGAGAAGATTAAATGTATGGTCTGTAATTCTGCTGAAGGCAGTGTTGTAATTAGTTAATTCTTTGATAACTGCAATAGATTATTTGTCAAAGAGCACTCTCTAGTGACCAGTCAGAGTATTACAATCCTGTAGACAAAAGTTCCTTAATTTATTATTAAGTCTAAGTATTAAGTCTCTATCATGTTGCAGTTTACTTCAGATATCAGCTTTTGTCAATAAAGCAGACATTTTACTTTTAAGTATATTACATATGTACATACATACATAAAATATACATCAGTATAAGTGTGTTACTGTCCTGTCAGACCTGCGGTTGTTACCATATGGGACTATTTTGTTCATTGAGGATTCTCAGACACCTTTAAAGAAACACTTTTTTTTTTTACTTAATATAATTATTGATATAATTAAGACCTGTGTAAAACATCACAGAATACAAAGAATAATTCATGCCAGAGGGATTTTGTTCAGTGTTTCTAATGTATTTTCTCATTTTTCTGTCTCTTTATTTTTTAAATCCATCGCAAATGGTTGAAATTGGTCTCTCCTTTGATATAATATAGAGGATATCTTTTTTTCATATTGCTCTCATACAAAATATGTACCTGAAGACAAAAAAGAAGTGTATTCTACATATACAGACACTACAGACCTCTGTACACCAAAACAACCCCCCATTTTTGGGGGGGTGCTGAAGAACCCCTAAAATTTGAGAGTTGAGAGAAATTGTATGTCCTCTTTTGAACAAACTAGAAAATTGACCATACCTAACATACATAAACATAATATTTTTAAAATCCAAGGTGCTACTGACTAGCTAGCAAGTTATTTAACGATCGAATCAATGAATTATTATTTTGTAGACTTCAAGAACTTTTTTTTTGAAGGGTGTTTTTATTTATGTGTTTGTATCATATGATAAAGACAAGAATTGAAAAAGGCAAAGACAAACAGTCTATTTCTGGTACATGTTGTGCATTGTATTTCAAATAAGCATCCAAAAATAAGCCCAAGGTCCATTTTTGGTATTTTTGGGACTCACTACAGGGAGCTGGTTTACACCAGAAACATACATACTGTTTGTGTGTATGTTGAGGAGCTGCTGTATCAAAATTAGTTGAGTCTAGCTGATCCTAGAATCGCCCCTATTTTAAATACACACTTTCTTATTCTGGTCCTGATTCTTATTTAACTTTTTAAATGATGATTTCACAGATAAACAGGAGTCTCAGAGACTTGCATCAACTGCTGTTAGCAACCATTTTAAAGAAGAAAAAAAGGCTAAGTAGCTAGATAGTGTTATTTTCTCATATATGTTGAGGCAGAGGGATCACTATTTTTGATTTATTAGCATCGAAGTACTGTTGTCCTGTGAGTTATTATAATGATTAACTTGATTAACTATCTCCAAATGTGCAACTCTCCCAAAATAATGAAAAATGTTGTTCTTGAGAAAATTTCATTATTTTCAGATACTATGATCAATTTGAAACACTAACTAGTTTTAATTGACTAATTGTATATTTTAGAAGAAAAACTTTAATGAGACTAATTACTTGAGATACCATGTCATTATTTTGAGATACTAACTCCTTTTGTTAACTAACGAACTCATTATTTTGAATTACTAACTCATTATCTTAAAAATACTAACTTATTTGTGTGAGATTACTTTAACAGATTTACAATTAGCTTAAATTCTAGCCAGAAAAACTTTTGCAATAACAGACTTTTTCAGAGCAGACATTTTAAAGTGTCTCAGTGGGAAAACCCTCAGGTATAGTTGATGGTTATAGCCCATTTAGGTACAATACAAACAAATACCAGCACTCGTCGTGCATGTTTGTTGAGGATCCTAACTGGAAGGCAGCCATTATTAATGTTATCAATTACACTTGCGAGTTTCCTGCTATATGTGGAAATATAAACTGAGCTTTTGTGGTGGTGACCACATTGTGTGTTTGTCAGCCTGTTTTGATGTCTTCTTCCTCCTCTTCCTCGCCAAAAAAAAAAAAAAAAATCATTGCTGCCAAAGCTCCTACTACTCCAGGGTCACAGACTATTGTTCATGATTGACCTTATCTTGGTATAGTTTGCTTAGAGGTATTCTCTCTTTTTTCTTTAGGTTTTTGTTTGAGGAGCTCAGGCTGTGCACAGGTTGGTATGTAAAGATCAAATCTAAACAGAGCCTTACTTACTACTCATCTTAAAAATGGCCTTTAAAGGTAATAATACTAATGTGTGACATTGTATGATAGCTGAAAGCAGACTGTCTTATCTTACATGTCCTCAGTTTGACCACAGTCTGATCACAGGGGTCACAGAGCATCTCCACAGGCGTGGTTAGAGCCTGAAGAGCCCCATACAGATTTATCTTGCCTGCTCAGAGACAGAACAAAAGACTTTTTGGGCACAAGCCTGCCTCTAATTTTCCTCAAACACCCCCTTATGTTAGGATTGATCATGCACAGACAGCCGATACCACGACAAGAATAAAACATTGTGAGATGTAGTCTCGTTAATCATTAGCTTCAGCGGTGCATAATCAAATGTTTCTCAAGCTCATCTGTCAATTTCAACACTGGAGTCATAGTAGAAAGGTCTTCTGTGTGATAAGAGATTCATTGAGGGGGAATTGAAGGTCAGGCAAAGGTTGGTGCAACAAAGTAAGATGAGAAGAAGCTCAGATAAGAGAGACAACTGACATGTCCTGT
Organism: Terapon puta; assembly: GCA_028564955.1. NCBI lineage: Eukaryota > Metazoa > Chordata > Actinopteri > Centrarchiformes > Terapontidae > Terapon > Terapon puta. The sequence continues at coordinate 14,351,324 of JAOXYL010000061.1, forward strand.
ATGTTTACGTCATCCCTTTGTGAGAGGATATTTAAGAAAGCTTTTCAGATGAATACAACTTTAGTTGATATTTAGCAAGTTTTCTTTACATCATTGTGTCGTCCCAAGTTGACCTCAAATCCAGTATACAGAAAATGCATCCCTTACAACCAAATGTAAAAATACGAGGGCACCCTACAAAAAACACATTCTGGCATTTGCATATTTATTTATGTTTAACTGGGGAAACTATAAAAGACATCCTAATCACTTGAAGTGTATTTAATCACATGCAATCAGGGGCAAATAACGATGTGTAATGTGTACACTAGTATTTGTTTAATATTAACTTCGCATATCAAAGGTCTCCTTTGTCAGCAAAAGCGAGATTAAGGTCAAAGGTCTCACTGGAAAAATGAATATCAGATCAGATATAATCTTTGCTGTGTGTGTACAAAACATTAACATCCAGTGCAGTAATATATGGGGAAGGGTAAAGAAAACAAATATTAACAAAATCACTCATTTCAAATTTATAGCAGTGCAAAAATTTTGTTAACTTTTTGTGTCAAGATGAAGTACAGGGACGAAATAACAAAAGGACGTTAAAAACACGACTTTAATTAGTCCGTTTATTAAGACAGTGTGTTTTAATCTTATTTCTTGTATCAAATGCTGCATGCTTAATTACTGCAGTTCTGTGCATAATACTGTCACTACATGTAAGTCATGACCAACACCCTTTGTAAGCAAAGATACAGGTATAACCGGATGTCAACTGCCAAAGTCAGTGTGCAGAATCGTCAGAATTGCACTTTTGGGCTGCTTTTCTGTCCAAAACCACGGTGTTGCCCAATCAGCTGTGGATATGGACACTGGCTTGTGATAGTGTGAGCTTTAAACGGCCACATCACCACTCGGAAAGATGACGAGATAAGAGGGTGTGTGGTTTAAAAGGAGCGGCAGCCTTTGAGTGGGACACTCCTTGCTGCACAGTCGTCAGGTTCACCCTCACAGCCAAAATGACTTTCAACGGCACCTGGAAAATCGATCGCAATGAAAACTATGAGAAATTCATGGAACAAATGGGTGAGTCGTTTGAAATTGGTGATAAAGTGACTGCTTATTTCTGAAATGTGTGGATGTGTTTTTAGAACCGTGTCTCATTACCACATCTATTCTCTGTGTATTAAGTTGACTATTATGCAATGAAACATATAAACCTGATCAAGCAAGTTAAAAGCAAGTTAATAAAGCTGTGATAAAGTGTCACATTTTCGGAAGATAGTTGTTTCTAAGTCATGCTGTTTATAATCCGACGTTTTATTTGAATACTTTTTTAAAAATTCATTAATGCAATCACATTTTAAGTTAGAATTGAATAAAGCCTTAAAGTAAAGTCTTCAGACATTTAAAAAAGAAGGTCTAAAAACATTTGATAGCCCGATGACCTACTGGGCATGTTTGTGATTTGGCTTTTACACCTACTTAGCCCCTGTAAACACACAAACGGAGGAACTACCTGAACATGGAAAATGATCAAACCCTGACAAACTTCCTGTGATTGTTCTGAGTCCATTGAACACATTCAATGTGTCTGTTGATAGGAATTAACATGGTGAAGCGGAAGCTGGCCGCTCACGACAACCTCAAGATAACCCTTGAGCAGACTGGAGACAAGTTTCATGTCAAGGAGAGCAGCAACTTCCGCACCCTGGAATTAGACTTCACCCTGGGGGTCACCTTTGAATACAGCCTTGCAGATGGGACAGAGCTATCGGTAAGCAAAAGTGGCACTGAGCGTTTTTACCTCATTATCATCATAGTCACACAAAAAACTGATTTAATCAATCAGTCAGTTTTAAATACATCAAGAGGTCTTTCAGTCACTTTAGACTTTGGACGTTTGATGTGTAAACAACAATTCATTTGCTAACTCAGAAAACAATCCACACATCAAGGCTTCACTTTTATTGTGGTGACCCAGCTGATGTCACAAACAGTCACAGCCATAAAACTGTCAGCCAAACCTTTGCACAAAACCATTTACGCGTAGAAACAGTTTCATTGGTATGTTTCACGTTTTACCCCGCAGGGCTCATGGACCATGGAGGGAGACATGCTGAAGGGGGTTTTCAACAGAAAGGACAACGGAAAGCAACTGACAACAACCAGAATCGTCCAAGGAGATGAACTTATACAGGTAGGCTGAATTCATATCTAAGCATGTTTATCAGCCATTATAGAAGGCGCTGAGATTAGGTTCAGTTTCTGTTTTCTGTATTTGTGTATGATTCAGCTTTCATCCTGCCTGAAATGATTCAAACAATCAAAACCAGTCTCGACATGTAATGTCTATAAATAGGATGTAAAATCTCATGATAACTCAGCCAGATGCCTGAAACTATTAAGTTACGTAACAACTGTGACATGTTTCACCAACAGAGCTATAACTACGAGGGCGTGGACGCAAAGAGGATCTTCAAGAGGGGCTAGGCTGAACTGATGTTTGACTTCAGGATTACATACAGTGTTGTGTTGAATTATCAGCTACTTATATAAATATAACCTTATAAAAAGGTGCACTACTACTGATGCATATACAATGTTTTGAATTGCACAGTTTTTTGATACTTGCAGTAATAAATATTTGCTGTAATGACCTGTTTTCTGTTTTTGTCTATACTCTACAAAATGACCATTTTCATTGAAGATTTTTGCATGTGTGAAGTAAAATAAAAAAACAACACAGTGAGGGGACTAATTTAAGAGTGATACAATAATTTAAACTTTATTCAACAATGAATAAAAATAAATATATATTATCTACAAAAATATAAAGTGTAGACAGTTTCTTTAAATTCATCTGTACTCACGAAGCATTCACTGGAGCACCAACAACTCTCACTTCAACAATGTCAGGCCAAATCCCCACCACAGACACAGGTACGACAACAGGATTCGGCGAGGCATACAGTCCCAGCACATCAGCCAGCAACTTATCAGATAAAATCAGTAACATAACGTGGAAAGTCCTCCTTTGTTCTTGGGCGTTGACGAAATGCAGTCTAATTAGGCTCTGTCCCCGGATATTTAGCACATGATAAGATCGATGGACTGATGCAATGCCAACTGTGACGTTATGTGACACCAGACAAGAAGACCTATTGTTAGACCTCTGGAGTACATAATGTGAAGGAACACTATGGATTATGGGTGTTGGAGGAAAACCAATAGCTAATCAGCTTCTTTTTCCAAGCTCGCAGACACGCGGTTGTGCATACACATTTGATAACTGTTATGATAAAGTCTTTGAGTTATTATACATTAAGGCTCTTTCACACTGGGAAGCTTTGATGTAGATTTTCCCAAACGTTCGCTGATTGCAGATGAATGCAGAGTGTCCCACTTGTGGTCATAGCTTCCAAGTCTGAAAGGGCTTGTAGGGATACCGACACCCCCCCTCCACATGCATACACACACACACACACACACACACTCATAGAGTACAATGGTGCACACAGATGCGTGTCATCAGATATGTCAATATTAGCATTGCATATTTTAAAAGTTTTGTATGACATCCTCCAACCTTTTCATTCATCACCTTCACTCCCCAACTGTGGTTTCACTCAAAACAAAAAAGCAACAACAACAACAACAAAAAAAAGACGTCCCACAGAAAATGTCAAGGCACTCTTGATACAACTGAAGACACAAAGTTCAGAATGTAAAATACAACTTCTGTGAAAACAATGCAAATACATTTTTTTACAGACAAAGAAGACAATTACATAACAGGACAAATAGCATCATATAACCACTGCTCACATCAGAAACGTGCAGGTGAGTCAACTGTAAAATAATCTGCTTAACATACTCTAACTGAGCTTCATTTCATCCAATTGTTTAGTCAAATTTATTTCTTTATCCAGTGATTCATATTTACTACAACACAGTCAACTTGTGTAAAGGCATCTTAATGTTATTAAGTAGTAACAGCTCAGTAACATTATAAGCCTTCTTTTACTTAAATTTAAACAGTGTAAATAGGAAGTTTAGATGTAACAACACACACGCACACACACACCTCTAAACACCATCCTTTGGTGTCTGACCGCACAACCACTTGACACACCAACATAGCATATTTAGTGGTGTGTTTGTGTGTTTGTGGTTAGAAATGTTGAGAAACAGTCGGACAAAGGTTACTGTGGATACACAAAAATCCAAATCAAGTGAAAAAATATACAGGAAAAGACAGGCAATGTAATGCGCACAAAAGAAAACGGATAACAACGTTGGAAAATTGAACATCACTGACTGGTTTG